>SJYO01006231.1:88215667-88343874 GCA_006410555.1 Capra ibex
TTGTTTTTGCTAGGTTGGTTTTTTACCCGGTTTCTTGATTTATCTGTAAAGAGGTCTCTTCTGTATGCCTACCGAATGTTTGTGTACTTTTCTACGAGTTGTAGTGAGTAATAGTCTCTTTACGTTTAGTTCTGGTGTTACTCCATGGCAAAGTGTGGTCAGTCTTACCGACGCTAGGTTTTCAGATGTTCGTTATTTACGACCTCTCACACACCTCTTTTCCCTTGGGAGAATGTGACAATCACCCTTACGTTTGATCATGTCAGTGATACCTCTTCTCACACCTCTAAGGAATTTTTTGACCTTTATCTTGATGGAATACTGGGTCGTTAGGGTGACAACCCGTATGTGTGACTCCTTTGGTCTTGACTTTCTCTGTGCACATGGGGTTACAAGTAACGTCGTGACAAATATTATCGGTCGTGTACCTTCGTTGGATACAGGTAGTCGTCTACTTACCTATTCGTTCGACACCATGTATATGTGTTACCTCATAATGAGTCGGTAGTTTTTCTTATATAAACTTAGTCCAGCTTACTCCACCTACTTTGACCTCGGATAATATGTCTCACTTCATTCGGTCTTTCTTTTTGTGGTTATGTCGTATGATTGTGTATATATACCTTAACTCTTTCTACCATTGTCATTGGGACATACACTCTGTCGTTTTCTCTGCGTCTACATGTCTTGTCTGTAAAACTGAGACACCCTCTCCCGTTCCCGACCTACTAAACCCTCTTACCGTAACTTTGTACATATCATAGAATGTTCTTTACTTAACGGTCAGATCAAAACTACGTCCTATGAGCTACGAACCCCGACCACGTGACCCTATTGGGTCTCCCTACCATATCCCTCCCTCCACTCTTCCCCAAAGTCCTCACCCTTGAATACATGTAGACACCGTCTAAGTACAACTACATACCGTTTTGGTTATGTCATAACATTTCATTTTTTATTTATTTGATTAAATTTTTTTTTCTTTACAACTTTACAAGAGAAAATTGAACTTACTGTGTTTTGATACGGATTCCACTGTCTTAGTCTTTTTAACGTTGAGATATAGCTTTACTCAACAAATTTTAATGGTACATTTAAAATCTCCCTTTTTAGTAATTTTATTGATATTGAAGAAGTCAAACCACTAACTCAGTGTTACACCTTTCCTTATAAAAGGTCATGGTGAACCATGTTTTCTTACTTTACCTAGACGTGATGATACGATCATGTGTTTTTATTTGAGTTATGTCTAATTTTTGAATCTAAACTCTCGAATTTGTAACTATTAGTATCTTGTTTTGTACCCGACATGGAGAAACTGTAATTTTAGTATTTATGTAAACACCTACGTAGAGAAGTCAATTACTTTTCCATTTTCGTGCGTTTCCCTTAATGTAGTCTGATTTTTCGAAACTTTTTCACTTCCTGTGGTCGTTGTTTTAATTTTCCGTTGGAAGAGTACCCCTTTACATAAACGTTTAATATAAGGGTTTCTTCTTAAAAAAAATAGTTTTTCATGTTTCTTAAGTTAGTTGAGTTATGTTTTTTCGTTGGTATAATTTTGTTAATCGTCCCCTAGGAGTTACCTGACAAAAGGTTCCTTCCGTAGTCTAAACAGTTGCCCGTTCACTTTTCTCCGGGTTGTAGTAATTAGTGGTTTCCTTACCTGTGGTTTCGGTGATAAATTTGTTCTCTATGTGAAGGGTACCAATCTTACAACACGACACGAATCAACGAGTAAGCACAGGTTAAGAAACGTTGGGAACCCCTCACACATCGAGTGGTCCGAAGAGAAAGGTACCCTAAAAGGCCCGTTCTTATGATCTTTAACGGTAAAGAAGGAGGTCCCTACCTATGTTACCGATGATAGTTTCTCTTTTTTTATTTGTGCACAACCACTCCTGGTGTAACCTGGTCCTTTCCTATGGGTTCAAAGTGTTAAAAAAGAGTTTGGGTACATAGAGGAGAGACATAGAGAATATTTATGTAAACAGTAACCTAAAACCCAGGTGGACATATTAGATTCAGCTAGAGTGATTTTCAGGAGTTAATATAGACATTCTCCCAGGGGGGGGGGGGTGGTTTATTCCAGTGTAAATGTCCATACTCCCCAATCCTACATCTGTATAGAACCACTCCCGGGTGGTAAGTTAGGTGATACGACACAAGTCATTTTTGAAAAATGACTTTGTCCGACACTGATGTTAAACAAGACACTATTTCACTTCTCCTTGATTTTTCGGAGAACTACTTTCACTTTCTCCTCTCACTTTTTCAACCGAATTTCGAGTTGTAAGTCTTTTGCTTCTAGTACCGTAGACCAGGGTAGTGAAGTACCCTTTATCTCCCCATTTGTCACCTTTGTCACAGTCTGAAATAAAAAAACCCGAGGTTTTAGTGACGTCTACCACTGACGTCGGTACTTTAATTTTCTACGAGTGAGGAACCTTCTTTTCAATACTGGTTGGATCTATCGTATAAGTTTTCGTGTCTGTAATGAGACGGCTGATTCCAGGCAGATCAGTTCCGATACCAAAAAGGACACCAGTACATACTTACACTCTCAATCTGACACTTCTTCCGACTCGCGGCTTCTTAACTACGAAAACTTGACACCACAACCTCTTCTGAGAACTCTCAGGGAACCCGACGTTCCTCTAGGTTGGTCAGGTAAGACTTCCTCTAGTCGGGACCCTAAAGAAACCTTCCTTACTACGATTTCGACTTTGAGGTCATGAAACCGGTGGAGTACCCTTCTCAACTGAGTAACCTTTTCTGAGACTACGACCCTCCCTAACCCCGATCCTCCTCTTACCCTGCTGTCTCCTACTCTACCGACCTACCGTAGTGGCTGAGCTACCTGCACTTAGACTCACTTGAGACCCTCAACCACTACCTGTCCCTCCGGACCGTACGACGCTGAGTACCCCAGCGTTTCTCAACCTGTGCTGACTCGCTGACTTGACTTGACTTGACTTGTCACAAGACTTAGGACTAAAGCTCACCTCTAGGTCTGTTTCCCTCATTCATTTGGTCTCTGTTTTGACGTTTTATCTTTCTTATAGTTTTATATCGAGGATATGACAATTACCCAAAGTGAACACACACACACACACACACGAGTCAACACAAGTCGACAAACACTGGAGTACTTGACATCGGGTCGTCAGAGGAGACAGGTACCTTAAAAGGTCCTTTCTTATAATCTTACCCAACTGATTTTTTATGTCAGTGTTGGACTTTCATCTCTCAATGAAATAAACACCCTGACAGGGGTCGGAACCTCTGTCGTAGAGTCATCGAGACTCTTTTGACGAGGTTCCTCTTTCCTCCCCCTCAGTCCGATATGTGGAAACGTTGTTTCCCTCGTCCGTCTGACTTGTAGTTTCAGTCTATAGTTTAATTCCTCAACTCGGAAGAGACATACCCTTCTACATTCGGAGACCTGAGTGACTTAAGTAAGGAAAGTATACGTGGAACCGATAGAACCCGGTTTAGGACAAAGGAACAAGAAGAATTCCTCCCCTTTTACACCGTTTACCGACGAAGAACGTAAGAGGGTGACGCCCACACCATCGAGGACGACCTAAAATCAGAATCCTCAGGTGGGGGGCGGTAAGGTGTAAACCTCCGGTCTCTATCGACTACCGACACTGTAAAGAACAAATAACTATACCGTCTACAAAAGTAAAATGTCAACGATAAACGATGAGGGTCCTCAGAAAGACTGAGTCACTACCATGAGTTCAGAGAACGCAGAGGACGTGACCTTCTACCCAAGAAATGGTGACTCGGTAGACAAGGGTTTGTCGACGAGTGACACAGTCACACACTGTCGTCCGTCCACCGATTCCTACTTGTCTCTTTAGCCCCGTCCCGGTCTACCGTCCTTTAGGGTACAGTGTATTTGTCACTCCTGGTATCCGTCTGTTCCCTTTCATTCTTGGAGGTCTACCTGTCTTTCGGTGTACAAAACCCACTTTTGCCAAGACATTGTTGGATCTCCCCACCATTCCCCACCCTCTACCCTTCCTCAAAGTTCTCCTCCCCTATATATATATATATGTGTGTGTATGTATGAACACCGACTAAGTACAACTACAAACCGTCTTTTGTTGTTTTAAGACATTTCGTTAATAGAAAGTTAATTTTTCGTTTACAAACCTTTTTTACTATATAAGGTTTGATACCACGACCTCTTCTAAGAGTTCTCAGGGAATCTATCATTCCTATATTTTGGTTAGTTAGGATTTCCTTTAGTTGGGACTTATATGTAACCTTCCTGACTACGACCTCGACTTTTAGGTTATGAAATCGGTCGACTACTCTTCTTGACTGAGTAACCTTTTCTGGGACTACGACCCTTTCTAACTCCTGTCCTCCTCTTCCCCCGTCGTCTCCTACTCTACCAATCTATCGTAGCTACTGAACTATCTGTACTTAAACTCGTTAAAGGTCACTATTACTTCCTGTCTCCTAGAACCGCCCGACGTCGGGTACCCTAGTGTTTCTAAACCTGTGTTAAATCACCGACTTGTTGTTGTTAAGACACCCACTAAATTTATATATAGATTTATACAGTACATTGTTTAGAAAAAGTTCTCCTCATTTATTGACGAGATTTAATATCAATTTAGAGGACTAAACAGTTTGTAGTGTAATTTGGTTTCTAATGTATACCAAAACATCGTTTGTTATGTTGAGAAAACAACTTCTCCCTAATGGTTATAAGACCTATATAGTCCTCGATAACTAGGAACACGATCCATCAATAAGATGGATATCCTCAGGTCTTACCACCACCGATTTTCTGTTCCTTCCTTTTCGGACGCTTTTTTCTTGTTTCCTTCAAGGCTCCTGGTCTCACTCCTGGAGTCCATCTTATTTATCACGAGGACCGATCGGGTTAAATGTATTCTCTCCGGGTCCACCTCTTTTTTCTGTATATTTTTCTCCTCGGTTTCCCGGGCCCCAGAAAAAGGGTGTACGACCCCTTGAGAAGAGAAACACAGAAACCCAGCTGTACGAGAGTACGGAACTCCTACCTAAAAGGACGATAAAAGATTTAATTTATCTCGACATTGTACCTCGACATTGTGACTAAACAGATTCTCGATATTGTACCAGACAAACTTTGGACTCTCGATATTGTACCAGACAGGTTCTGGACTCTCGACACTGTGCGGTTCCCGAAATTACAGGTAGTGAGGTTTAGAAACATCACTGTTCTGTCTTAGCTCCTCGGACTATGAACTTTGTTCTGTTATTAAATCTTCAGGTACCTTTGATCAGTTTTATCCAAGGAGGAAAAGTCTGATCTTTTACGATTGACTTCCAATCCTATTTCACGTTCCTTCAATCTGGAGACCCTTCGACCTCTTAAGTATTCTTCATTATGTTTGATCTGTCTCCTACTCTACCGACCTACCGTAGTGACTGAGCTACCTGTACTCAGACTCACTTGAGGTCCTCAACTACTACCTGTCCCTCCGGACCGCACGACGCTAAGTACCGTAACGTTTCTCAGTCTATGCTGACTCGTTGACTTGACTTATGTTTGATCTAAGTTGACTATAGGTCGGAACAGAGGACCCTTGTCTCAAAGTCGTCCTTTTTAATTAAGACAAAGATCACAGGGTGTCCCTTCACTACACAAGACTCTAGTCTCATTGTTTCCTTTGTCACGGATTACTCCTCTGTATTCCTCGACACTTATAGAGGAAACAATGTCAGGGACATCTACATCTTGGAACTCGACGTCTCCTGTACCAACTACGAAAACCTCATTTTTAAGACCGACTCCATGGAAGGACCTTTGTCTCGAAGTCAAAAGTGATAGTTGGTAGGTCCCTCCTTAAACATAAAGGTGTGTCTTAAAGGAGAGTATCTGGGGTAGATCCACTCAGATATCAAATTATCCATCAAGTCCTTTCTAAGTCTCTCTTACCTCCACCTGTTGAAAATAAAATAAAAAATTAAAAAATTGAAATTTATATAAATAAAATTAACCTCCGATTAATGAAATGTTATAACATAACCAAAACGGTATGTAGTTGTACTCAGACGGTGCCCATATGTGTACAAGGGGTAGGACTTGGGAGGAGGGTGGAGAGAGGGGTATAGTAGGGAGACCCAGTAGGGTCACGTGGTCGGGAGTCGTAGGACATAGGACGTAGCTTGGACCTGACCGTTAAGTAAAGAATATACTATAAACTTTAGTGAACTCTCGGGTTCAGATCATGTCTGAACTCTATAAACGGTACGAACAAACCATCCAACCGATTAATTAAATATCAAGTAAAAATTTATACAATTTTTCTCTTTACAGACTACCTGAGTCTTTGTACGTAGGAACAACTACTAATTCACTACCTTTACCTTCAGGTCAACCTACTCTCACTCCTTCCTTCACCCTCGTATTTCACCAAGGTCATTTTAATCTCCTATAATTTCCGTAAAGGATCTATTACCCTCATTCTTTTCATCTAAATCTCCGTACACGTCGCTTGATTTCTGTAAAAAATTTCTACACTACGTAATTTCGTGCAAGACGTAATCAATCTTTCCATATAAGGGCACCTCCATCTATGATAGAACGTTGTCTCTGTATGTAAAGTGTCGTGTAAGAGGGTACAACCTATAAGTGTACTTTTTTATACCTAAATTATACTTTTGTCCGCACGATGACTCGAAATTAAACATTCTGAAGAAATCCTTATTCACCCTTTCGTTACCTCTTTAAACACTCTGTCTTCTTTTTTTAGTCAATTTAGAGTAGTAGTTACTATTAGTAAGTGAACTATTGTACTTTCCTGAGACGATTCGAAAAATGTATGTAAACGGATGGCTACATCTTCCTACCTGTCGTGATAAGGGTGACTCATTCCTATAATTACAAATCTTACCTAGATATCAAAAAGAATTCAAATATGTCGATTGTACACAATCTGGACGTCAAGTCTACGACCAAAAGACTAAGTCAAAAAAACATAACTTCTAGTGCATCTTTTCAGAAAGGACCTCCTCCCTTACCGTTGGAAGAGGTCATAAGAACAGACCTCTTAAGGTACCCGTCTCCTCGACCCACCCGATGTCAGGAAAATGGTTAATACAAAATTTTGAACTAAATAACAACTTGAAATGTATAAAAGACAACGATTATAAAGATTGTATTGTTACCAAAGATTATTAAAAATTAGTAAAAGTTTGTTATTAGTTAACAACAATCAAAAGATCACATTACAAGTTGGTCATCCTACAAAGAAAAAGGAGGAAACTGACGGTAAAATTGTCTTTTTCTTATTTTCGAAAATGTAATATTTCGTGATATTTTGTACAAAACTGTCGTATTTCTATTACTGAGTCAAAAGAAAACTATTTAACGACATCCGACGAAGTAATCCATAAGACCCGTAGTTCCTCTATTTTGACCCCAACCTTACGACGACGATGATTCCTTCGAAACAGTAGTGTCAGAGAGTCCCTGGTTGACTCGACTAATCTAGAACAAAACATCTACTTCCCCAAGTCGTACCCACACTGGCACCACATATATTGACTCCAGTAATCTGAACCGGATCTTCTACTTTACGGACGTTTTGACTCCATATGTATTAGGTTCTGCACACGAGATTTTATTCCGTTGGTCCTTCTCTATACTGGGTACCCACTAGGAACAAAAGGAGGGGTACAGGATAAGAAGAAACAGTATAAAACTTGACGAAAAATCTAAATAGAAAATTATGTCTCGTGTTTTACGAGCGTAATTTTACTTCGGGGTGTCCTCCGAGTGGTTGTTGTTGAATCCATGACAAAGATGTAAGAGATCCCATTTCTACAAAACTACAACTGTTGAACGAAACATAATAAGTAAAGGATTAGCAACACCGACCTCAACTCTTGATCCCTCACTACCCCGAAGGGACCACCGAGTTGCCATTCCTTAGACGAACGTTACGTCCTCGGAGTCCAAGTTAGAGACTTAATCCTCCTAGGGAACCTCTTCCTTTATCGTTGGGTGAGGTCATAAGAACGGACCCTTTAGGGTGCCTGTCTCCTCGGAACCCGATGTCAGGTATCTCAGTGTTTCTCAGTCTGTCCTGACCTCGTTGAATCGTACCTGTGTGTCCCTCATTATTCGGGTCATTCATTAGTTCACGAGATAAACACACTCTCACACAACACCCCTTACTTGTCAAGAGACCTGTCACCATGAATTAAAATAGATGAGGTTTTACACTGGACATTTTCTGTCTGTGTTGTCACAATGTGTCTTCTACTTTTATTCCTAGACAAAGATAGGTTTCCTTAGTAAAATTTAAAATTTTGTTTTCACACTTTCCTTCTTGTACACGTACTCCCTGAGACACGGAAAGTCAAGACCGTCGTCGTCCCTCCAGTAGTCGTAGTAAACTGCAGTAAAGGGAATGAGGGGAACGAGTAAGGGGACTTGTGAAACTGAAGGAAACTCGGAACTGATAAACTTTGTTCAGGGTGGGAGTCACTGAAGCGTGACTGAGAAAGGGGTTGTCCCGTAAGAGGAGAGGGTCTATTGTATTATAGAACGAAACAGAAGGTAGTCCAGAGACAAGTTCAAAGAGGAACAAACTCCAGAGGGACTCGAGGGTCATTTAGTATTGTGGAGGTGAGACAGACTATTCAGTTTCATCGATTCATCACAGACTGCGAACACTGGGGTACCAGAACGCTGGGGTCTCCTGGGAGGTCCGAGGAGACAGGTACCCTAAGAGGTCCGTTCTTATGACCTCACCCAACGGTAAAGGAAGAGGTCCCCTAGAAGGACTGGGTTCCTAGTTTAGGTACAGAGGACGTAACATCCGGCTTAGAAATGTTTAACTCGATGCTCCCTTCGGGGACGGAATATGGACGAGACAAAAAGGTAAATGAGATAAAATATCTCACTTATAAAAGGTGTCGTAGAAAGTGATATTCTGTACCGTTACACAAAAACATAAACAATTAAATATAAAAATAAGTGATAACCTGACATCTCTCAAAACAAGAATCGTAGGATGTGTAAGTGGGGTCTTTTATCATTCATAAGTTGTATTTAAGGAGTTTACACACCTTCTTAAAACGTAAATTTGTCCTATTATGTACTCGACAACCAGTTTTCGGACTCACACTTTGTCCTTAAAGATTAGTGTCTACAGCGTCTTCTATGGAACTTATGATGTCTTTACACATTAAAAGTCAAAAAGTGATACAATTACGGGTGTGCACGCTTTTAATTAGTACAAGAAACAAAGGATTATCACTGGTGGTTTTATACCATGGCCCGTTGTTTTGTGTTTAAAGTCTTAAATAAGAAGACCCTAAAAGTCTCCTTAGTCGTGACGTCAGACAGTATAAACCCAAAAAGGAGAGGTACATAGACTAGTGACACAAACCTTTGGACGAGTAGTAGGTCCGGCAGTTGAGTTTAGGGGTGGACGTGTGGCGGTACATGAAGAAGGAGAGGTTGGACAGGAAACATCTGTAGACAAAGTAGAGATGGTGGTAGGGTTTTTACGACCACTTATATGTTTGTGTTTTGTTTCCGTAAAGGATACTTCTGACGAAGTGAGTCTATATAAAAAAGGATGATAAACATGTCAACCTACTGAAAGAGGACTGGCAGTACAGGATACTGGCCATACAACGATAGACAGTGGGGGACGTGATGTGTCAGTAGTACTTACGGGCCGACACACGTGACGACTAAGACCACAGGACCTACTATCCACGGGACTTAAGGAACAATGTTTGAAACGACCGGGACGCGGACAGAAAAACATGTCAGAACCTTTAGGGGGTGAAGAAGACACTTAAGTTTCTCCACTAGGTTGAACGGACAAGACTGTGGAAAGATTTATTTTGGTACTACATGAAACGTCAACCCGACAACCCACCACCAGGTAAGTGACCCTATACAATGAGTATGAGATTCTATCAAAGGAGGTATGTATCTTAGAGTAGTCGAGTTCCCTTCATATTTCGTAAAAGGTGGACACGTAGAGTGGAGAGTCAACAGAGGAATAAAATAACATGTCAGAATCCTCACATGAAATGGGGACGACAATGGGTCTTAAGTGTAAGTTCACATTGTCGGAGCCACTACATGTGACAACAGTGTGGGTACGACTTGGGGAAGTAGATGTCAGACTCCTTATTTCTGTATTTCTTCCGAGACTCTTTTAAGAAATCCTACCGTTGATATAATCTTGGTTAACAGAACTCCGTCTTCTTCACAACTAAAAACGTTCTACGTTACGGAATCTCCGGTTTTAACACTAAAAGACTAGTCTAACACTTTTCTCGTGAACGAGGAAGTTAAATGACGGACTATACAGGTAAATAAAGTACAGTTGAAGAAATATGTTCAATTGATCGAAAGAACGATTGGAAATACGATAAACGATAGAAAAAAGGAAACAGTAAAAAGATGAAGGTGCTTAACTAAACGTTTGAATTCACATTATATACCTTTAAGGGTAAATGGAGTACTGAGAAGTACGTAAGGAACCCTTATTAAAGAAGACTTCACTTTACAAAATGAAAAAATAAATTTTTTTAAAATAAAGATGAAATAAAATGAAATGTTATGACATAATCAAAACGGTATGTAACTGTACTAAATATATAACTTGTTAAATAAAAAGTCAAATGATTTTCTTTTTAGTACTCAACATGATAAAGAGACCCTTTTTCATGGTTGAACCGTTGGCTTCGGTAAAGGTGTTAAAGAAATCTGTCAGTTTATATTTTGTTTTCAAATAATGAAAAAAAGAAGTAGTAAATCAACAAGTAGTGTTGGTGTGGGTACGACTTGGGGAAATAGACCAAAGACTCGTTGTGTCTGTATTTCTCTTGAGACTTCTCTAAGTTACCCTACCGTCAGTGTTTCGTCAGTCAACGGGACCCCCACTACTTGACGGGAACTAAAGTGTCTTTTATCGGGACGTTGGTCTTCAACACTAAGAAACAGGTAACACATTATTTTAAGTGAGGAGAAACAAAGAACCTTAAAGGTAGGATAAAATTTAGTTCGAAAGATATGTTTAGGTCACTGAGAGAAATAATTCGAAAGAGGAGTCAGTTTTCAAAACAAAAAAAGATAAAGTTTTAAGAGGTTTGAAACATATACTTTAAAAACCTGTACGAGTAAAAAAAAAATTACCTCATTGTACTCCTTCTTAAAGAAGAATTTACTGTATATAGTAGGGTTTATTAAAAACGGAACAAAAGGACTTTCTTATCAGTACTCTACTTAATGACTATATTTTTTTCATGTTCACTTTAGATTAAGTTAAATGTATTAAAATATTCTCCCAACTAACTTAGTATCTCATACCTTGACACCTATTCCTCGTAACTAACGTTACAATATCCCTCTAAAAGTTAACGTATCCCACAGTAACGGGGTTCGGGACGTAATGAGCTCAGTTGAGAAATATATACATATACATACACATAGAGTACTAGTTTCCACTGAGTGATCTCTTGAACTGGCGGATAGGTCGGTACACTAAGTCCGGTGTTAAATACGTTGGTTTGTGTAGATGATTAGATGACGAATTGTCTCTCCTTTGACGTTACCTCATGAAAAATTGTGGTAAAAGAGATTATTTTAAGATTCCGTCCTTACAACTTACGATAGAAATTTATAGTCTTACTTACGTATCTTACTCTTTTAATAATATTAACGGGAGTTAAGACATGTTAAAATATAAAATGAATCAATAACGACTTATTGGTGAGTGGGATTAGCATTTTCAAACTTACATTACTGAAATAATAGTTCACTCTAAATTATATCTTAACAAGACTAGAGAAGACCCGAGGAGTATTCAGATGTAGGAGTATTCAGATGAACATTAAAATATGCAATGTCGAGATGTTTTCGAGTAGGTCCTCCAACATACGTCGGTACACCGTTAAGAAAGAAGTGATTATATACTATCAGATGAGGTGAATACATACATAAAATTAGAACATTGGACACCCTTTTTATCAATTAGTAACCACTACAGTCGTAGTACCACCGTCTTCTACGGGGGACACAGAGTGGAGAAGTTAGATGTTGATCATTTTGTAGGTATTGATTTGTTTCAAAAAGATGGATTGTACAGTCCCGTGGTCTCTATGTGTGACAACATGGTAGACTTCCACTTACCTAAAAAGTGGATCTCCTCTACCTTGACCTTCTTGTTTTCCGTCACTAGGACCAGAGTCGGCGTCTCGACTCCGTCGACTCGGGTAACTGGGTCTCCCTTGGCCATCGTAGTCACCTCCACCACGTGTCCTGGGACTGGAGGACCTACGTCGTTGTAGTTTTCGGCGTCTCTCGGTCCATCTTGTCTACCACATCGGGACTTGGAAGCAGTGGGACCTACGTCGTTATCTCGGTGGTTAAAGTCCTAAGGGGGTCGTTTCTACTACTGTTTCTTCTTACAATATCCGTCGGTCTTTTTTCATTGGATGTTTCCATAGTAGTAATCCGATGCTCGTTTAAAGAGTAGTCCAGTTACTTTATAGTATGAATATTATAACAATATGTTTTTGACAGTTGGTTTTATGAAATAGGTCTTTTCAATAGGAGGTCTATACTTTCTTTCTTTCTAATAGAGTGTCTTTTTCTTTTTGACACCCTCAAGTTGTGGGTCTTGATACAATATTCGTCATAACTTTACGAGAGAAGATATATTTTACTTTTCGTTTTCATGACCTTCTGACTTATTCCACTATCTATCTTAGTTTTTTAACTTTGATATATAGTCTGTTCCAACAATTGTTAATGTCATGTTACGAATTTCCTTTTTCGTAATTTTAGTGACATCGATGATAACCATTGTTAGTGTTTTACTTCTTCTTATAAAAAACTTGACCTGTTGAAGTCCCTTTTCTTACGGTGACTTACTGAGATAGTGCAATGTTTGTTTCTATTTGAGTCGGATCCAATTTCTGAATTTACACTCCAGACTTTGTAATTTTTAGTATCCTATTTTGTACCCGTCATTGTAGAATTGAAGTCAAAATCTTTACAAACCCCCCCTCATATAAAGGGGTCCGTTCTTTTTATTTTCATTTTTATTTGTCTTAATACAGTTTGTTTTTTTCGAGACGACACTTCCTTTGGTCGTTGTTTTGATTTTCCTTTGGATGAGTACCCTTTTCCATAAACGTGTAATATGTGGGTTATTCCCTGACAATAAGTTTTTTTCTTAAGTCGATTGTTAATTTTTGTATTTGTTGGTTTAATTTCTGTCCATTTCCTGGAAGTCATCTGAAAAAAAGGGGGTTCCTTATGTATGTCTACCAGTTGTCCGAGTACTTTTCTCCAAACTGTAGAAGTCTCTTGACTTTTAGTTTTGGTGTCACTCTATGTAAAGAGTGACCAGTCTTACCGATAACAATTTCTCTGTTTTTAGTTGTTTGCGATCATTCCTGGTGTACCCTGGTCCTTTACTATGGGTTTAAGTGTTAAAGAAGGAGAGCTTATAGTCTCCTTAGTTTTGACGTCAGGCAGTACAAAATCTCAAAGGACAGGTACATGGACTAGTGACACAAACTTTTGGACGAATGGAACTCTGAAGGGACTACCAGGTCACCGATTCTGAGGTGTGAGGGTTACGTCCCGAGTTGATCTAGGGTGTCTAGTGTCGATTTTTAGAGTGTACAACGTCACTTCTAGAGTATGTGGTGTTGATACTGGGACACGCCGGTTTATTTAATTTTCCGTTTTTGACGAGTAGTAGGACCGGTGACAGAGACTGAGAATGACGGCGTGTGGGTACATTAATAAGAAGAGGTCAAACAAGAAAATCTATGCAAAGTGGAATTGGTCGTAGGGTTTCTTCCGTTTCAGTATTGGAGATTAATATGTAAGTGGGTGAGAAACATCTAAACCTGTTATAAAAGGACTGGTGTTTCCGGATACCTGGTGAAGTGTCGGTAGGCAGTTGGGGTCGTGACAAGATATTGGGACTTGGAAGACGAGACACCTGACGACCAAGACCAAAAACTAAGTACTTACAGGACATAAGGACCGATGTTTCTACTTGTCCCAGTGTTGACAGGAAGACATGTTGAAACCTTTAGGAGGTGAAAAGAACACTTTAGTTTGTTCTACAGGTTAGACGGTTAACACTATGGAAAGAATCACTGTACCACTATATAAAACTTTGACATTATAAGGACTCACCACTAGAGAACGGACCCTAGGAAATAGGTATAAGATTCTTTCAAAGGAGATATGCACACTACGGTAGTCGAACCCTCTTCATACTCCACGAAAAGTGAACAGGGAGAATGAAGAGTCAACATATGAACGAAATAACATACTCGAAACGAACATAGAGTCGAAACGACGAGGTGTTTGGGAAGACGAGTCTCAACTCACCTAAACGGAGTTGCTACAAGTGATACAGGTGTGGGTACAACTTGGGGAAGTCTAGACGTCAGATTCCATGTTTCTGTATTTCTTCCGAGACTTTTATAAGAAACCTTACCATCTATATTTTCCTGGTTGTCAGTATCTTAATTTCTTCAAGGGTGAAAACGTAAACTCGGTCTTAAACCATGAAAAACTAGTCTCACATCGTCATCTTTAACGAGTGAGGGAGATAAGGGACTTTAAAAGTAAAGAAACCAATAAGTTTAAGAGGTATCGTCAATTCATTGAGTGTAAATATTCAAGAAAGAGACAGACTAAATATTTGTTAAAAGGGGAAACAGGTAAAAGATTTTATATTTAAATAAATAAAATTAACCTCCAATTAATGAAATGTTACAACATAACCAAAACGGCAGAGTTTTTAAAAGGGTTTGAACTAAGTGTTATAAATGTTAAGGGTAAAAAAGTACCCTATTGTACCTAAAGAATTCTTAACAAAGAAGAGTTTACTATGTATAGTAGGGTTTATAAAAAAGAGAACGTAATAACTTTCTTAACAATATTCATTATCATGGTGTCACCCCTTTTTTCGATTTGAATGATCGGTTCCATAAAATACATTAAAATATAGTCTCCTTTTGACTGATTCCAAAAGTAAAACGTATATGGTAAGGAATTGATAACGGAATAAATGAATACATTTAATAAAGGAATTAACGAGAAGAACTGTTACCTCTGAAATTGGATATCAAACGAAATCTCCACCAATAAGTCTAAATAAGAAGAGAAATCCTAGGACAAGAGAATAAATGGCCACAGGTGTGATGGATGGGATTAATGACTGTTCACAATCGGTTGATGTCTAAAGGTTCACCTCAAATGTGTCTTCTTATGTAGACTTATGTAAGTGAATTATACTGGAAACTCAGTCCCCTTTTTCAGTTATCCATCATTTAAATTTGATGTGAAACATAATGATTCGTTTTATAAAGGGAAAGTACGGGACATAGATAAGTGATTTCACACCTAAAAACACAAGAACCCTTTTGTAGGATAAGAGTAATCCCATTTCCTAACCAACGGCACAAATTTTACTATGTAAGACACGTTAGTGGATATTTCGTACACTTTTTGAAAAAGTTTTAAATATATATATTTTCTAAAAACCACTTCTTCTAATTTGACTAATTACTTTCACTGTCACAATCAACTGAGTCAGTACGGACCAAGAAACACTGGGGTACTTGACATCGGGTGGTCAGAGGAACTTTAAGAGGTCCGTTCTTATGACCTCACCCAACAGTACAGGAGGACGTCCCCGAGAAGGACTGGGTCCCTAGTTTGGGTTCAGAGGTCGTAACCTCCGTCTAAGAAATGACAGACTCGGTGGTCCCTTCGGGTCTTGACACATATGGACTGAGGTTGTGTCTTGGTGAAAGAACGATGGTTTCGTACTAAGTGTCTGGACCTGGACGTCGTAGTTGTTGTGGACCCTCGAACAGTCTTTGTCCTAGGGACCCAACTGTTCTATGTACCACTTAGTCTCAAACGTAACTTGATCTTTGGAACCACTAAACATACATGTCACCTAAATCTTTGTAAAACTAGATCTTATCCCTAAGAGTGGTAGAATGATAACTAAACATTGTGCTATTAACAAATATAACCCACGACAAGTCAAGTCAAGACAGCGAGTCAGTACAGGCTGAGAAACACTGGGTACCTGTCGTCGTGTGGTCCGAAGGGACAGGGAATGGTAGAGGACCTCGAACGAGTTTGAGCACAAGTACCTCAGTCACTGCGGTAGGTCGGTAGAGTAGGAGACAACAAGGGAAAAGGAGGACAGAAGTTAGAAAGAGTAGTAGTCGTAGAAAAGGTTACTCAGTCAAGAAACGTATTTCACCTGTTTCATAACCTCAAAGTCGAAGTCGTAGTCAGGAGGGTTACTTATAAGTCCTGACTGAAAGAAATCCTACCCGACCAACCTGGAAGAACCTCAGGTTCCCTGAGAGTTCTCAGAAGAGGTTGATTACGACGATTACAAGGCACCAAATATCTTGTAATCTTCGTAGGAAAGTCTATGACATTTTATTAAGGTTCCTAATAAGAGTTTAACTTAGTGACGGGGTCTCAAGGTCTTGACTCCCTAAGGTTAGTCTGAGGTAAGGAATGCACCGAATATGAAAACTCATTTTGTACTTTAGGGTGACTCAGGATAAAACTGTTACTTTCTACTACGGGTATTTTCATGATAAAGTATCTTATGTGACCAAAATTTTAATTTAAACTGTTAGAAATATTATACGTTCCCGAAATGACCACCGAGTCTACCCTTTTTTTAGACGGACATTCGTCCTCTAGACCCAAGTTAGGGACCCAGTCCTACTGGGGGACATTTCCCTTACCGTCGAGTTTATAAGAATGGACCCTTTAGGGTACCTGTCCCCTCGGACCGCTCGATGTCAGGTACCCCAGTTTTTCTCAGTCTGCACTAACTCGCTGATTCTGTGTGTATGTATATTAGACTATTAGATCAAATACCCCGTATTATTATCGAGTCATATAGAAAATATTAACGTTTACAAAACATAACTCATGATTTTCTGTCGAGACTTGAACACTACCTTCATCTTTTGAGAGTTAATCGAACCTTTTTGGTAGTACTTAGGTCCCTTATATTATGGGTTCTAAAATATGATTTCCTCTTTTCAATAGGGGGAAAAACTTCTCTTCCTATCAATAAAGGTCTTTGAAACCACTAACACAGGGGTAGTGTTTAGTTTCTAAACTTCTGTGTACACTGGATAAATTCTTTTTAGCAGTTATAATATGAAAACTCTTTTAAACTTGAGTTCCTACACTACTCCAGGATCCTCCGAATCTCGAAACCTTCGTCCTCTTAATAACCTCTTCCTCATCATTTTTGACTTAAATGGATTGAATATTTCGTCAGAGGATCCTCGTCTCTTAGTCGTCCTTTTTCTTTTTTTAGGTAAGACGGGTGTGGTCACAGAGGTTCCCTTCAGGACATGAATTTATCTAACCTCAGTGTCATCCTTTTGTACAAATTACTCGACTGTATCCTTCTACATTTATCGGTGAGAGAACGTCAGAGAGTCGGACACGGTATCGACAAACTGATCCTACACTAGGAACGAAAACCTCGAGATATAGACCAATCTTCTGAAGAAGGCAACAGAACAAGCACCTGTTTTGAAACAAGACGTAGCAGTCAGTAAAGGGAAGATACGTCTTTCGAACGAGAGTCTAAGACGTCCGTCCACTCAGGTTCTCGACTTGTCTGTGAAATCCTCTCTCACTTTCTCACGCCTTCGGTCCTTGGACATGGACTCCAGTGGACTTCTGGTGACATCGTATCGGGTCTCCAGTGACACCGACAAACGACCGAAAGGAATGGAATCACATATAAATAAATAATAGATTTTTTATTTGACTTGTAACGTCAGCCTTTACGTTCACAACTACGACTGTTAATTTACCACAATTACCTTCAAGTTAATCTTTTTTCTTTACTATCTGTATTTTACAAAAGTCATTTTAATCCGTCATTCAGATACTTAACATAAATAATTGCACGAATCAGTAAGTCAGTACACTTCGAGAAACGTTGGGAAACCTGATGTCAGGTGGTCCGAGGAGACAGGTTCCTTGAAAAGTCCGTTCTTATAACCTCACCCAAAGGTAAAGGAGGAGGTCCCCTACAAGTACTGAGTCTCTGACTTGGACGTAGAGGACACAGAGGATGTGACGTCCGTCCAAGAAATGGACGACTCGGTAATCCCTTCGGGTATAAATGGTCGTCCTCATCTGTTTATTCCTATTCGGAGTTCCTTTTTTCTTTAGACGACGAAGTATATTTTGTAAAGGTTGAAAACAACACAGAACACAAAGGACAAAACTTAACAATGAAATAAGGAAAAAGAATAAAAAGAAAATCCTATAAGTTAGACGTTCAAGAAAGTTTAGTATTTCTATAGTGACAAAGACGGGAACCTTTTCTTTTTAAAACGAAATAATAAAAAGGACCCGTAGTTCCTCTACAGTGACCTAAACCTTACTGCGGTTTGGTTCCTCCGGAAAGAAGTAACATAACAGAGTCCCATGTAAACCCGATAACCTATAAAAGAGGGGATTATAAGAATACACGTAAATTGAAAGGAGAGATAAAAAAAAGAGAAGAGAGAAAGAGTATGAGAATTTACAAAAAAAAAAAAATTATATCTCTTCTTTCACCGGTACATCTTTTTCTTGGGGTTTAAATAACCAGGTAATCTTCAAGTACTTGACCTTAAAGATCCATGGTAAATATGTAAGATATGTTCTTTCTATTAGACTAAACTGGTCGAACTCTTGAGTGCCTGGTTCCTACGACTAATATCCACTCTTTACGTACCTCAATGTGTCGGGTCCTCAAGAACAATCAAGGACAATTAAGTGTGGAACACCTAACTCTTGTTAAGAGGTTCGTCTCCGTGAACCCGAATATATATTCCCCTGAATATCATGTCTCCGGTCTTAAGTCAGTTTATACCCTATCATGCTTACTACAGTAGATGAAATAAAAAGAATTGTAAATTTCGTAAAATAGTAATATCTTTATCAATTTTCACCGGAAAACTAAGAAACGTAGTACATTTCCTTAAAAGTTTAATAAAAAAATTAAATTTAAATAAATAAAATTAACCTCCGATCAATGAAATGTTATAACATAACCAAAACGGTATTAATTAAGTGTACTTTAATAACGTTCTTTTATTTCTTATACATTCCTCCCTAAGAGACACCTGACTTCCAAGTCGACATCGTCCCTCCGGTGGAACGAGGAGTCGTAGAGATTAGTAGACTGGGGTAGAGATTAGTGAGGGGGAGAAACAATAAGAGACTGGGCGACCGAAGGAAAAACCTAAACTTGCACACCTTGGGCGCAGAAGGAGACTGGGAAACGTCACCGGCAAGGGAGACGTCCGTGTGGGAAGAGGACTATATCGTGATCTAAGAAGGGAGAGAAAGAACTTCCGATTACAAGTTTATAGAAGAACAAACGAATGGAATGGACTTGTGAGTCATGTTTTATTGTGGAGAATGTTGAGAGAGGAAGTATTGACCAAAAGAAAAAAGTATCGTAGACAGAGGTGGATTGTATAATATATTATGAAATAAACAAGTAATAGAGAGTTGTAGGAACTTAACACCCCCTAAACAAAAACAGTAGAGATGAATAACGAACCTTGTACAACCGTGAGTTATACATAAAGAGTTCCCGTACTTTCTTAAAACGTACTTTCGACACATCTTATATACTGGAAAAACATTTATACAACTCTTACCTTGTTTTTAGGGGTCAGCGTCTATTTAACCCCCATATCATCCACCACGACCACCATTTCTTGGACGTCCTCTGAATTCTCTGACCCCAAATTTCTAGGGACCCAGTCGTTATTTTTTTACCCGGTTTCTTGATTTATCTGTAAAGAGGTTTCTTCTGTATCCCTACCGACTGTTTGTGTACTTTTCTACGAGTTGTAGTGAGTAATAGTCTCTTTACGTTTAGTTTTGGTGTTACTCCATGATAAAGGACGGTCAGTCTTACCGACGCTAGGTTTTCAGATGTTCGTTATTTACGACCTCTCCCACACTTCTTTTCCCTTGGGAGAATGTGACAACCACCCTTACGTTTGATCATGTCGGTGATACCGCTTGTCATACATCTAAGGAATTTTTTGACCTTTATCTTGACGGAATACTGGGTCGTTAGGGTGACGACCCGTACGTGTGGCACCTTTGGTCTTAACCTTCTCTGTGCACATGGGGTTACAAGTAGTGTCGTGATAAATATTATCGGTCCTGTACCTTCGTTGGATCTACAGGTACTCGTCTACTTACCTATTCTTTCGACACCATGTATATGTGTTACTTTATAATGAGTCGGTAATTTCTCTTATGTAGACTTAGTCAAGATTACTCTACCTACTTTGACCTCGGTTGATATGTCTCACTTTATTCGGTCTTTCTTTTTGTGGTTATGTCATATGATTACGTATATATACCTTAACTCTTACTACAATTGCTATTGGGACATACGCTCTGTCGTTTTCTTTGTCTCTACATATCTTGTCCGAAAACCTGAGACACCCTCTCCCTCTTCCACCCTACTAAACCCTCTTACCGTAACTTTGTACATATTATAGTATATACTGTGTTTAGCGGTCAGGTCCAAGCTACGTACTATGACCTACGAACCCCGACCACGTGACCCTACTGGGTCTCCCTACCATGCTCCTCCGTCTTCCCTGCCCCCAAGTCCTACCCCTTGTGTACATATGGACACCGTCTAAGTACAACTACATACCGTTTTGGTTATGTTATAATATTTCATTAATTGGAGGTTAATTTTATTTATTTAAATAAATTTAAATATAATTTTTTTATTTTATTTCTAGGGACCCATCCCTTCTAGGGGACCTCCTCCCGTACCGTTGGGTGAGGTCATAAAAACGGACCTCTTATGGTACCTGTCTCCTCGGAGCATCCGACGTAAGGTGCCCCAGAAGCGTGTTTCAGCCTGTGTTGACTTCACCAATTCATGTGTATGGGGGTTTCTCTTGAATAGATATGTGTTTTATCATTTTAGTCAAAGAACTACCGTGTTATCTATGACACCATCAAGTCTATACACTGAATACAGGTATACACACTTTTCATTAATACAATAAAAGGAAAGAGGACCATCAGTTGAGGTCTTGTACCTTGGTTCCTTGTTGTGTTTTGTAAAATTTAAAGAAGAAGAGTCTAAGAGTCTCCGTGGTCTTGACGTCGGGGAGTATAAACCCTAAAAGGAGAGGTACATGGACTATTGACACAAACCTTTGGACCATCAGTAGGACCGACACACGAGTCTGGGAGTTAAGGTGTGGGGGTACATGAAGAAGCAGAGGTTGGACAGAAAACATCTGTAGACAGAGTGGAGGTGGTGCTAGGGTTTCTACGACTACTTATAAGTCTGACTCTCGTTTCGGTATTGAATACTTCCGACGTAACGGGTCTACATAAAAAAATTTATATTTATATAAATAAATAAAACGGAAATAAAATGAAATGAAATAAAAAATTGTATTTAAATAAATAAAATTAACCTCCAATTAATGAAGTGTTATATGAAAAACGTTGTAATGTACTGAAGGACGACTGACACTACCGGATACTGGCCAAACACCGGTAGACGGTGAGGTACGTAATGTACCAGTAGTACTCGGGAGCCGAGACACATGACGACATAGACCTTGGGACCCATCACTCACGGTACATAAAGAACAATGTGTTGAATTACCACAACGCTAACAGGAAGACAGGTCTAAACCTTTAAGGGGTGAAAAAGACGTTTGAGATAGTCCACTATGTTGAACGATCAAGACTATGAAAAGAATTATTGTACTACTAGATAGAACGTTGAAAGGATGACCCATCACCAGGAAACCGACCTTAGGAAATGAGAATGAGATTTTATCAAAGAACGTATGCATCTTAGAGTAGACGAGTCCCCTTCATATTTCGTAAAAGGTGGACACGTAGAGTGGAGAGTCAACAGAGGAACAAATAACGTGCTCGGATCCTAACTTGGAATCGAGACGACGATAGGTATTGAGTATAAGTTCACGTTATCGGAGGCACTACGTGTGACACCAGTGTGGATACAACTTGGGGAAGTAGATATCAAACTCCTTGTTGTTATATTTCGCCCGACACTTCTCAAAGATGAAATCCGATACAATTTTCCCGATTTAAAGAACCCCCCACTACCGTACGATAACAAAGTACCGAATTTCAGAGACTAATCCGATAACACTAAGAGAGTAGGAACACCTAATTTTAAACGAGGAAGACATCGGGACATTGGACCTTCCCAATTAAAACTATTGAGACCTAGACAAAGAGACCGAAATTGAGGACAAAACGACAAAAACAATAATGTTCGTATGTATTACCGGACGGAGTCACTTGGGACGGGGTGAGAACTACAAATCCCAGATTCAACACTGTGTGTGAAACGTTGGGGTACCAGACGTCGTACGGTCCGAAGGGACAATACAAGACAATACCACGGACGACGACGACGACTCAGTGAAGTCAGCACGGGCAGAGACACGCTGGGGTATCTGCCGTCGGGTGGTCCGAGGGGGCAGGGACCCTAAGAGGTCCGTTCTTGTGACCTCACCCAACGGTAAAGGAAGAGGTTACGTACTTTCACTTTTCGCTTTCACTTCAGCGAGTCAGCACAGGCTGAGAATCGCTGGGGCACCTGACGTCGGATGGTCCGAGGAGGTAGGTACCCTAAAAGGTCCGTTCTCATGACCTCACCCCACGGTAACGGAAGAGACCAATACCACGTATTGTTGTATATTTATAGACAAAATATTAATGTTCGTAAAATATTACTCCCTGATTTACTATCGAGTATTGAAGACTATTTTGACCCTTTATAGAATGACCGAACCTTTCGATAGTGCTTAGGTCTATCATATTACGGGTTAAAAATATAAATTTTTTATGTGTTTCAATGGAACAAAAACTACTTCACTTATCGTTAAAAATCTCTAAAGTTCCCAATACAGGGGTGGTGGTTAGTTTCGAAACTTCTGGGTACACTGAGTCAGTTCTGTTTAAGAGTTATAATATGAAAACTCTGTTAAACTTGAGTTCCTACACTACTCCAGGACCCTCCGAATCTCGAAACCTTCGTCCTTTCAATTTCCTCCTCACTATTTTTGACTTAAGTGGATTGAATATTACGTCAGAGGATCCTTGTCTCTTAGTCGGCCTATTTCTCAGGTAAGACAGGTCGGAGTACAGGAATTCCCTTTAGTGTATGAATCTCCTACCTCATTGTCTCCTATTTGTACGGATTACTCGACTGTGTCCTTCGACAGTTATAAAGGAGACGACGTCAGGGAGTCGGACACGGCGAAACCAACCTGTCCTACATCAACAACGAAAACGTCTGGATTTAGAGTGACTCTTTGGGTATGAAATAGAGAAGAACAACAGAACATTAATCTGTGTTGAACACAGACGTAGTAGTCGATAAATCCCATCTTAAACCTGAAGGTGTGGCTTCGGAAGAGAGTTTCAAAGGTTCGTCCACTCAGACTCTCGGGGTGTCTATTACGTCCTCTCCTAATCACTCCTCTCTTCGGTTCTTGTACATGGACTCCAGTGGACACTCCGTTAGATTGTATGTGTCCATTGTCTTTAGTGATGTCAGAAAACAAGCGAAAGGATTATTAAATTACATAGATAAATATTACCAGTTTTTATTTGAACTTGTAACGTAAGATTTTACGTTAACAGATACAACTGTTAATTTATCATTATCACCCTCAAGTTAATTTTCTTATTTACCCTTTGTATTTTTTGAAAATACTTTTCATCTAGTATTTAGGGGTCTCTAGTTATTAATTGTCCTCATCTGTTTATCCCATCCAATATACCTCTTCATTCCGGTAAAAAATTTAACATTCTACCACATGTGATCTGATATAAAGGTGCACTTCTTCCATCTAGATCTGGTTACTTACGAACGTTTATAAAGGGACTTTATCGTCTCATACTTTACATGTACGGGCCTACAGAAACGAATTGAGACCCGTAAATGTAACTTTTTAGAAATAAAGTAACCACTCTTCTCCATACGATTACTCGAAGTGAAACGTTAACGAAAAATTAAAATAAAAGATAAAAAAAATTGTGGTTTTCGTAAAACATAACCCCATACGGGTCAATTGTTATAGCACTATCAAAGTCTACTTATCACTTCCCTGAGTGGATATGTATATGTAAATAGGTAAGGGGAAGTTTTGGGGGAGGGTAGGTCCGACCGTGTATTGTAACTCGTCTCAAGGTACACGATATGTTATCCAAAAGTCACCAATAGGTAAAATTTGTATCGTTACACATGTACTGGAAGGGTTTCAGGAATTGATAGGGAAGGAGGACCGTTGCCACTCAAACAAAGAATTCAGACACTCAGAAAAAGACAAAACACTCCGACTTATATAAACACACGAACAATCGGTAAGTCTCAAATAATTTTTTTTTTCAGGTATCTTTAGACAACAAAATATATCGCCACGGTCACAGGACAATAAGGAAAATATAACAAGAAACTTTGTTTCTTAACAAAGAAATACGTTTTGTCTGACAAACGGTAAATCAAGAGAAAAAAAAAAATAACGAAAAAAAAGGGGGGTACTAGCGATTCCACATTAAATAAATAAATAAATAATAGAAAAAAAAATTTAAAATGAAATAAAATAAAATCAAGAAAATATACACACACATGAGTCAGTAAAGTCAGTACAGACTGAGAAACGTTGGGGTACGTGACATTGGGTGGTCCGCGGAGACAAGTACTTTAAAGGGTCCGTTCTTGTGACCTCACACAACGTTAAGAGAGGAGGTCCCCTAGAAGGGGTAGGACCTTAGACAGAGGACATAACGTCCGGCTAAGAAATGGGTCACTAGATGGACCCTTAGGGGGTCAAGAAATCTATGCACACTATATAAACACCCCTAACATATCCTCAAATAATAATTAAAAAACCAGTTTAGATAGTAAGTATCACAAGAGAAGTAACCAAAATTTTTTCTTAGATTCAACATCAACTGTATATTTTACATAAACAACGACGACATGTCGTGTTACTTAGTTAGAAACAAGTATAACGATTTACTGGTGGTCTTATTTAGATCAATCGTAAACAGTCGTACACATCACGTTAACGTTAAAAAAAACACTACTCTCGAAAACCCTAGATGACAAAGAATCGTTGAAAGTTTATACGTTATCTCATAATAATTGATAATCAGTGTCATGACATGTAATATAGGGAAGGTAACGAAAAATAACAATAATGATGTAATTAAATCGACGGTGAAATTATAAGAGGTACACAGTAATAAACGACATTTGTTTTGGTTTTTAGGAATCTCCATTGTTTATTAGAAAATATAATTATATGCAAGGGTCACTCAAAAGTGTAGAGACGATAAGGAATTACGAGGTACACCGGAACACTGATTTAGGAAAAGATTTTCAAGTAGTGGAAAGTGGTATTAAACCTTTTATAAATAGAACTGGAAGCCTGATTTACAGTGGTAATATAATCTTCTCGTATAAACTTAAGTAGATAGAGATATACTCTAATTTAATATTAAATATATGACAAAGTAAGGGTGTAAAATTTTCGTGAAACCAATATTATAATAAAGTAAAAATTCAGAAACCGTTAAAATTACAACTTAATTACTGGGTACAACCATAGAGACTTAATTATTAAAAATTAGAAACATATTCAATCGGTCTCTAAAATTAAGTTAAAACAACGTATGAGAAAAAATATTTTGTACGAGTCAAGTCAAGTCAAGTCAACGAGTTAGTACAGGCTGATTAGATTAAAGTAAGAATGACTGTAAAAACAGATATTCAAGAATCAAAGGAAATTTAGAAGTACAAGATTTAATACGTGAATTGTGTATAAGTGTGTACAAACGTGTTTACAAACTTGTACTAGGACACATGGAGTATTTACAAGAAACACAAAATCACTCCAGAAAAAAAGACGACAAATAAGGAGAGCAAATTTTTGAGTTATTATGAAATCCTTGAACGAAGGTTAATATTCAGACGAAGTAATAAAATCACAGACATATTGTGAAGTACCACACCGATACTATGAGTGTATGTACCCCCAGACAGTGTAATAAAAAGTTGTTTAATGATAATATCGTGTCTAAATGTTTATAAACTATAATAAATGGATTTTGACACGAAGAGTTGGTTCCTACTAATTAAAGGGGTCCCCTGTTTAACTTGAAGTGGGTATCTGAAAAAAGTGATAGTGTGACCCTACTCCATCGACTACCCGTTCCTTATAGGATCTTATAAGTCCTTTCTATGGTGATGTCTCTTACTGGACCGAGTCTTATAGGTCATCACGTCTCTGACTCCTTGGGACTTAATCTCTTATAGACAAAGATTTACAAATGTCAAGAAAAGTTCAACAAAGGGGTTACATGGTGTGAAGTGTAAAAAAGATCCTTTTAATCTCTTATGAGAAGAAAAAACACAAATATAGATATATAGATATATATGTCTATATATATATATATACAGTCAGAGTTAGAGGGTTAAGTAGAATAGGGTGAAAGGGAATCAAAGGTATACAAACAAGAGAGCTACAGACAGAGACAAAGACGGAACGTTTGTCCAAGTAAACATATAAAAAGATCTAAGTAAAAAGGATTCATAAAAACTAGTTTTTAAAAGACAAAGTATCTCAAATTACATAGTAAGAAATTTTTTTTATACATACATATACTCTGAACTCAAACTAGTGACCCAACCCTTATAGGGGACCTCTTCACTTACCGTTGGGTGAGGTCATTGGAACGGACTTCTTAAGGTACTTGTCTCCTTGGACCACCCGATATCAGGTATCCAAGTGTCTCAGAGTCGGTGACCTGGTGGTCTTTTCGGGAGATATAAGAAAAAAAAAGGACTTAAATATCGAAATTAATAAAATCAAAAGATTCACGTCTAAAATGTACTTAAACAACATACAAGTAGACTTTACCTGTCAAATGGGACTAAAAAATTTCGACACAATCTAATTTTTGTTTTTTCGATAAATAAAGGAAGGTCTTTTTGTCAGTAAATAAGGTCGAAAATAAGTTGTTAAGTCAAAAAGGGTCGAGTTAACTTTACGTTGAAAGAATACATAATTTACAAGTATAGAATATACTAGATTAAGAATTAGTAAGTTGTTTATTATTACCTCGTTGACGATACACGGTTTTTCAAGATCTATGTAATATACAATATTAGTGAATTCACTTTCAGAACCGATTTTATTAATAATTACGTATGACGAGAACAAGTCAATGACGATAACATATAGTACAAAGGTAGTCAAAAACTACAAGGTAAATCAAAACGAATTATGTTAACATACTTTAGAGGGATAAATTGACCAAAATACAACTAACAGCAGTAACGAAAATTAACTTTATATTAACTAAATCGTTTAATATAATCGAAGTCCACATGTCGTATCACTAAGTTATAAAAATATCTAATAAGGGGTAAATGTAACGTTTTATAACCGATGCAATTTCTGTATGACGTATAATTTATTATATATGATCATATAAAGACATCAAAACGCTGATTAAAAGTAAATTACTGAAAGGTAAAAGAATTTACACATACGTCCGTACGAATCAGAGAAGTAATACACACTGAGAGACACTGGGGTACCTGACATCGGGTGGTCCGAGGAGACAGGTACCCTAAGAGGTCTTATGACCTCACCCAACGGGTAGAAGGGGTGGGTCCCTGACTTGTACGTAGATGACACAGAGGACGTAACGACCGATTAAGAAATGACGACTGAGTGACCCCTTCGGGGACACGAACATTTATTCATGTGTTTATAAGTGTATGTAACCCCTTTTTGTTTCACTCCATACGTCCACGTAGGGGGCGAGTAAACTACCACCATATATGTCAACTTCGGACTCGTGTCATACGTCTACTGGTGTAAATACCGTCTTTCACTTCTTGATTTCTCGGAGAACTACTTTTACTTTCTTCTCTCACTTTTTCAACCGAATTTTGATTCGGATTCTCTTGATTCTAGTACCGTAGACCAGGGTAGTAAAGTACCGTTTATCTACCCCTTTGTTACGTTTGTCACTGTCTGAAATAAGAAAACCAGAGGTTTTAGTGACGTCTACCACTGACAATGGTACTTTAATTTTCTGTGAGCGAGGAACCTTCTTTTCAATACTTGTTGGATCTGTCGTATAATTTTTCGTCCCTGTAATAAAACTGTTGTTTCCAGGTAGATCAGTTTCGATAGCAAAAAGGTCAGTAGTACATACCTACACTCTCAACCTGACGTTTCTTTCGACTCGTAGTTTCTTAACTACGAAAACTTGACATCAAGTTTTCTCAGGGAACCTGACGTTCCTCTAGGTTGGTCAGGTAGGATTTCTTTTAGTTAGGAATTATAAATAACCTTCCTGACTACGACTTCGATTTTGAGGTTATGAAACCGGTGGACTATACTTCTTGACTGAGTAAACTTTTCTGGGACTACGACCCTTTCTAACTTCCGTCCTTCTCTTCCCCTGTCGTCTCCTACTCTACCAACCTACCGTAGTGGCTAAGTTGCCTGTACTCAAACTCATATAAGACCCTCAACCACTACCTGTCCCTCCGGACTGTACGACGTCAGGTACCCCAGTGTTTCTCAGCGTGTACTGACTCGCTGACTTGACTTTAAAATATCATTTTATTTATATACACACTGTTTACTCTTTTAGTATACTTTTTTCAATAAGTCACATTCTCCTACTTATTAGTTCCGTATATGTACTAAATATCTCATACCAGATCCCTCCCAAAACTTACGACCATTTTCTTGTCTTGGTCTTCATCACACGGGTGACTTGGATATTTCCTCGCTAGTTTCGAGTTTCTTGTACTTTTTGTTTCTTTTCTACGGTATATTCTTTTTACTCCTTCCTGAAACGGAGTGGGGGATGACTATGGATAACTTCAATTACAGAACTGACACTTTACATTCATTCTCGTAAATACAATCCAACTACGATTACCATTTGTTGAACGGACGGTCACTTCCTCTACATTTTCTATACCCAATCTAGGGACGTAGCCCTTCTAGGAAACCTCTTCCTTTACTGTTAGGTGAGGTTATAAGAACGGACCTCTTAAGGTGCCTGTCTCCTCGGAACGTCCGGTGTCAAGTACCTTAGCGTTTCTCAGCCTGTACTGCCTTCACTGACTTGTACGTACGTACGATCCAACGATTACGAACGAACAGATTTTCAATTAGTGAATAATGAGATATAGAACCATCAATGGATGTTCCGTACCTTGGTGTTTTATAAAGTCTTCAAAGTCTTAAAGAAGAGTACGTTAAAAGTCTCCCTGGACTCGACGTCGGGGAGCATAAACCTGAAAAAGACAGGTACATGGACTAGTGACACAAACCTTTGGACGAATAGTAGGACCGGTGGTAGAGTCTGAGGGTGGAGGTGTGGGGGTACATGAAGAAGGAGAGGTTGGACAGGAAACATCTGTAATCGAAGTGAAGGTGGTGACAGGGTTTCTACGACACCTTATAGGTCTGTGTCTTGTTTAACTAGTGGAAACTTCCGACGGAGTAGGTCTACATGAAAATGTATGAGAAGCGTTCAAATCTACTGAAAGAGGACCGACACTACCGGATACTGGCCAAACACCGGTAGACAGTGGGTGACGTGATATACCAGTAGTACTCGGGGGCTGAGACGCCAGAGGACCAAGACTATAGAACCTAGTACCCACAGTACATGAGGAACAATGTCTTCAATTACCACAACGCTAACAGAAAGACACGTCTGAAGTTTTATGGGGTGAAAAAGACACTTGAGTTAGTTCAGAATGTTGAACGGACAAGACTGTGGAAAGAATTACTGTACCATAACATAAAACGTCGATGGAACGACCCACCACCAGGAAAACGACCCTATGAAATGAGAATGAGATTTTATCAAAGAACGTATACACCTTAGAGTAGTCGACTCCCTTTCATATTTCGTAAAAGGTGGACACGTAGAGTGGAGAGTCAACAGAAAAATAAAATAACAAGACAGGATCCTCACGTGGAATTGGGACGACGAGGGGTGTCAAGTTCTAGTCCACGTCGTCGAAGTCACTACATGTGTCACCAGTGTGGGTACGACTTGGGGAAATAGATGTCAGATTCCTTATTTCTGTATTTCCCCCGAGACTTCTCTAAGATACTTTATGATCCATCTTTTCCGGTTGAGACGACCCCCTTTACTTCATTGGAACTACCGTACTGAGTTTCGGAGTCTTAGTCTTTAACACTAAGAAACTAGTAACGTCTTAGTTTAAACGAAGAAAAGTAACAAGGGACCTTAAAAGTAATTTTATTAAGGTACATAACTAAATAATTCGAATGAGGAGTTGGACTATGTATCCGAAAAATAAACATGAAATGAAGTTTTAAAAGGATGTAAACCTATTCGTTATAAACCTTTATGAGTACATGAAGTACTCTTCTGACTCAAAGAATTCTTTTTAAATAAGAGTTTACTGTACAGTAATGTTCATTAAAAAGAGAATAAAAAGATTTGTTATCAATAATCAAAGTAATGAGTAAAAACAAATTTCATTTCAACTGTTGACTCCATAAAATTTATTGAAAATTAACCAATGTAACTTGTAAGTCTATACCTCGACACCTATGTCTCTCGACTGATATTTTAATATAAATCTAAAAAATGACGTGTCTTCCAGTCACGGGAAGTGATGATACAACAAGTCTCACTTGAAACATATAGTTTTATATATGTACTGGTTTCCTACCGAGTGACCTCCTGACTTTACGGATAAGTCAGTACACTAAGTTCCACTGTACAAATCGCGTTTGTTCGTGTGAAAAGTAGAAAAGGACGAATAGACCTCTCCTTTGAATTACACGGTTAAAAATTATGTCAATGGACTTTATTTTAAATTTCTGTCTCATTAGTACTTACGATGGAAATTTATAGTCTTATTAACGTATCAACTCTTCTTCGGTTAATTATATTAAAAGAAGTCAAGACAAGTGAAAATAAAAACTAGTCAATCGATAACGACGTATTATTGAGTAGAAACATCATCTACGAAATTATATTACGAATAATTGTTTACTCAAACATATCACACACCAATAGGACTAGAGACAAACCGAGGAGTACTTAGATATGAGTGAACAGTAAAAGATGTAACATTAAGATTTCAGAGTTGGTACTACAACATATGACAATATGACCTACAGAAAGAAGTGGTTATATACTATCAATTAAGGGATACATATATATACAGTTAGAGTGTCAAATGTTTTTTTATTTAGATAGAAACTACTGTCGTCGTAGTACCATCGTGTTCTGTGAGGAAAACAGAGAGGGGAAGATAGAGGCTAATTAGTCTGAAGGTATTGAGTCGTTTATAAGTGGATAGGTTATTGGTCCTCAGGTCTCTTAGTATGTTAAAATGTACCATTTAACCCAACTAATCTTGTGTGTCTTCTCCACGTAGATCCCCCTTTGTCGTTCTCCGTCACGGGGACCAGGGTCGGGTTACCACCTCCGTCGACTCAGGTATCTGGGTGTCGTGGACCTTCGTGGTCGCCTCCACCGCGTCACTTGGACCGGAAGGTCTACGTCGTAATAGATGTTGGTTTCCCTTGGTCCGTCGTCACGACCACCCTGGGACTTGGTCCACTGGGACCTACTACGTTTTAACGGGTGATAGTACCAAGGGACTCGTCTCAACGGTCGGTGTAGTCCCTGTAATCGTCGTGGTTCCACGGTCACTGGGGCCTCCATGGTCGTCACTACTGTTACGTGGTTCGTTACGGAAACGATCCCCGTCACTTCCTGTTTTTTTTTTTTTCAAAGAATTTTTTATCGGTCTACTCACTCACATACTCACGAGTGAGTCAGTACAGGTTGAGAAACGGAGGAGGACCTGACGTCGGGAGGTCCGAGAAGACAGGTACCTTAAAAGGACCGTTCTTATGGCCTCACCCAACGTAAAGGATGAAGTTATTTACGTTGAGTCCATTTTCTTTGTTTCTGAACACAATGACACAGTGGATTGACTTTTTATGTCTTTCATGAGAACAATGTACAACCAACTTAACAATCTTAGCCTTTACTTGTCTGGAAATGGATTTACTTTTTACACAAACAATAAAGTTTACGTGACGGTCTCCACGATGAGTAACCCGTGGTACTTTTTGGTGTCATTGTGTCTTAGTGTGTTCCTTTTACTATTAAAAGGTCTTTGGTTAGAATTGTGGTATCTTCTAACACAAGTTCGGTCACCTTTTGAGTTTATCACAGTACCTCTTTGAGTCCTTCGATATCCTTGTGAGTGTTTTTGTGAATTTTAGTATTTAATTTTTTTACTTTTATTCTTTGTTAAAAGTTTCTCTACTTTTGAGAATTTGTATTGGTTTGTCTGTATGACCTCAACTTCTTTAGATATTTATTCGACTTTCTACATAATCTTTCGTGATTTTCAACTCGTCTAGTATACCACTTCTCTTTATCACTGGAGTTTCCATCTTACTAAATCCTCATTCTCTTGACGAAAAGAAAAAAAATTACTTCTCTGAGATGTTCTTAATATCCTGAGGTAATCTTCTCCATTGTTCATATAACTCATAGAATCTTCCTTTTCTGTCACTCTCTCTTTCTTTTCTACGATAAATTTCTTTATTATCGACTCTAGAAAGGGTCTTATCCCTTATTTATTGTCTACCTTATATTGTCCACCAGGTTGAATAGTTAATATTACTGTAATTATTATACAGTAATAAAGAATTACTGTATCCCTATATAAAACTTCGACATAAGTACCCACCACTAGGGAATACTAGGAAATAAGTATGGGATTCTAAAGGGGTCCACCGCGATCACCATTTCTTGGACGGACGGTTACGACCTCTGAATTCTCTATGTGCAAACTAGGGAGTCAGTCCTTCTAGGGAACCTCTTCCTTTGCCGTTGGATGAGGTCATAAGAACAGATCTCTTAGGGTACTTGTCTCTTCGGACCATCCGATGTCAGGTATCCCAACGTTTCTTGGTCTGTACTGACTTCACTGAATAACGTGTTCATACGTGGGTAGACACACAGAGTGGAGAGTCAAAAGAGGAATAAATGAGATTGTCACATCTTGACATGGAAACGAGACGACCATAGGTATCGAGTGTCCGTTCACGTTGTCGGAGTCACTACAAGTGACACCAATGTGGACACGACTTGGTAAAGGAGAATCAGATTCCATACTTCTATATTTCTTTCGGAACTTTTCTAAGAAACCCTACCGTCATTATCTTCCTAATTAACAGTTTCCAATTTCTTCAGGAGTAAAAATCGTTTGACGTTTCATAAACTCGGTCTTAAATTATAAGAAACTAGTCTCACACTTGTATCTTAACAAGACACAGAAATAAAGGACTTAAAAGTAAAGAAACTAAGTTGAAGAAATATGGTAACTTCATTAAGTGTAAAGACAAAGGAATAGACGGACTAAATATTTGTCAAAAGGGGAAGAAAGTAAAAGATGAAAGAGTTTCGAAAGGTTTGAACTAAATTTTATAGAGTACCTTGTTGTCTGATCAAGGTTTATCCTTTTCCTCATACAGTTCCGACATATAACAGTGGGACGAATAAATTGAAGATACGTCTCATGTATTACTCTTTGCGACCCGACCTTCTTCGTGTTAGACCTTAGTACTAACGGCCCTCTTTATAGGTATTGGAGTCTATGCGTCTACTATGGTGGGAATACCGTCTTTCACTTCTCCTTGATTTTTCGGAGAACTACTTTCACCTCTCACTGTTTCGACCGAATTTAGAGTTGTAAGTCTTTTGCTTCTAGTACTGTAGGTCAGGGTAGTGAAGTACCGTTTATCTACCCCTTTGTCACCTTTGTCATAGTCTGAAATAAAAAACCCCGAGGTTTTAGTGATGTCTACCACTGACGTCGGTCCTTTAATTTTCTACGAATGAGGAACCTTCTTTTCAATACTGGTTGGATCTATCGTATAAGTTTTCGTTTCTGTAATGAAACGGTTGATTCCAGGCAGATCAGTTCCGATACCAAAAAGGTCACCAGTACATACCTACACTCTCAACCTGACACTTCTTTCTACTCGCACCTTCTTAACTACGAAAACTTGACACCACAACCTCTTCTGAGAACTCTCAGGGAACCTGAAGTTCCTCTAGGTTGGTCAGGTAAGACTTTCTCTAGTCGGGACCTTAAAGAAACCTTTTCACTTCAGATGTGTTGTCGTGTACAAACTCATGTAAGTGAAGTATACCGGAAACTCAGTCTCCTTTTTACAGTTTTCCTACTTTTCAATTTGATGTAAAAAATAATGATTCGTTTTATAAAATAAAAGTACGAGATATAGAAAAGTTACTTCATAGTCAAAACCACAGGTACACTTTCAGAACAAAAGTAATTCCAGTTCGTCAACAACTACACAAATACTACTGTTTAATACACATTAGTGGATATTCACTGAGGGTGAGACCACCGAGTCACCATTTCTTAGACGGACGTTACGTCTTCTGGACCCAAGTTAGGGACCCAACCCTTCTAGGGGACCTCTTCTTTTACCGATGGGTGAGGTAAAAACAACGGACCCTTTAGGATACCTGTCTCCTCGGACCGTCCGATGTCCTGTACTGACCTGTACTGACTTGTTGATTGTGAAAAAGAGGNTGTTGTCTGATCAAGGTTTATCCTTTTCCTCATACAGTTCCGACATATAACAGTGGGACGAATAAATTGAAGATACGTCTCATGTAGTACTCTTTGCGACCCGACCTCCTTCGTGTTAGACCTTAGTTCTAACGGCCCTCTTTATAGGTATTGGAGTCTGTACGTCTACTGTGGTGGGAATACCGTCTTTCACTTCTCCTTGATTTTTCGGAGAACTACTTTCACCTCTCACCGTTTCGACCGAATTTAGAGTTGTAAGTCTTACGTTTCTAGTACCGTAGACTAAGGTAGTGAAGTACCCTTTATCTACCCCTTTGTCACCTTTGTCATAGTCTGAAATAAAAAACCCCGAGGTTTTAGTGACGTCTACCACTGACGTCGGTCCTTTAATTTTCTACGAATGAGGAACCTTTTTTTCAATACTGGTTGAATCTATCGTCTAAGTTTTCGTCTCTGTAATGAAACGGTTGATTCCAGGCAGATCAGTTCCGATACCAAAAAGGACACCAGTACATACCTACACTCTCAACCTGACACTTCTTTCTACTCACGACTTTTTAACTACGAAAACTTGACACCACAACCTCTTCTGAGAACTCGCAGGGAACCTGACGTTCCTCTAGGTTGGTCAGGTAAGACTTTCTCTAGTCGGGACCTTAAAGAAACCTTCCTTACTACGACTTCGTTTTGGAAGTCATGAAACCGGTGGAGTACGTTTCTTAACTGAGTAACCTTTTCTGAGACTACGACCCTCCCCAACCCCCGTCCTCCTCTTCCCCTGCTGTCTCCCACTCTACCGACCTACCGTAGTAACTGAGCTACCTGTACTCAGACTCACTTGAGGTCCTCAACCACTACTTGTCCTTCCGGACCGCACGACGCTAAGTACCCCAGTGTTTCTCAACCTGTGCTGACTCACTGACTTGACTTTACTTGACTTGACTTACGGATAAATAAAGTATTCCGTCGTACCTAAAGAATTCTTATTAAAGACGAGTCTACTGTATATAGTAGGGTTTATAAAAACGAAAACACGATGGTTTTCTAACATCATTTGTTATCCTGATGACACCCTTTTGATAAAAAAAATAATCGGTTCGATAAACTATACTAGAATATTCTCTCCTATAGACTCTGATGTCGAAAAGTAAAACACATGGTGTAAGAAAACTTTTAGTGACGGTATTGACAGGAACTTTTACCTCTGAACTTGGATGTTACACAAAATATCCACTAATAGGTCAGAATAAGGAGAAAACCTAGGACAAGAGAATAAGTCGCAACAGGTGTCACGGATGGAATGACTGTTTACTATTAGGTGATGTCCAAAGGTTCACTTCAGATGTGTTGTCGTGTACAAACTCATGGAAGTGAATTATACCGGAAACTCAGTCTCCTTTTCACAGTTTTCCTACTTTTCAATTTGATGTAAAAAATAATGATTCGTTTTATAAAATAAAAGTACGAGATATAGAAAGGTTACTTCATAGTCAAAACCACAGGTACACTTTCAGAACAAAAGTAATTCCAGTTCTTCACCAACTACACAAATACTACTGTTTAATACATATTAGTGGATATTCACTGAGGGTGAGACCACCGAGTCACCATTTCTTAGACGGACGTTACGTCCTCTGGACCCAAGTTAGGGACCCAACCGTTCTAGGAGACCTCTTCTTTTACCGATGGGTGAGGTCAAAACAACGGAACCTTTAGGATACCTACCTCCTCGGACCGTCCGATGTCCTGTACTGACCTGTACTGACTTGTTGATTGTGAAAAAGAGGATACTCACTCACTTCTTGAACAAAAGTTTGAATATATGTATTTTCTAAGAACCACTCTTCTGATTGGGACACATATGGGCTGAGATTGTGTCCTGGTATCGGAACGATAGCTTACACTAGGGGTCTGATCCGTGACATCGCAGTTGATGAGGACCCTCGAGTAATCTTTACGTCAGGAACCTGAGTGATCTCTGGACTACTCAGTCTTAAACATGAACTTGGTGTCTAGAACCACTAAACATACGGTTTACTTAGATACCTACAAGACCAGACTTATCCTAAAGAGTGTAAGAATGAGAACGGAACGTGTCCGATTAATAAACATAACGTGCAACAAGGTACCAGATACCCTCTAATGATCTTAGGGAAGTCTATAACAGTTCATAAGGGTCCCCGTTTTAGAGGGAACCAACTCTTAGTGATAGGTCTCAAGATCTTGATTCTCTAAGGTTAGGTCTGAGGTCGGGAATGAACCAAATATGGCAATTCATCTTGTAATTTAGGAAGTATCAGAGTAAAACTATTACCTCTTACCTCAAGCAATTTCATGATGAAGTATGTTAAGTGACAAAAATTTTAATGCAAACTGTTAAAGATATTATACGACCCCGAAGGGTCCACCGTGATCACCATTTCTTTGACGGACAGTTACGTCCTCTGAATTCTCTGTATTCGAACTAGGAACCCAGTTCCTATTATACGGTTCACTCGACTAACCTGTGTTGTTACAGATTTATAGGGAGAATGTTAATTTATGTTCACAAAATATTACGACATTTTGTACAGTCAAGAGTTAAAGATTATATCCAAGTCAAGTCAAGTCAGCGAGTCAACACAGACTGAGAAACGCTGGGGTACTTAACGTCGTGCGGTCCGGAGGGACAGGTAGTGGTTGGGGGTCGCAAGTGAGTCTGAGTGCAGGTAGCTCAGTCACTACGGTAGGTCGGTAGAGTAGGAGACAGTAGGGGAAGAGGAGGACGGGGATTAGGGAGGGTCGTAGTCTCAGAAAAGGTTACTCAGTTGAGATTATATCCATCATGTAAGAATTAACAGAACCCTTTCGATAGTACTTGGATCCCTAATATTATGGATACCAAAATGTGATTTTTTTCGTTAATTAGGGAGAAAAACTTGTCCCCTTCTCAGTAAAAATCTCTAAAGTCACTAACACAGGAACGGTATTAAGTTTCGAAACTTCTGGGTATATTGGATCAGTTCTGTTTGAGAATTATAGTATACAAACTCTTTAAAACTTACGTCCCTACACTACTCTAAGACACTCTTAATCTCGAAACCTTCTTCTCAATTTTCTCTTCGTTATTATTTTTAAATTAAATAGAATATTTCGTCAGAGAATCCTTGTCTTAATCGTCCTTTTTTTAAGTAAGACAGGTCTGGTCACAGAGGTTCCCTTTAGTACATGTATCTCCAATCTCATTGTTCTCCTTTTGTACAGATTACTCGATTGTACCTTCGAGATTTATAGAGAAGACAACGTCAGGGAGTCGGACACGGGGAAACCAACCTTTCCTACACCAGGAACGAAAACATTAGTATGTAGACCGACTCTCCAGTCACGAACTAGACAAGGACAACAGGACAAACCCCTCAAAACTGAAGGTAACCCTTTCGGAAGAGAGACTTAGACGAAGGTCCACTCAGAGACTCGAGGTGTCTGTGACGTCCCTCTCTTCGTCTCTCCTCCCTTCGGTCCTTGTACACGGACTGTCTCCGGTCTCTAGTCGACAGACGACCGAAGGAATTATAATTACATAAACAAATGCTAGATTTTTATTTCACTTGTAACACGACCCTTTACGTTCAGAGTCACAACTGTTAACTTACCATTATTACCTTCGGGTTAATTTTCCTTACCTTCAGTATTTTACGAAGGTCATCTACATCTGTCATTCAGATTTCTAATATAAATAATTGTCCTTACCTGTTTATCCCTTTTCGGAGTCCTTTTTCTTCAGAAGTCGAAAACAACACAAGATACATAAAGGTCAAAACTTTACTATCGAATAGGGTAAACGTACAAAAGGAGAACACTATAAGTTTGACATTTCACAAAGTGTAGTATTTCTATAGTGACAAACACGGGAATCGTTTTTATACGAAAAGAAATAACAAAAGAAGACCTGTAGTCCCTCTACAGAAACCTAAACCTTACAACTGTTTGGCTCTCCTCTAAAATAAGTAACGTAGCGTAGTTCTCGACAAACTTAAATGACCTATAAAAGAGGACTATAAGTATACAGGTAAGGCAAGGAGAGAGAGTGTGAAACATATAAAGAAATTTATTTTTCGTCTTTAATCGGTATGGTTTTACCTTGAGGTTCAAATAAAGGTCCAAATAAAGGTACCTTTTGAATATTTGACCTTAAAGATCCATGGTAAATTGTTTAGGAAGTACTCTTTCTATTAGACTAGACTGATCGAACTCAACATTGATTAGCACCGGATTCCTCCAACCTAGACACACTCCTTACGTACCGTCATCGTGTTGGATCCTCCTGTTCCAACGTACACACACACACACACACACACACACACACACACACACACACACGGACTCGGAACCCTTCGCTTTCGTCAAGAAACTCCGTGGACCTGAGTGTGTAATTCTACTGAATGTTGTGTCTTCGGTCTTAAGTTAGTTGTCTACCATACTTCTTCACCTAGACTATTTTAGTACCCTTCGAAAATACTAATTTAAGTATTTCACGACCCTTGTTGTGTCCTCCTCACTAAGAGACACCTGACTTCCAAGTGGATATCACCCCTCCGGCGGAACAAGGAGTCATAGGGACTGTGGTAGAGATTAGTGAGGAACAGATCGAATAAGGAGACGGGCTGACCGAAGGAACAAACCTAGACTTGTACACATTACTCGTAGAAGGAGTCAATGAAACGTCACCGGTCCGTGTGTGAAGACTACAGTTTGATCTAGGAAGAGAGAAAGAATCGATAGACAAGTTAATAGTGGAACGAAAGACTGGGACGGACTTGGGAGTCATGTTTTATTATGGAGGATGTTGAGAGAAGAAATATAGACCAAAACAAAAGAAGTATTGTAAACTGTGGTCGACTGTATATTATAAAATAAACGTGTAGTAGAGAGTAGTAGGAACCTACCACCCTCTAAACAAAAGGTAGTGAGAGATGAATAACGGAAGTACATGAACTTTGTATCAACCGTGTGTTATATATAAAGAGTTTTTATACTTTGTTAAAGAGTAATTTAGAGATCTTATATACTGAAGACCTTTATAAAACTCTTACCTTGTTTATAAGGATCAGTCTTTACTTTACCTCATATGGGAGTTTCTCTTGAATGGACATTTATTTTATAATTGAAACTAAAGATTTCTCGATTTATGAAAATCGATACACTTAATACAGTCAACAATATTTTTAATCAGTACAATAAAAAATAAAAAGGACAATCAGTGGAGGTGGTGTACCTTAGTCACTTATTATGTGTTTAAAGTTTTAAGGAAGAAGACCTCGAAAGTCTCCTTGGTTTTGATGTCGACGAGTGTAAACTTGAAAAGGAGAGGTAGGTACAAGGACTACTGACGTAAACCTTTGAACAAGTAATAGAACCGGTAGTCGAGTCTGTGGGTGGAGGTGTGAGGGTGCATGAAGAAGGAGAGGTTGGACAGAAAACGTCTGTAGACAAAGCGAAGGTGGTGGTAGGGTTTCTACGACCATTTATAAGTGTCTGTCTCCTTTCAATAATGGATACTTCCGCCGTAGTGGATCTACATAAAAATGTAAGAGAAACCTCTTGACCTACTACAGGAGGATTGACACTACTTCCTGTAGGATACTGGTGAAACACCGGTAAACGGTGGGAAACTTATGTTCCAGTAGTACTCGGAGGTAGAGACACCTAACGACCAAGACTGTAGGACGCATCACCAACGGTACATAACGAACGATGTATCGAATCGCCACAACGTTAACAGGAAAACAGGTGAACACTTTTAAGGAGTGACAAAGATACTTGAGTTAGTCAACCATGTTGAAAGGACAGGACTGTTGTAAGAATTATTGTATCACTACATACAACGTCAACGGGACGATTCACGCAGAAAAACTACCATAGGAAATGAGAAAAAGATTTTATCAAAGTACATATACCGTAAGATCCTTAGACGTTTGATTTTACCTGACCTTACCCACTTAAATTGAGTCTACTGGTAATATAGATGATGACACCCGTCCTTAGGGAATCTTCTTTACCTCATCTTAGTACCAGTTACTTTCTCAGGCTTTACGTCATGAACCTACGTTAGAGTTTTTGTTGTGTTACTAGAGACAAGTAAAGGTTCCGTTTGGTAAACTATAGTGCCACTAGGTTCGGATACGGGGTTGGTCATTACAACTTTTCGACTTCAACTTACCAAGATACTTCTGGATGCTCTGAAATCTTGATTGTGGGTTTTTTCTATAGGAAAAGTAATATCCCCTGACCTTACGTTTTCATCCTTCAGTTCTTTGTGGACCTCATTGTCCGTTTGAACCAGAATCTCATGCCTTACTTCGTCCCGTTTCCGATTATCTCAAAACGGTTCTATAGCGTGACCAGTATCGTTTGTGGGAGAAGGTTGTTCTGTTCTCTTCTAAGATGTGTACCTGTAGTGGTCTACCAGTTGTGACTTTAGTCTAACTAATATAAGAAACGTCGGTTTCTACCTCTTCGAGATATGTCAGTCGTTTTTGTTCTGGCCCTGGACTCACACAGAGTCTAGTACTCAAGGAATAATGGTTTAAGTCTGAATTTAACTTCTTTCATCCCTTTTGGTGATCTGGTAAGTCCATACTGGATTTAGTTTAGGGAATACTAGTATGTCACCTTCACTCTTTATCTAAATTCTCGGAACTAGACTGTCTGTCTCACGGACTACTTGATAACTACCTCCAAGTACTGTAACATGTCCTCTGTCCCTAGTTCTGGTAGGGGTACCTTTTCTTTACGTTTTTTCTTTTTACCGACAGACTCGTCCAGAATGTTTATAGACACTTTTATTCTCTTCGTTTTTCGTTTCTTCTTTTCCTTTCTATATTTGTAGACTTACGTCTCAAGGTTTTTTATCGTTCCTCTCTATTCTTCCGGAAGAAGTCACTAGTTACGTTTCTTTATCTCCTTTTCTTGTCTTACCCTTTCTGATCTCTAGAGAAGTTCTTTTAATCTCTATGGTTCCCTTGTAAAGTACGTTTCTACCCGAACTATTTCCTGTCTTTACCATACCTGGATTGTCTTCATCTTCTATAATTCTTCTCCACCGTCCTTATGTTTCTTCTTGACATGTTTTTTCTACAAGTACTGGGTCTATTAGTACTAACACACTAGTGAGTGGATCTCGGTCTGTAGGACCTTACGCTTCAGTTCACCCGGAATCTTTCGTAGTGATGTTTGTTTCGATCACCTCTACTACCTTAAGGTCCACTCGACAAAGTTTAGGACTTTCTACTACGACACTTTCCCGACGTGAGTTATACGGTCGTTTATACCTTTTGAGTCGTCACCGGTGTTCTGACCTTTTACAGTTAAAAGTAAGGTTAGGGTTTCTTTCCGTTACGGTTTCTTACTAGTTTGATGGTGTGTTAACGTGAGTAGAGTGTACGATCATTTCATTACGAGTTTTAAGATATTCGGTCCGAAGTCGTTATACACTTGACACTTGAAGGTCTACAAGTTCGACCAAAATCTTTTCCGTCTCCTTGGTCTCTAGTTTAACGGCTGTAGGCGACCTAGTAGTTTTGTCGTTCTCTCAAGGTCTATTTGTAGATAAAGACGAAATAACTGATACGATTCGGGAAACTGACACACCTAGTGTTATTTGACACCTTTTAAGACTTTCTCTACCCTTATGGTCTGGTGTATTGACGGAGAACTCTTTGGATATACGTCCAGTCCTTCGTTGTCAATCTTGACCTGTACCTTGTTGTCTAACCAAGGTTTATCCTTTTCCTCATGTAGTTCCGACATATAACAGTGGGACGAATAAATTGAAGATACGTCCCATGTAGTACTCTTTACGACCCGAACTTCTTCGTGTTCGATCTTAGTTCCAACGGCCCTCTTTATAGTCATTGGAGTTTATACGTCTTTCACTTCCGCTTGATTTTTCGGAGAAACTGAATACACTTTTTCCTCTCACTTTTTCAACTGAATTTCGAGTCGTAAGTCTTTGATTCTAGTACCGTAGACCAAGGTAATGAAGTACCGTTTATCTACCCCTTTGTCACCTTTGTCACCGACTGAAATAAAACCTCCCGAGGTTTCAGTGACGTCTACCACTAACGTCGGTACTTTAATTCTGTGAATGAGGAACCTTCCTTTCAATAATGGTTGGATCTATCGTATAAGTTTTCGTCTCTTTAATGAAACGGTTGTTTCCAGGCAGATCAGTTCCGATACCAAAAGGTCACCAGTACATACCTATACTCTCACCCTGACACTTCTTTCGACTCGTGGCTTCTTAATTACGAAAACTTGACACCACAACCTCTTCTGAGAACTCTCAGGGAACCTGACGTTCCTCTAGGTTGGTCACGTAGGATTTCCTCTTGTCAGACCCACAAGTAACCTTCCTGACTACGACTTCGACTTTGAGGTTATGAAACCGGAGGAGTACGCTTCTCAACTGAGTAACCTTTTCTGGGACTACGACCCTCCCTAACCCCCGTCCACCTCTTCCCCTGTTGTATCCTACTCTACCGACCTACGTAGTGGGTGAGCTACGTGTACTCAAACCCACTTGAGACCCTCAACCACTACCTGTCCCTCCGGATCGGACGACACTAAGCACCACAGCATTTCTCGGCCCGTACTTACTCACTGACTTGACTTGACTTGACTATACATTTTAGAGTAGTTGGGTCCCCTTCATATTTCGTAAAAGATGGACACACAGGGTGGAGATTGAACATAGAAATAAAATAACATGATGGAATCCTCACATGGAATCCAGACGACGATGGGTAGACAGTGTGAGTTTACGTTATCGGAGGCACTACATGTGACACCAGTGTAGATACGACTTGGGGAAGTAGCTGTCGGACTCTTTATTTCTGTATTTCTCTCGAGACTTAGAGAAGGTAAGGTTAGGTGATATTTTACCGGTTAATATAATCCCGACTACTTCACGGGAACTAACCTATTGAGTTTCGGAGTCTTGGTCTTTAACACCAAGAACTAGTGACACTTTATTTTAAATGAGGTAGTAGACTAAATGAACCTAAAGGTAAAATATTAAGTCAAAGAAACACATTAAAATCCCAAACGGACCATCGACTCTACCATTTCTCAGACGGACGTTTCGTTTTTTGGGACCAAGTTCGGAACTCACTCTTCTAGGGGACCTCTTCACGTATCGTTGGGTGAGGTCATAAGAACGGACCTCTTAGGGTACATGTCTCCTCGGACCACTCGATCTCAGATACCCCAACGTTTCTCAACCCGTACTGACTCACTCAAAGTGAGAGTGACACATGAAAATCACCGAGAGAAATAATTTGCAATCGGAGTCAATATTAGTATCCGTCAAAAATAAAAAAAAAAAATGAAGCTTTAAAAGGATGGAACCCTAGTTTTTATGGACCGTTAAGGTAAAGAAACTACCCCACAGTATCCAAATAATTCTTATTAATGAAGAGTTTAATTTATACAGTAGGATTCATTAAAGAAGAGAAAGGGACTTCACTACTCAACGTAATAAGTAAATTTTGTATGTAAATTCTTGGTTTTATAAATATAATAAAAAAATTAAATTTAAATAAATAAAATTAACCTCCAATTAATGTTATAACATAACCAAAATATAAAATTTCAACCAACTTAGTCACTATGTCTTTATACTGAAATTTTAATATCCTCCTAAAATTGATACGTCATCCAACCTTGAGTTGGGAGAAGAACAAGTTTCCAGTTGAACACACAGATATATGTGACGAAACCGGTTTTTCAACTAAAAAAAAAAAAGGGTATGGTATGGTAGAACCCGAAAGGACCACTGAGTCTTCCATTCTTTGACGGACGTTATGTCCTCTGGGTCTAAACTAGGGACCCATTCCTTTTAGGGGACCACTTCCTTTACTGATGGGAGAGGTGAAAGAACGGACCTCTTAAGGTACCTCTCCCCTCGGACCACCCGATGTCAGGTACCCCAGGGTTCCTTAGCTTGTGCTGACCTTCGTTAATCGTACGTGTATATAACCTATAGTATAAAATTATAAAAGTAACTTAATAAAGTAACAAAGGAAAACTTTTGAAGGTTACTAAGGATGTTTATACTGAGAAGGCTAACGAAATTTATTTTATTGAGTTTAAAAAGATTTAAAGTAGTATTTGTGATTCCCCCTTCGTCTATTTGATATTGAGAATATATAGGTGATATATAAGTTATGTTTCCGTAAAGAAGTTGAAGTAATAGTATTTAATGAGTATTCTGTTGAACTTAGATGGACAAGTACCCTAAGTTCCAGTCGTAGTCGTATGACTGGAACCACGTCGTTACAAAGACGTGGTTGTACGTACAGGACGATTCGAGAGGACCCATCGACCTTTCCTATAGACACGTCAGTAGCAAATTATGATAATGGACTGTTTTTCTATTTATTACAATGTTAGTCTTCCCAATAGAAGTTCATATTCTTATTTACGGCTTTAATTCTAGTTATATCAGTATCGACACCAAAAGGTCATCGGTACATACCTACACTCTAAACCTGGTATTTCTTCCAACTCGTGATTTCTTAACTACGAAAACTTGACACCCCGACCTCTTCTGAGAACTCTCAGGGAACCTGTCGTCCTCCAGTTTGGTCAGTTAGGAGTTCCTTTAGTTGGGACTTATAAGTAACCTTCCTGACCACGACTTCGACTTCGAGGTTATGAAACCGGTAGACTACACTTCTCGGTAGAGTAACCTTTTCAGAGACTACAAACCTTTCTAATTCCCGTTTTCCTCTTCCCCCGTTGTCTCCTACTCTACCAACCTAACGTAGTGACTAAGTAAGTTACGTGTGTGACAACGACAAAAAGTCAGCGGGTCCTCACAGACTGAGAAACGCTGGGGTACGTGACATCGTCAGCTCCGGAGAGACAGGAAGTAGTAGAGGGTTTTAAACGGGTTCAAGTACAGGTAACGTAACCACTACAGTAGGTCGGTAGAGTAGGAGACTGTAGGAGAAGAGGAAGACAAGAGTTAGAAAGGGTCGCAGTCCCTGAAAAGATCACTCAGTCGACAAGTGTAGTCTACTTGTTTTGTGAAGTCAAAGTTGAAGTCGTAGTCAGGAAGGTTACTCATAAGTCCCGACTAAAGGGAATTCTAACTGACTAGACTAGAGGAACGACAGGTTCCCAGAGAGTCCTCGGAAGAGGTCGTGGTGTTGAACTTCCGTAGTTAAGAAGTTGTGAGGTCGAAAAAATATCAGGTTGAGAATGTTGGTATGTACTGGTGACCCTTCTTGTATCGGAACTGATAGTTACCCGTAAACAACCGTCTCATTAATTATAGAGACGAAAAATTCGTGTGACAGATCTAAACAGTATCAAAAGAACGGTTCTTCGTTTGAAAAAGACTAAAGTACCGAAGACGGTGGGCTCACTAAAATCTCGGATTCTTCTCCTTTAGAAAGTGGTGAAGATGAGGGGGGGCGGTGGTAAACGGTCCTTCATTACCCCGGTCTACGGTACTAGAAACAAACAAAAAAACGAAAACAAAAACAAAATCATAAATCAAAATTCGGTCGAGAAAGTGGGAGTAGTTCTCCGAGAAATCAAGGAGAAGTGAAAGACGGTAATCTCACCACAGTAGGTGTATAGACTCCAACAACTACAAAGAGGGTGGATAGAACTAAAGTCAAACATTGAGTAGGTCGGGTTGAAAAGAGTACTACATGAGTCACATATCTAATTTGTTTGTTCCACTGTAGTCTGTCAAGACAACATGAGGAAAGAGTTAGAACTTGGTTGGTCAACAAGATAAGTCCCAAAATTGATAATGAAGAACTGGGTGTGTGTGTAAAAAGTCCTCTGTCCATTCTACCGGCCCATAAGGGTAGAGAGACTCTCGAAAGGTGTGAAATAATACTAGATGTACCAGTTTCCGTATTAGTTACTTTGTATCCATCTAAAAAAAACTTAAGGGATAAAAAGAGATACTAGATCACTTACAACCGTTAAACTAGAGATCAAAGAGAAGGAAAAGATTTGGGTCGAACCGGTAGACCTTCAAGAACCAAGTGTATTACAACTTCGGATCGTACGTTCTAAAATTCGTACTGGAATGATCGTACCCTCTACTCACTTCAACAAACTACCAATCATATACTAAATCATAATAGAAAGAACTCTTGACCTTACTCCTAACTGTAGAATTTCCTACTACGGTAGTTCCACAACGTAAGTTATACAGTCGTTTAGACCTTCTGTTTCGTCACCGGTATCCTGACCTTTTCCAGTTAGGAGTTACCTGTACTCAGACTCGTTTGAGTACCTCTATCACTTCCTATCCCTTCGACCCGTACGACGTCAAGTATTCCATCGTTTTTTCAGTCTGTACTGAATCACTGACTTTTTGTAGTTTTTGTTTCTCTTCGTCTCATAAAAGTGACTGGAGTTAAGATAAACAAGACCAATAAGTTAGTTGTTAAAGGAGTCAATAACATCGTATTATTCGGTTATATTTTTTTTACTAAATAGTATTACGGAAATGATAACTTACCCCGTCATGACTCGGGACGGACCGTGGACTACTTAGATATAAGTCGACACTCAGAGATGTAACACAAAGATTCCGAGTAGGTACTTAGACGTACACTGAAAACACGGGAAAAGAGAGTTTGTATAAATATGAGTAGAATGAGGGACAAATATTGATTCAATGGGTAAAAGTCTTTCATTTACTCGAAAAGTTTACACTTATAAGAATTAAATTCCAGTGACAAGGATATAGGTATATACAACAACAAATTACCGACAGTACAGAGATTGAGAAACACTGGGGTCCCTGACATCGGGTGTTCTGAGGAGAAAGATACCTTAAAGGGTCGTTTTTGCGACCTCAACCGACGGTAAAGGAAGAGGTCCCCTAGAAGAGTTGGGTCCTTAGTTTGAGTTCAGAGGACGTAACCGTCTGTCTAAGAATATTTGTGTACGTGTTTTTATCTATTTATTTATTGGGGGGGGATGTGTGTGTGTATTTTCCTTAGAAATCTTTCTTTTTATCTTAACATCCTTAGTCTGAAGGACTGAAGTCTGATATGGTGTTTCGATTTCATAGTTTTGTCATACCATAACCGTGTTTTTATATTCACAACTAGTCACGTTGTCCTATCTTTCGAGAGTCTTAATTCGGGTAAATGGATTTTAGTTGGTTAGAAACTGTTTCCTCCGTTTTGATTTGGTATTCGTATCAGAGAAGTTATTCACCACGACCCTTTTGACTTGTCGAAGTACTTGTTCTTACTTTAATCTTGTAAGAGAGATTGTCGTATCTCTTTTATTTGAGTCTCACATAATTTTTGGATTTATATTCTAGTCTATGATGTTCGAGAATCTTCTTTTGTATCCGTCCTGAAAGTGAATTAGTGTCGTCATAGAAAAACCTAGAGATAGGATCTCATTATCCTTATTTTATTTTTATTTCTTTACCATAAACTAATTCGAATTTACGAAAACGTGTCACTTCCTTTGGTATTTGTTACGTTTGTTTTTTATGAAAAGGATTTCTACACTGGTCATTCTCAATTAGAGGACTTTTATGTTTGTAAAGTACGTCGAGTTAATTTTTTTTAGGTTAATTTTTTACTCGTCTTCTAGATTTGTATAAAGAGGTTTCTGTGCTACAGACTTTCCGTATACTTTTCTATGAGTTTTTTTAGTGATAACACACGACAAGACAGTGAAGTCAGTACAGACTGAGAGACGCTGGGAAACCTGAAATCAGGTGGTTCGAGGAGAGGTCCGTTCTTATGACCTCACCCAACGGTAAAAGAAGAGGTCCCCCAGAAGAGTTGGGTCCCTAGTTTGGGTGTAGAGACCCAAGACATTATTGGATATTCCCTTCTCTTATAATTCCTTTTGTTTATATATATATATATATATATATATATATATATATCTGTACACACTCACACACACATACTTAATGACACGACTTATGGATTTTACTTGTACTACCATATTAAGTTTATATGAAGTTTTTTATTTAATTATTAACAATTTCTAAAAAATTTTTAAATGTTTCTACAAATGGTAAAATAGAAAATATTTATAGTATGATAACATATACCATAAGTGACAACGTTTAACACCCAAATAAGGGAATCGAGTAATTTAGACTCTATGGTAAGGAAAGAAAAAACTTATGTAACTGAAAAAGGGGAAATTAACATTAAGACCCGTAATACCCCTAAATCATCAACCTGACGACGGTCTTAACTAATTAGAAAAGGGAAAAACCCAGAGAGTCCCAGATGAACTCGAGTGATGTATGAAAAAAAAAACGGAGAATGTGGGTAAAAAGAGATAGTGACAAAGAAATTGGTTAAAAATTTCAAAGAAATTAATGTTTTATGTTTTGACAGTATAATTTTCCCTCTGTATAAATGTATACGTACTTTACTATAAACACGTACACACGGTAATAATACGAGTCAAGAGTCAGTACAGGTTGAGAAACACTGGAGTTCCTGACATCGGGTGGTCCGAGGAGAAAGGTTCATTTAAAGGACCGTTCTTATGACCTCCTCCAACGGTAAAGGAAAAGGTCCCCTAGAAGACCTGGGTCCCTAGTTTGGACGCAGAGAACACAGAGGACGTGACCGTCTGTCTAAAAAAAAAAAGTGGTGACACGGTAGACCCTTTTGAGTCCTTTGCTATTCCCTACCTTAAACCCATGATAAAGATATATAATATATCTATATTATTAGCCTACGACTGTCGAAGTCTCACTATTTATGTCCTATATCTATTAGCCTACGACTGTCGAAGAGGTTATAGTAGGTAAATCATTAATGACCCGAAGATTAATGATCATTAATCTTCTTTAACCATCATTGCATCGGGTCCTCCAGTGTCACGTGAGACAGATACGTGCACACACACATACACACACAACACCCCTTACTAGTCAAAAAAATACTGTTAAACTGGAGAACATGAGGTTTTATCCTGGGAATTCTGTGTTTGGTGGTCTTACAGTTGGTGTTGTACTTTTACTCCTCCCCTATGTAAAGATAAGTGTCCTGAGTAACCTATAGTTTTTTTATTTTTATTTTCCATGTCTACTTGAATAAACATTCATCTTTATCTACGTGTCTAAATCCCTTCTCTGTAACCTATGGTTTCGGTCCTCCCCTGGTCTACTTAACACTCTGACCTTAACTGGACGAATGATACATATTTATCTGTTGGTTACTCTTGGATAACATATATCGTATCATGTGACGAATTACGAGACACCACTGGATTTAACCTTCTTTAAAATAAAATAAAGTAAAAATGAAATGTTATAACATAACCAAAACGGTATGTAGGTGTACTTAGACGGTTCCCACATGTGCATAAGTGGTAGGACTTGTGGGGAGGGTGGAGGGAGGGGCATGGTAGGGAGACCCAGTAGGGTCACGTGGTCGGGGTTCGTAGGACATAGGACGTGATTTGGACCTGACTGCTAAACAAAGAATATACTATAATTTAAAATTTTCTCCCCTATATAGATATGTATACCGACTGAGTTAAACGACACGTCGTCTTTGATTCTGTTGTAATAATACTTTGACGTGAGGTTATTTTTAATTAAAATTTTTCGGTTACTTGTATTTCGACTTCTTTATAAGTAAAAATGTCCCGAGTTTGGCAACCTCGGACTTGAAGTAACAAGAAGCTAGTCTCACGAGGAAGAGAAATAAAGGACTTTAAAAATAAAGAAACTAAAGTTGAAGAGACATGACAACCTTATTAAGTGTAATAATACAAAGGAAGAGACAGACTAAATATCCGTCTAAAGGGGAAACGGTAAAGGATGAAAGAGTAAAATAAAAAAGAGTCCGACCTACGTGTTATAAATTTTTAGGGTAAATAAAATTCCCGATTGTATATAAAGATTTCTTATTAAAGAAGAGTTCACTGTCTGTAATAAGGTTCATTAAAAATAAAACACAATGACTCTCTTATCAGTGTTCAATGTAATAAGTATACCTTTTTTGTGATGTGAATGATCGACCCCGTTCTGTATTTTAAAACACTATCTCCTTTCGACTATGGTAACAAAAGTGAAGACACATGTAGCAGGGATACAATTAGTGACAGAATTGACGGAAAGAATTTTTACCTCATAAATTCAAAAAAAAAAATTATATTCACCAATAAGTCAAAATAAGAAGTGAAATCATACAAGAGAGTAAGTCAACACAAGTGTCACGGATGGGGTCAGTGACCCTGTTACTAATAGTTGATACACTGAGGTTCACGTCAGACGTATCTTTGCGTTTAAGTTTAATTAAGTGAATCATAGTGGAAACTCAGTCCCTTTTACAATTTATACTATTTCTTTTAAAATTAAATGGAAAATATAAAGACCCGTTTTATATAGTAAAAGTAAAAGATACAGACAAGTAACTTCATACATAAAACCATAGATACCCTTGTTTAGGATAAAGTAATCCAACTTCCTAACCGATCAAATGTGAAATGTTTATGACAAATGTGAAAAATTTGACTTCATAGATGAACATAGACAAACGTTTGAAGGTCACGACGTATCTTTACTGAGAAAGATAACGAAATTTGTTTTATATAGGAGAAAAGTTTAAAAATTATTGGTACTTATCCTTCACCGGAAGGGACCACCGAGTCTGTCATTTCTTATACGGACATTACACCCTCTGTACCCAACTAGGGATCAAACCCTTCTAGTGGACCTCCTCATTTACCTTTCGGTGAGGACATAAGAACGGACCTCTTAAACCACTTGTCTCCTCGGACCACCCGATGTCAGGTACCCTAGTGCTTCTAAGTCTGTGCTGACTCATGAATCTATGCGTATACATTATAGGTATAAATAGGAGTACTAGTTTCTTACTGAGTAATCTCTCGAAGTTAAAGACAGGTATGTCCACTAAGTCCAGTCGTAAAACATGTTTTTCCGTGTACAAGAAAACTGAGGAATACTAAAGGACCTCCCTTGAAGGTGTCTCAGAGAGTATTTATGTTAATAGACATAAATTGGTACTTACGATGGAAGTTTATAGTTATTTTTATGAATACTACTATTGAGACATACACTTTGTCGTTTTTTCTGTGTCTACATATCTTGTCAGAGAACCTGAGACTCCCTCTCCCTCTCCCACCCTACTAAACCCGTTTACCGTAACTTTGTTCATATTATAGTATATACTTTGCTTGACGGTCAGGTCCAAGCTACTTACTATGACCTACGAACCCCGACCACGTGACCCTACTGGGTCTCCCCACCGTGCCCCTTCCTTCACCCTCCCCCAAAGTCCTACCCCTTGTGTACATGTGGAACCGTCTAAGTACAACTACATGCTATTTTGGTTATGTTATAACATTTCATTTTTTTATTTTTTTTAAAAATTTATATTTAAACACGTAAAATTAACCTCCNCGAACCCCGACCACGTGACCCTACTGGGTCTCCCCACCGTGCCCCTTCCTTCACCCTCCCCCAAAGTCCTACCCCTTGTGTACATGTGGAACCGTCTAAGTACAACTACATGCTATTTTGGTTATGTTATAACATTTCATTTTTTTATTTTTTTTAAAAATTTATATTTAAACAAGTAAAATTAACCTCCAATTAATGAAATGTTATAACATAACCAAAACGGTATGTAGTTGTACTTAGGCGGTGTCCATATGTGCACAAGGGGTAGGACTTTGGGGGAGGGTGGAGGGAGGTACACGGTGGGGAGACCCAGTAGGGTCACGTGGTCGGAGTTCGTAGGTCATAGTACGTAGCTTGGATCTGACCGTTAAGCAAAGTATATACTATAATATGAACAAAGTTACGGTAAACGGGTTTAGTAGGGTGGGAGAGGGAGAGGGTGTCTCAGGTTCTCTGACAAGATATGTAGACACAGAGAACGACAGAGTGTATGTCCCAATAGTAATGGTAGAAAGATTTAAGGTATATATACGTAATTATATGACATAAACACAAAAAGAAAGAACGAATGAAGTGAGACATATTAGCCTAGGTCAAAGTAGGTGGAGTAATCTTGACTAAGTTTACATAAGAAAAATTACCGACTCATTATGAGGTAACACATATACATGGTGTCGAAAGAATAGGTAAGTAGACGACTACCTGTAGATCCAACGAAGGTACAGGACCGATAATATTTCTCACGACTCTACTTATAACCCCATGTGCACAGAGAAAGTTAAGACCAAAGGAGCCACACGTACGGGTCGTCACCCTAACGACCCAGTATTCCGTCAAGATANTCACCCTAACGACCCAGTATTCCATCAAGATAAAGGTCAAAAAATTCCTTAGAGGTGTGACAAGAGATATCACCGACATGATCAAACGTAAGGGTGGTTGTCTCATTTTCCCAAGGGAAAAGAGGTGTGGGAGAGGTCGTAAATAACGAACATCTGAAAACCTAGCGTTGGTAAGACTGACCATACTTTACCATAGAACACCAAAACTAAACGTAAAGAGACTATTACTCACTACAACTCGTAGAAAAGTACACAAACAATCGGTAGACATACAGAAGAAACCTCTTTACAGATAAATCAAGAAACCGGGTAAAAAACTAACCCAGTAATTAAAAAGACTTTAACTCGACGTCCTCAACGAACATATAAAAACTCTAATCAAGAAACAGTCAACGAAGTAAAAGATAATAAAAGAGGGTAAGACTTCCGACAGTAAAGTGGAACGAATCTCAAAGAAAACAACACGTCTTCGAAAATTAAAATTAATCCAGGGTAAACAAATAAAAACTAAAATAAAGGTTATAAGACCCTCCACCCAGTATCTCCTAGGACGACACTAAATACAGTCTCTCACAAAACGGATTCAAGAGGAGATTCTCAAAATATCAAAGACCAAAATGTAAATCTAGAAATTAGGTAAAACTCAAATAAAAACACATACCACAATCTTTCACAAGATCAAAGTAAGAAAATGTTCATCAACTGGTCAAAAGGGTCCTGGTGAACAATTTCTCTAACAGAAAAGGGATAACATATAAGAACGGAGGAAACAGTTTCTATTCCACAGGTATCCACACACCCAAATAGAGACACGAAAGATAAAACAAGGTAACTAGATATAGAGACAGAAACACGGTCATGGTATGACAGAACTACTGACACCAAAACATCATCTCGGACTTCAGTCCGTCCAACCAAGGAGGTCAAAGTAAGAAGAAAGAGTTCTAACGAAACCGATAAGCTCCAAAAAACATAAAGGTATGTTTAACACTTTAATAAACAACATCGAGACACTTTTTATGACAACCATCGAACTATCCCTAACGTAACTTATATATCTAACGAAACCCATCATATGAGTAAAAGTGATATAACTAAGAAGACTATTTTTTTTTACGAACTCAAGTCAAGTCAGCGAGTCAGTACAGGCTGAGAAACGCTGGGGTACTTAACGTCGTGTGGTCCGGAGGGACAGGTAGTGGTTGACGGCCTGAAGTGAGTCTGAGTGTAGGTAGCTCAGGCACTACGGTAGGTCGGTAGAGTAGGAGACAGCCGGGGAAGAGGAGGACGGGAGTTAGGGAGGGTCGGAGTCTCAGAAAAGGTTACTCAGTTGAGAAGAGTACTCCACCGGTTTCATGACCTCAAAACCGAAATCGTAGTAAGGGAGGTTTCTTTAGGGTCCCGACTAGAGGAAGTCTTACCTGACCAACCTAGAGGAACGTCAGGTTCCCTGAGAGTTCTCAGAAGAGGTTGTGGTGTCAAGTTTTCGTAGTTAAGAAGTCGCGAGTCGGAAGAAGTGTCAGGTTGAGAGTGTAGGTATGTACTGGTGTCCTTTTTGGTATCGGAACTGATTCTACCTGGAATCAACCGTTTCGTTACAGAGACGAAAACTTATACGATAGATCCAACCTGCATTGAAAAGAAGGTTCTTCATTCGCAGAAAATTAAAATACCGACGTCAGTGGTAGACGTCACTAAAACCTCGGGGGGTTTTATTTCAGACTGTGACAAAGGTGACAAAGGAGTAGATAAACGGTACTTCACTACCCTGACCTACGGTACTAGAAGCAAAAGACTTACAACTCGAAATTCGGTTGAAAAAGTGAGATGAATCTTACTATATTTTGTTTAATAATATTAAAGGGACAAAACGGTCTACAAAAGTGAAAGAAGAGTCGAATTTTCCCAAACAATTGTTATATTCGGTAAGTAATATAGGTTCATTTATAATGGTTATAAATAATCTCCTAATAGATCGAATAAAAATTATATGATTGAAAGTTTCTTTTTATCTTTGTCGTCACATACGTAGTTCTGAGTTTGTCGTGACTCTTCAGGGTACTGTGTCGAGTAGACCTCAGGGACAACCCTTTCCCAAGGTCCGTCACAAAGGTTAGGTATCCACTCTGAAGTTTCTAACGTCAAGCCCCAAGGGTCTATATTAGGGTCCTGAGTTTGACTATAGTAGTAATCAGACACTCATTTAACGTGGAGACTAAAGTACAATTACAACAACCCAAACGGTACACTTTGAACCTTTCAGTAATTCGGACCCCAGATAACCGGTCTGGTAGAGGTCCCCGAGTTGTTAGAGTTCTAAGAAGGTAGAGTAGATTCCACGGTGTTCAGAACGTGAGTGTCGTTCGTCAGTAAGTGTCAGTGAGTGTGAGTCCAGTCACAGGTCCGTCCAATCTTCGTTCCAGTCTCCGGACGAGACAAAACAGGGACTTCGGATTTGTTTAGATAAATTAAAGAGATTGTAAAGGAGTCAAGACAATCGAAAATACAAGATAACCAACCGAGAATGACGTATTCTTCGATTGAATTTTCGTGAATAAAATAATATCAAGGTAATGGTTAGGTCACTAACAAACCACTCTAAGAAGGTTGGAGAAGACCTGACGGGTATCTAGATTAAGTCGACACTAAACAAAGGCTTCGAATAGGTACTACAATGTAGACGTGATAAGAGGAAAGAAGTTGTTTATATACTACAAATGAGGTAAATGTATACATACGATTGGGAAATGAAATACTCTCTTTATCAAATGTTAAAATTTAACCGAATTAAAGTGATAAAGAGATAGTTATATATTGTGGAAAGAAAGAAGGATCAATACAATCCCCTTCGTGTGACTGACTTTGACGGGCGGGACCGGTCCGTGTTATTGGTAACCGTACTCAACAAAATTCTGTGCTCCAGGACCATTCCTTGTACCTTGATCATTCGGTGGTGGTTGACCTTCTCAAACCCTTTCCATTTTCCTCTATGGTGCACAGACTGGTGAAGGGTCTTAGGAAGAGTAATCGTAAGTAGAACCGACTTATTCCGTACGTGGTGATCCTTCCTGAGACTCACTCTTACTAACCGATTTCTGTTGGGTCTTTGATTAGGGTAGTGGTATTTTGGTCTCTCGGTCACCGTCTCGTCAAAAGAAACCAAGGGAATGGGATCATGAGAGACAGACCGGTGGGAAAGGGTTATTTTAAAGGAGCCTGTTAAGTAAAGACTCACAATCTGTTCTCGGGTCAAAGTCCCCGGAACCTTCCCCAGGGGGAAGGACGTTGTCAATATTCCATTTAGAAGATCGTCACAGACCTCACTTAGTCGATATAAAGTTAGACTGGACTGAGTACTTGTGATTTTAAACTTAAAGTTAATTAAATGTTCTCACGTTAATATAAGTCATTAGAAGTGTAGAAATTTTACATGTTAGACGGTTTTATTTCCTAAGAATGTTTTGACTCTTATGTACTATATACCTAAGTAAACATACGTTGACTTCTTCTATGACTTATTTAAACTTGACAAAAGAGTTTATTAACAATTTTACATTAGGTGGACCCTTATTCTGGGAATAAAGACTTCCGTCACACCCTATTATGTTGGATTAAGTCTACTTTCAATACTTTATTTACTTTACAACCTATATAAAACTCAGGTTTCTTTTGGAAGTTTTCATTCCTCACACACATATATATGTACACACATGTAAACACTTGTAGAAAGAAAGTTGATTTGTCTGAGTGTGTATATGACAACAATGTCCTTCGTCCCCATGGGGAGGTCGCGGGGTTCTCGTCCGAGAACAGATTGTGAACCTTTTCTTAACAGACTCCTATGTGCACGACTGTTTCATTCTCTGAAATGACCTTCTTCCATGGGCCCGTCTCTCGTCGTCCGATTCCCTTGGATCCTCTTGACGAGATGGTGCACCGAGTGTCAGAGTCCAAAATACCGCGACCCTAATTAAAGACCCAATAGAAACCGGTTAGTAAGAATGAGTCTCAGGAAGGACCACCACGTACGTAGTAAATCGGTTCTACCTACGATCACTCTCCCCAAGACCCTCCACCTACCTGTTCACCGCAGAGAAAAACTGGAAAGGACTTGAGAAGGTCAACCACCACCGAATAATCAAGGTATAAGGAAAGGTCCTGGAGGACAACATTTTGTTGAGTACACTTACCAATGATGTCTCGGACCGGTGCCACCCGTCAAAGTCAGTTATACGAAGGGGACTGTGACAGAACTTTACTCAGAGTCACCCAAATTTAGTTCTGTAGATCTCCCGAACCTAGAAAGTCCTACAAGGTCCACTCCTAATTAAGGGAGAGGATAAGGTTAAAGGTCCCCGGCGGTCGTAAGGAATATAGTACCTTACCATATATAAGAATATAGGAAAATGGTAGAAGTTTCGGTCGTCGTATCGTAGAAGTGTACGAAGAGACTGAGGTTAAGACAGAGAGAAAGTGTGAATCTCCCAGTAACACGAATGTGATCAGGTTTCACTTTTAAGTCCGATTAAAAACATAGAATTTTGTGTAATGATCATCGATATAAGGTGGATAACAGAATTAATGGGACGACATAGTTGATTATATAATCTTTCAATAAACGAAATCCTACACTACAGAAGACCTCAGGAAATAAGAGGGATGGTGTTTGAGAAGAATTATACATATAAAATAAATACAGTGAGTCCTCGAGAATATAAATTTTCTAGACGGTGTATCAAGTGACCGTGGATATTTTACTCACTTTTTTATAAAAGTTTTAATGTATGTATTTTCTCGGAGACACTTTATCTGATTTTGATATATGTGAACTGGGATTGTATCCTGACGACGGAACTATGGGTTTGACACTGGGTGTCTGGTTCTGAACGTCAAAGTTATTGATTCTCGAACAAACTTTAGGTAAGGTACCCGGGTTCTCTGGAGTACTTTGTCTAAAACGTAAAGTTGGTGTCTGGAACCACTAAAAATACGTTTTACTTGAACATCTTCAAGACCAGGTTTTATTGAAAAGAATGAAAGAGGGACAACCGTAAACCCTGTCATGTTAATGAGCCTAGGAGACAGGTACTCTAAAGGGTCTCACTCGTAGGGAAATCTGTAACGGTTTATAAGGGTCCTCTTTTTAGTAGAGACCAATTCTTGGTGACGGATCTTAGACTTTTGACCTTCATAGAACTGATTAAGGTCAGTTCTAAAGTAGGGAGTGAACCATACATGGAAATTCTTCTTGTAATTTAGGGAGACTCAAGGTAGAGATGTTACCTCTTACCTCAAGTATATTCAAGATTGAGTATCTTGTGTCACAAAATTTTTAATTTGAACTGTCAGAGATATTATACATCGAATTATCACGTATTCTCATAGATATTTCCAGAAGGTATCAATGTTTATAAAATATTTCTCCCTATTTACTGTCGAGAATTGAAGACTATATTCGTCCCTTATACATAACCTTGACGTTTTGAAAGTACTTTGGTTACTAATATTATGGGTTATGAAAATAATTTCCTTGTTTTAATAGAGGGAAATCCTACTTTATCAGTGTAAGTCTCTAAAGTCTCCAACACAAGGTGATGTTTAGTTTCGTGATTTCTTGGTTCCATGGACCAGTTCTGTTTAGAAGTTATAATATGAAAACTCTTATAAACTTGAGTCCCTACACTACTTCACGACCCACAGTCTCGAAACCTTCTTCCTCTCCATTTCCTCTTCCTCACTACTTTTGACCTAAATGGATTACATTACGTCAGACGATCCTTACCTCTTCGTTCTTTTTTATAGGTAATACAGGTCTAAACGTAGGGGTTCTCTTTAGTACACGAACCTCCAATATCATTGTTCTCCTTTTGTACTGATTACTCGACTATCTCTTTCTACATTTATGGAGGAACCGACACCAGGGAGTCGGACACATTTAAACCTGTCTTACACCAACGACGGAAACGTGAGGATTTAGATCGACCCACTAGTTACGAACTAGGAGAAGGGAAAACAGACCAAACCCTTGTTTTGGACAGACGTAACAGTTAGTAAATACTTCCTTAAAACTGAAGGTGTGGTTTTCGAAGAAGGGTCTCAGAGGTACGTCCACTCATACTCTCGAATTATCCGTGAAGTCCTCTCCTGGTCCCTCGTTCCTTCGACGCTTGAACAGGGTCTCCAGTGGATTCTCGGTTATGTCGTATCGTGTCTCCGGTCTCTAGTGAGTCCACAAAACGACCGAAAGAATTACTACGTAAATAAATACTACGACTGTTTCCTTGTAACGTGAATCTTTGAGTTAACGGTTACAACTGTTAATTTAACACGATCACCTTCGGGTCACCTTCTTTCTTAACCTCTATATTTGACAAAGGTTACTTTCATCAACAACAAGTCAGTGATTCAACACAGGTCGAGAAACGGTGGGGTACTTGAAGTCCTGCGGACCGAAGAGACAGGTAACGATAGAGGGGGATCAAACGAGTTTGAGTACAGGTGATTTAGTCACTACGGTAGATTGGTAGAGTAATAGACAGAGGGGGAAGAGGTGTTAAAAAGTCCCAGAAAAGGTTACTCGTCGAGAAACTTAGTCCACCGGTTTCATACCCTCGAAATCGAAGTCATAGTTAGGAAGGTTACTTACAAGTATTATGTTATTTAATGTCCTGATCTGTTTATCCAATAATTGGATAGGGAGAGTCCTATAGGTCACTTTATTCCTGTAAAGAAAAATAAAATTCTACTCTGTATAATCTGATGTATACGATACCAAAGAGTGTAGTATCCCTATAGTGACAAAGACAGAAACCCCTTTTGTCTTTCCATAAATACAAATACTAAAAAAGCACCGTGGTTTCTTACATCGACTTCAACCTTCCGACGGGTTGGTTCTTTCGAAAAGAAGTAGTGTAACAGAGTCCCCGGTAAACTCTAATAATCTATAAAAAGAAAGTGAAAAAAAGGAGTGATAGGGAGAGGGTATTAAAAAATAAAGAAATTTTTGTCCCTTCTTTCACCGGTATCGTTTTTTCTTGGGGTTTAGATAAGAAGAGAACCTTCGAACATTTGACCTTAAAGACCCAAAAGGTGTAAGAAATCCTCTTTCGATTAGACTAAAATGGTCGAACTCAACAGTGGTGGTGGGGNGGGGGCGGTGGGGTACCGAATTCCTCCCACCAAAACCCTCACTTTAAGTACTATCTTTGTGTCGGGTCCTCTGGTACCACACAGACGTTTGGACACGGAACACCTCACTCTCTTCAAGGATTTTGTCTCCGTGAACCTGAGCACATAAACAACAACAATAAGTGATTTAGTACAGACTGAGAAAACGTTGGGGTACATGACATCGGATGGTCCGAGGAGACAGGTACCCTAAAGGGTCCGTTCTTATGACCTTGACCAACGGTAAAGGTAGAGGTCTCCTCAAACAGTTAGGTCTCTAACTCGGTCACAGAGGATGTAGTCGTCCGTCTAAGAAATGGTAAACTCTGTGGTCCTTTCGGGTAAGGGAGACGGTCCGTGTGAAAAAGACTAGGTAGATCTAGGAAGAGAGAGAAAGAACTCGACTTTCACTTTCACTTCAACGAGTCATTACAAACTGAGAAACACTGGGGTACCTGACATCGGATGGTCCGAGGAGTCAGGTACCCTAAAAGGTCCGTTCCCATGACCTCACCCAACGGTAAAGGAAGAGGTCCCCTAGAAGGGGTAGTTCCCTAGTTTGGGACCAGAGGACGTAACATCTCTCTACGAAATGACAGACTCGGTGGTCCCTTCGAGGAAAGAACTCGAGAGACAAGTTAACAGTAGAACGAACGACCGGAACGGACTTGTGAGTCATGTCTTATCGTGGAGAACGGAGAGGAATAAAATATGGACCAAAATAAAAGAAGTATCTTAGACGGTAGTGGTCTATATCGGATATTATATAAATGAACTTATAGTAGAAAGTAGAAAGAACCTTAAACCCCCAAACAAAAAGACATAGAGACAAATAAGGGTCATACACAAACATTATACAACTGAGAGTTATATATGAGGAGTTTTAGTACTTTCTCAAAGAGTAATTTTGACATGTATAACACGACTGTTTTTTTCAAGGAGGTAAAAAAGTTCATTTTATTTCCTGTACAAAAAGTAAAAGTGGTTCTTGAAATAACCTGTTGTATCAGTAACAAAACAAGGTGATGAGAGACGGTAAAAAGTCCGTTGAAGTGTTAAGGTAGAAGGGTTTTGTAATTTAGAAAAACTTGTCTCTTAACAAGGTCCACGAAAAACGTCAGAAGAACCCTTCGCTTAAAAAAAAAAAAAGAGCTAGTTCTCTTAAAACATTTCTGACTTTATTTACCTTTAAACTTCCATCTTACTACCACTTGTACCGTCTACTGAGTCTTGAAGGATCGGTTCGTCATTGTTAAAAAAGGACCAGTAGTTTCTTTATCGTCAGAACACAAAAGGACTACCTTCTAATACGTAAAAGACAAGTGATTCAGACCTACAATAATTAGTTCACGACGGAAGTCGACCAGATTAACCCTCGTCATGAACGACCTTAATTAGAAAACTAAAAACTCTTCCTGGAGTGTTATCTCCTGAGGGAAGGTTAGAGTGTTATATGTGTCGTAGTGGAAGAAACTACCAACCACCACCCAATTAAAACGAACCAGGTACTCGAGAAGGTAAGGTGTAATAACACGTCATGAGAAAGTTAACGGGTAGTGTAAAACAAAGTTTTTATCTAACAAAAGTAATGCAAATTCATCTCAGTGTACACCTTTACACCAGTTTTTCCTAAAAGGAAAAAAACGAATTGAATACACTATTCCCGAAAGGAACAACGTGTCGACCATTTCTTAGACGGACGATACACCCTCTGAACCCAAACTAGGGACCCAACTCTTGTGAGTGACCTCTCCCCTTTCCGATGGGCGAGATCATAAGACCGGACCTCTTAAGGTACCTGACATATCGGGTACCCGAGCGTTTCTCAACCTGTGATGACTTGTTGAAAGTGAATTCACTAATTGTTTGTAGTTTCACTAATTGTTTTGGTTCGATTACTAACAGTTGTGAACTAAACCTATAAAAATCAAATAATTGAGAGAGGAAGAACCACATTATTACAACCGACAAGAGTCACTTGTAGAACTGAAATAACAATAGTTCAAGATGACCATAAGAACAGGTTCCACGTAACATATGACTCTTTAGAGGTCGTACTTTGAAACATTTGGAGAAAACTGTACGAACTAGTCAGTGTAGTAGAAAAGGTATGTAAAGTGTTTAGAAAAAACAGTGAAAAAAAGAATGGAAAACAGTAATCCAAAAATGACAAAAACTTTATTATTATCTTAAGACTCTTACAACGAAAAGAGAAGGTAGAAGTTATAATTTTATCGATGTGTTTTTAAGTGGTTAAAACTAAAAAATTTACGTACGGCTATACTATAGACAGTCTTATATAAGCTTGTGCTAACAAAGTTTACTGCAATTTCTGTTCACTTACGATGATCTAGGTAGAGTGCCCTTTTTTTGTTACTCGTTTAGAAAACCGGGTGGGTTATGTACTTGAGAAATTTTTATATGACACTTACCCTGTTTTTAAAAATTATTGTCCACGTTACCCCATATGGGAGTTCCTCTTAAATAGATACATATTGTAGAATGTCGTTAAAGAACGATCATTTTATCTTTAATATCATCAAGTCAATACATTTAATACGAACAAGTCCACTTTTAATAAGGACCATAAAAGAAAAAGGGTTATCAGTGAAGGTGGTGTACCTTGGTTCCTTGTTATGTTTTTAAAGTTTTAAATAAGAAGACCCTGAAAGTCTCCTTGATCTTGACGTTGGGGAGTATAAACCTGAAAAGGAGAGGTACATGGACTAGTGACACAAACCTTTGGACGAGTAGTAGGACCGACAGTCGAGTCTGAGGGTGGAGGTGTGGGGGTACATGAAGAAGGAGAGGTTGGACAGGAAACATCTGTAGACGAAGTAGAGGTGGTGGTAGGGTTTCTACGACACCTTGTAGGTCTACGTCTCGGTTCAGTATTGGATACTTCCGACGTAGTGGGTCTACATAAAAATGTAAGAGAAACGTCCTAATCTACTGAAAGAGGACCGACACTACCGGATACTAGCCATGTACCGGTATACGGTGGGAAACGTGATGTGTCAGCAGTACTTGTAGACCAAGACACCTACAGACCAAGACCACAGGACCCATTATTCACGTTACATGAGTGACAATGTGTCGAATTACCACAACGTAAACAGGAAGACGAGTCTGAACCTTTATGTGGTGAAAAAGACACTTTGGTTTGTCGAACAGGTTGAACGGACAATACTGTGAAAGGAGTTATTGTGTCACGACACAAAACCTCGACACTAATACCCACCACCAGGGGACTGACCATAATAAATGAGAATGAGCTTCTATCACAGGAGATAGACACCTTAAAGTAGTCGGGTACCTTTCATATCTCGTAAAAGTTGGACACACAGAGTAGAGAGGTAACAGAGGAATAAAATAAAAAGACCGAATCCTCACATGGAATCGAGACGACGATGGGTGTCAAGGGTGAGTTCACGTTGTCCGAGCCACTACATGTGACAACAGTGTGGGTACGACTTGGGTAAATAAATGTCAAACTCTTTATTTCTGTATTTCTCCCGAGACTTTTCTAAGAAACCCTACCTTTGAAAATTTTTTTCCGGTAAAAGAGAACCCGACTTCTTTATAGGTACTGTGGGCCCGACTTTCGGGGTCCCGGTCCATGAAACTGAGAAACTAACAAAACACTAATATCGTTAGCAAAGAAGTTAACTGACGAACCATAAATGAAAAGAAACTAAAGTTGAAGAGATATGTTATTTTTTTTGGAGAAATAATTGAAAAGACAAGAGACAGTACATATCAAAAAAAATTAATTAATCAAATAAATTAAAAAATTAAAAATAAAAATGAAATAAAATGAAATGTTATGACATAACCAAAACGGTATGTAACTGTACTTAGACGGTGCCCACATGTACGGAAGGGTTTGTACTTGGGGAGGAGGGTGCAGGGAGGGGTATTGTAGAGAGACCCAGTAGGGGCACGTGGTCGGGGTTCGTAGGACATTGGACACAGCCTGTATCTGACCACTAAGCAAAGAATGTACTATCATATGTACAAAGTTACGGTAAGAGGGTTTAGTAGGGTGGGAGAGGGAGAGGTAGAGGGAGAGGGAGAGGGAGAGGGAGAGGGAGTCTCAGGTTTTCAGGTGAGATGTGTAGACACAGAGAAAACGACAGAGTGTATGTCCCAGTAGTAACGGTAGAAAGATTTAAGGTATATATACACAATCATATGACATAACCACAAAAAGAAAGACCGAAGGAAGTGAGACATATTAACCGAGGGTCAAAGTGGGTAGAGTAATCTTGACTAAGTTTACATAGGAAAAATTACCGACTCATTATGAGGTAACACATATACATGGTGCCGAAAGAAAAGGTAAGTAGACGACTACCTGTAGATCCAACAAAGGTACAGGACCGATAATATTTGTCACGACGCTACTTGTAACCCCATGTACACAGAGAAAGTTAAGACCAAAGAAGTCACACATACGGGTCGTCACCCTAACGACCCAGTATTCCGTCAAGATAATGGTCACAAAATTCCTTACAGGTGTGACAAGAGGTATCACCGGCATGATCAAACGTAAGGGTGGTTGTCACATCCTCCCAAGGGAAATAAACCAGTAAAAAACTGAGAGGTTTTAACTGAACTTTTACACTTTATATACATTTAACGGTTAAAGAATTCTTGTTTAAGAAGACTCTATTTTATGAAATGTGACTCAGTAAAAAAAAGGTGAAATGATTTTCATATTAGTACTCAACACGATGAATATACCTTTTTTCTTTTTTTCAGAACTGTTGTTTTTGTTAATGTATTAAGGTATCTTCTCTGTTTATACTTTGGTCAAATAGTAAAAATCAAGTCATATTGAACCTTGTAGTGATGTTATTAATGAGATAGACTTTTACATAAGTATCTGTAATCGTCTCTCACACAAAGTATTGACCAGTAGACTAAAATGAGGGAGTGTCACATGTCAAGAGGTAAATCGAGTCACAGGTACAACGGATGTCCTCTATGACCGTTTTGCCTCGTAGTCTGCATACAGAGGTTAACAAATAGACTTCTGAAACTGTAATATTCCAGAACTAAGTTTCTCCTAAGATTCGTACTACATCGTTTTGAAATACAGTCTAATAATGGTACGGTTTATCAAAAAGTACCACAAGTAAGTACATTCCCAAATAACAACCCCACTTCATCACAAACCAAATTAATATAGAAAGACAAAGTCGAACTTCAAAAGGTAATGACGAATGTTTATACTAAGGAAGGTAACGAGATTTACTTGATAAAGGAGGTAAGGTCCAACACAGTAAAGGTGTTTTTCTTATCACTTGTTTATTATACTTTCACTTTCAGTGAGTCAGCACAGGTTGAGAAACACTGACATATCAAGTACCTTAAGAGGTCCGGTCTTATGACCTAACCCATCGGAAAGGAAAGAGGTCCTCTAGAAGGGTTGGGTCCTTAGTTTGGGTCCAGAGGGAGTAACGTCCGCCTAAGAGATGGTCGACTCGGTGTTCCCTTCAGGTTCTTATGATCTCACCCGTCGGATAGGGAAGAGGTCGTCTAGAAGGGCTGGGTCCTTAGTTTGGTCCTAGAGGCCGTAATGTCCACCTAAGAAATGGTTGAATCGATAGTCCCTTCAGGATTATTATGTTTATAAAATATATATATATATATATATATATAGGCTTCACACCGAGTGATCTCTCGAATTTGAGGATAGGTCAGGACACCAAGTCAGTGTTTAAAACATGTTTGTCCATATAGGAAAATTTAAAAGAACGAATGGATTGTCCTTTGGAGTTACCTTAGGGAAAAATTGTGTTGATATACTTTATTTGAACTTATTGTCCCTTTAGTACTTACGATAAGTTTATAGTGTTGTCACCGAATCCTTTTTTCGTCGTACAATAATATTGAAGGGAGTCAAAAAAAGTGTAACGAATAACATAATCAATCGACAACGATGTATCTTTTAGTAGGATTTTCGTTTACCAGATCAAAAATTTCCTTAGAGGTGTGACAAGAGGTATCACCGACATGATCAAACAGAAAAACTGAGACACCCTCTCCCTCTCCCACCCTACTAAACCCTCGTACCGTAATTTTGTACATATTATAGGACATTCTTTGCTTAGCGGTCAGATCCAAGCTACGTCCTATGTCCTACGAACCCCGACCACGTGACCCTACTGGGTCTCTCTACCATACCCCTACCTCCACCCTCCCCTCAAGTCCTAACCTTTGTGCACATGTGGGCACCACCTAAGTACAACTACATACCGTTTTGGTTATGTCATAACATTTCATTTTATTTCTTTTTCATTTTCTTTTACCAGATTATATTACCTAAATACTAGTTTACCTAAAGATACTACCCTAAAATAGACTCAAGACTAAACAGAGGAGTACCCAGATGACAGTCGACAATCCGAGATACAACACAATATTTCCGAGTAAGTACTACAACAAACGTCAACATTACGAAGAGACAAAACTTGGTGAAATACAGTTTAAGAAGGAAAATATATACGTCCAATCAAATTGTTCTTTTTTTCACCCAAAGAGTTTACAATTGAGAAAATAGATTTAAAGTGGTAATGATATAGGTACACAATGAAACAAAGAAGGATAAATCTCCTCGACCACCATCAAATCAGTCATTCAACACAAAACACTGGGGTACCTGACATCGGGTGGTCCAAGGAGTCAGGTACCCTAAAGAGTTCGTTCCTATGACGTCGCTCAACAGTAAAGGAGGAGGTTCCCCAGAAGGACTAGGTGCCTAGTTTGGGTCCAGGGGACGTGAGAAGTGACCGACTCGGTTACCTCGACTGATGGTGATCTCGTGAATCTCCTCGATAGAGAGTGGTCAAAATCCAAACTGAGTTGATGTACACGAATTATACGATACGATTTGTTACATGGTTGCTTTACAAATTAAGAATTGATTAAGTAATTTCACATTAATGCATATTATTTGACGGGTACAAATTTTATATGTTAAAAGACCTAAAGTTTTTTATTTTTGTAATAAGTTAAACACATACTAAAGTCTTTCACGTGTTCTACAAAATTAAGTAAAAATTACAACAATTATTATGTTAAACGAAAATCGGAGTCAAAACGAATAAAGTCTTCTTTAACACTCTACTAATTAAGATTGAGTGAACTTACAACACTTTTTACTTACTTTACATATCTTTGTGAAACGACTCAGGTGTTAAAAGTTCAAATCTTCATGTACTTACATAAACATATGTGGAAAAAGAGTTTGTCGGTGTGAGTAGGTATGTATGTGTACCTGTGTCAGAGTAAACATTAGGGTAGGTAACAAAATCTTCTTTTGAACTCTCTCTCAACCTTCCTATCAGTACTTTCGTATTTACGAACTTAATTGTAATTATCTTATATTACCCCTCCCTCCACCCTCCCCCAAAGTCTTAACCCTTGTGCACATGTGGACACCGTCTAAGTACAACTTCATACCGTTTTGGTTACGTTATAACATTTCATTTTTTACTTATTTTTTTATTTCTTTTTTTACTTTGTTTTTATAAACGTTGTTTCGCTTTTTTTTCAAATTGTCCTTCTATATTTTATCTTACACAATAGAATTAAAACTATTACTAAATGAAAAAAAATTAGAATTTAAGAGGTTCTAGAATTTCAGTCTTGATATAAATGTAAACAACAATAACAAATCAGGGATTTAACACAGACTGAGAACACTGTGACACCTGACACCGGGACATCCGAGGAGACAGGTACTCTAAAAGGTCCATTCTTATGACCTCTCTCAATGGTAAAGGAAGAGGTTATAAATATAACCCGTTACACTTTAAGGGACATGGTCGATTACCCCGTTTTAAAGAGGTTTGACTGAGATCAACAGAATATAAATTTTATCCTTAAGTCGTGTCTTACGGAAAATTCTCTCCGAGTGACTGACATAACTTTTCTTCGAATTTGAGTCTCGTCTCCCTGTTATAGACTAACTTGTTTATAGACATAATCTAAGTAGAACGAGGACATTATTTAATGATGTGGTCATCAAATCTTACTTACAGATAGAACTTTAAGATCTTCCAGTCCTTGGACTTTACCCAGAGAAACCGATTTTAACTTTACAACCGTCCAGAGACTAGGAGTACCTGTGGGTCTTCTGTTCATAAGGGAAAGAATAAAATAAATGTAACCGGTGGTCGTAAGGACCCGAGTACCAGGAAGGAGATAGAAGTTTGGATCCACGTATCGTAAAAATTGACGGATAGAGTGAAGTGAAGAAGAAAGTGTGAAAATTTCATAATGACACTAATGTAATCAGGTTGAACCTATTAGACACGGATAGAAGAATATAGTTCTAATTAATTGTTAGAGTAACGTAGACGATAACATTAAAAAGAACGTCACGTTCGATCCTATAAGTTTTCAAGAATCCTTATACTACTCCTGTATCCAAAACTCCTAAAATAAGACGGACACAAAACAGTGAGACTGAGAAATGTTGAGTCACTTGACATTCGGTTGTCCAAGAAGACAGGTACCTTTCTTACAACCTCATCGAACGGTAAAGGACGAGATCCCCTAGTTGGGTACGGTCCCTGACTTTAACGGAAAGAACGAAGACGTAACCGTCCGTCTAGGAAATGGTACTCGTGTTGGATCCTTCGGGGAAATAAGACGGATGACGTTTCATAAAAAGTCTGTCTTTAATAAACTACAGTGAGTAAATAAAACGTATTTATTTTTTAGTTTATTTAAACAGTGATATTTCATTCACTTTGATAAAAGAAAGTTTTAATGGATGTACTTTATAAAGACCATTTCGGGATTCTGATGGTTGTGTACCCAGTTTAAGTACTGGTGACAGAACGACAAGTTTAACACCAGGTGTCTGGTCCTAGACGTCGTAGTTATTACAAATCGTAGAACTATCTTTACGTCTCTAGGACCCGATGGACTTAGTCTGAACAACTTAGTACTAAACTTAAACTTGATATTGGAAATCGTTAAATACCTTTATCACTTAATCTCTGTATGACCAGATCTTATTTAAAAGAGTGGAAGAGTGACAACTGTAGAACTGTAGACCCCGTCATATTAGTAGACACAACCTACGACAGGACGTGTCTAAAAGTCACCGTCGGGATGTCTGTTCGGTTTATAGTGGTCAACATTCTACCAGAAATCAATTGTTAGTGACAGAATCTCAAACTTTTGACCTTCGTAGGACTCTCTCAGATCAGTTCTACGTAAAAGAATGAACAAATTTTGAAACTAGTCTTGTAATTTGGACAGACTTAGAGAAAACATGTTACCTCTTACTCCACGTATTCTCCTGTTGTAGTGTCTTACTTGAAGATATTTTAATTTCGTCTGACATTAAAGGTTCCTTCCATTACCGTATATTTTTATAAATTTATACAGAGTATTATTGTTTATAAAACGTTACTCTCCGATTTACTACCGAGATTGAAGACCTTGGTTCATACTTTAAAGATTATCGAAACCCTTTTCTAAGTCCTTACGTTCGTCACATCGCGGGTTTCAAAATATACTTTCCTGTTACAATAAGGTGAACATTTTTCCCCTAATTGTCAAAAGATCTCGATAGTTCTCGACAGATCAGTTACTAACCATCTAAGCTCCCTGGATTAGTTCTCTCTTAAGAGTCAGAATTTGAAACTCCTTTGAAATTGAGTCCGACCCTTTTACACGACTCTCCAAATCTGGAGGTCTACGTCCTCTCAAGTACTTCTTCCTCTTTATTTTAGATTTAAGTAGGACGAACATTGGACCAGAGGATCCTCGTCTCTCAGTCGACCTTTATAAAGGAAGACAGGTCTGGACACAAGGTGTCCCTTTAGTACTGTGTTTACACCCAATGTTGTCTTTTCTATGGAGTACTCTTATGTTTCGCTCGATACTTTGAGGAGACGACGTTAAGGGAGACGGGCTCTTTAGAACCTGAAGTGTCCTACACAAGGGAAACCTCTGGATTCAGACGGACCGGAAGCTCAGAAAGGACGACAAAGCACTGTGTCTCGAAGTCAGAGGTCATAGTTGGGAGGTCCTCCGTAAACTTGAAGGTGTGTCTCTGGAAAGAGAGTCAAGGGTAGGTCCACTCAGACTCTCGGGTCATCGATACGTCCTCTCCTGACCACGACCACCATTCAGTGGCGTCAGTACAGGCTGAGAAACACTGGGGTACCTGACATCTGGTGGTCCGAAAAGATGGGTATCCTAAGAGGTCCGTTCTTATGACCTCACCCAACGGCAGAGGATGAGGTCCACTAGAAGGGTTAGACCCATAGCTTGGGTACAAAAAACACAGAGGACTCTACAAAATGGTGACGTGGTGGCCCCTTCGGGTACCCTCTCCTGATCTCTTTTTCTTTAGGAACTTGGAGATAGTTTCCAGTGAACACTCGGTTAGGTCAGATCAAGTCTATAGTTTCCATTAACCGGTCTCTTCGTTTATAACCGGAGTCATCCCGTCCGAGTCACAACTGTTAAGTTACTATTTTTGTACAGGTAATTCTTCTCCCTTACCCTCCGTATTTAACGAGGGTCATTTGGTCTTGCATTCACGACACTATAATGACTTATTGTCCTCATCTTTTTATCGTATAATCACCAACTCACTGTATGTCACTTTACTCCCGTAAAGTAAAATAAAATTCTACCTGTAAAACTGTCAAAGGTATAATTAATCTTTCTAGGATCGGTTCCCTAAATACGTTTATATAGGGATGTTGTGGTAAAAACCATTGCATACATAGGACCATAGAGAAGAGAGAGAGAGACCTATGAGTGTATTTTTTACACTTCTACCCGTGTGAATTCTCTAAATGAAACGTTAATAAAACAATAGACACTGCAACATATATATAAAGGTAAACAATTGGTAAACGAAAGAGGTGCTTTTCAACAGACACTCTCGGGAATCGAAAACATATCATACCGACCTAATATTCGTATTTTTTATTAAACTCCAAAATAAAAAAAGTGTTTTAATAACGGACGTCAAATGAATAAAATACATAAATATCTATATACATACCCCTATAAACTTTAAGATTTGATACACACGAATTTAATAGTTAGTATACCACAAGAAGGGTAACGAAAGTTAAAAATTTTTAAAAAAGACTGACTTTATTGACTGGATAGTGAAATATAAGAAGTACACGTTTTGGAACAAAATTTGTTCTTATTATTATTTACAAGAGTACGTATTAATGACACTTATTTATTTGAATATGTATACAGAGATTAAAATAAATAAAAAGACATAACAAGGTAAGTCAGAAACACTAATTTACATAAAGATTTTCAATATAGTGGAAACCAGTAGTACATCTCTCGTAAGAAGAAATAGAAACCTTATTTTTTCCAGTGGAATTAGAAGGTATCCCGAAAGGACCACCGAGTCCTCCATTTCTTAGACGAGTGTTACGTCCTCTAGGCTCAAGTTAGGGACTCAACCCTTCTAGGGGACCTCCTCCTTTACCGTTGGGTGAGGTCATAAGAACGGACCCTTTAGGGTACCTGTCTCCTCGGACCGCCCGATGTCAGGTACCCCAATGTCTCAGTCTGTTCCGACTCGCTGATTGTGAAGTGAAGTTAGAAGACATTTACATAAACTTAGGTACATAGAAGTATATTCTTATTTAATATTGACCTGATAAGGAGAGAGGAGTGTAAAATTTTAGACAAGACGATATGAGAAAATAAAGGTTCAGAGCCTGTTAAATTATAACTTGACACCGGGTACAATTACAGTAATTTAATAAGGGTAAAATATAGAAATGTATTCTCTTGACATCTGAAAGTAAGTCAAAACAATATAAGTTAATAAAACTTTAGAAGTATGAATTAAAGTAAGAGTAACTGTAAAAGGGTATCCGAGAACCGAAGAAAATTTTAAAGAGAAAGACACAATACATACGTATAGATAAGTATGTGAAAAGATGTTTACGTACTTGTCTCAGGTTCCGTATAGTTTTACGAGAAATACAAAGTCACGTCAGAAAAAAGATGGACAAAGGGTAAAAGGAATAAATAGTTATACGTGGTCCCCGAAAGAAGGACATGTCATGATCAAATAATAAAAGTTATCGACAAATTATTAAGTACCCTCCCCTACACGATAAATGTGATACTCATTAGAAGGTATTAGAAAGGGAAATTTCACGACAGCATAGTAACGATGTTTTTATAGACTCTAACAATTCAAGATTGATAACAAGACTCACCCTCGTCGATACAAAGGTCTCTTGTTACTCCTTACGAGCATGTTTACAGACAGTGTGACTCCCTACCGACCTCCGGTCCCTACGAGATCTGTAGGATATTCAGTGTCCTGTCTAGGGTGGTGTCTCTTGTGGACGAACTCTAGTTATTACGACTCTGACTCTTTGAAACCCAATTTTTTGAAGATATGAACATTATAAATATGGTAAGAAGTCTTACAAAAGGGTTGTAACATTGTGACATTTAAAGACAGTCGTCCTTATCTATTATGGACAAACGAGGGACAAAGTTCCATGGTGACGTTTGTCACACTGTCGAGAAATTCACAAAAGGTTCCGACAACCCACACCTTTTCTAACAACAAAAGATTTGATCATGACTCAAACTAGTCTAAGTGTATAAACTAGCGGTAAGATCAAACAGACAATAATAGTATACTTCACTTCACTTCACTTCAACGAGTCAACACAGACTGAGAAACGTTGGGGTATCTGATCGGACAGTCCGAGGAGGTAGGTATCCTAAAAGGTAATATCGCTATATAATATACATATAACGCACACACACACGAATCAGTGAGTCAACACAGACTGAGAACGTTGGGGGACCTGACATCGATTGGTCCGAGGATACAGGTACCTTAAGAGGTCCGTTCTTAGGACCTCAACCAACGGTAAAGAATGAGGTCCCCTACACTTTATAAAAATACCGGTTTATAAACACAAATACATATGTATATGTAATATACAAATAATGAGATGGTAATAGTCGGAAAGTTTATTCAAAAATTTTCGATCACGAAAAGTCAACCGTAAACCTCCTACAAGACCGGTATGTTTATGAAGTGGAAAATAAATTAATTTATACCAATAGAAAAATGAACAGTCAAAGAACGGAATTAATTTTAAGGAACGGGGTGGACATCTAACATTATACATCAAAAGATCTACAAATGGGTTTTAATAATGAGAATGTCACCTATCTATTAGGGACACTAAAAAACCATTATACTTACTCCCTCCCCCTTATGAAGTAAAAGAAGGTCCATGTATAGGTGAAAATGGTCGAAAATAAGTTATTAGATCGGAACGGTTCATTTAACTTTATATTGGAATGGTATGTAAGTCACATGTAGATATAACTCTAGATTAAGGACTAAGTCAGTTGTTTATTATTGACTCGTAGATGATATACAGTGATAAAGATCCTTGTAATAGATAATATAAGTGAATACAGATATCGAAACGGTTAAATTAATGATTAGGTACACTGTAGTAATTCAGTAAGGTTAAAAAAGGTCGAAAGTCAATCAAAAAAATTTAACTTCATATAAACTAAATGTTTCAATATAAGTAAAATCTACGTACTGTATTACTGTCGTAATATTATCTAATATGTGGTTATTTCAAAAATATTTTACGACCGATATAAGGGACACGACATGTTTCATGGGAACGTTGAATCACTAAAATATGTATCATCAAACACGAAGAGTCAAGGTACGAAGATAGAACTGTGAAGGGAGAAGGAAAAGGAGTTACCACTGTCTGTTTCGTTTACAATTGGGAATATACATCTTAGATTTTTTTTTTTTTTTTTTCTTATATGGGTTGTCTGAGTGTCTACATCTCCTACTTGATGACAAAACCAATCAAAAACTACGAAGTAATTTAAAACAAATTAGATCAACGAGACTTTGATTAGATAAAATGGACCGAAATAAGATAGACGGGAAGAAAAATAAGGTATTAAAGTGTAAATGAATTTACAAAAGAACACATTCATGTCTATATCAGTGGGTGGAAAGACTTTTATTCTTTACTTTTTCATCCACTTCAGAGATTACTAATCCTAGAATGTAATATCACCGTTGTAATCCGCACGATTCAACGAAATCAGTACAGACCGAAACACTAGGACACCTACCATCGGGCGGTCCCAGGAGACAGTTACCCTAAGAGGTCCGTTCTTACGACCTCGACCAACAGTAAAGGAGGAGGGCCCCTAGAAGAACTGGGCCCATACCCTGGACGTAGAGAATACAGGACGTAACCGTCCGTCCAAGAAATGGTGATCGCAGTGAAATAAAAATCTACCGTTGTAGTATCATGTCACTTTATTCGTACACACACTGTATCACAGGAGCCCGAATTTAGTAAACTTCTTTCAATAGGTGTTATTCTATTACCTATAAGTCCTACACGAGTTCTAAATGTCTCGTCCCAGACCTTTCCAGAAACGTAAAACCTGTTTCTGTCCTTGGTCCTAATTTCACATGGGTACCTAAATATTTTCTTTTTATTCTGTTTTATAATTTGGGTTCTTATTGTCTGTTCGTTAGCGGATATCAGATATTTAAGTAACTTACGTTTTGTTTTTTTCCCGAAATAATAAGAAACATTTAGTGTAGTTCAAACTATTGTTACTACTTTTTGGACCGGAGACCTGAGTCTGTGAAACCCAATTTTACGGTTGACAGATCGAAACTCTGGGACCCTTTTAGTAAAGTAACGAGACACGGAGTCAAAGCATAGTACTTTTTGATTCTATTATTACTTTGACGAAGTATTTCAATAACACTTCTAGTTCACTTTGTTAGGTAAATTACGTAACTAAGTACAATTTATAAGTCACTTCACAATCGGTAAACAACAACAATCGGCATTCAGTACAGGTAGAGAAAACGGTGGGGTACCTGACATCGGACGGTTCGGGGAGACAGGTCCCCTAAAGGGTCCGTTCTTATAACCTCATCCAACAGTAAAGAAGGAGGCCTACTATAAGGACTGGGTCTATAACTTGGGCTCAGACGACGTAACCGTCCGTCCAAGAAATGGTGACTCGGTGGTCCCTTCTGGATTTATAATCGGTAATTACAGAAAATGTTGTAGTACGAGTTATCTATAAATAATTTGTTTACTTGTCACTTTGTCATTCTATAATTTAAGTACAAAGTCCAAATAGACATAACCTAGTTACAATAAACTTCTATAAATTATACTTTTTATAAATAATTTTTACAATTAAATTTTGTACGAATGTTTTTGTTTGTTTGTTTTTTTCGTCACGGGATATTCTTTTGACTCTGTCCCGAACGAAGTAAGGGATAGTCTGACAAGAGTCTCTCTGTCATCAGAACTTCGTCCTAGAATAAAGGGACAGGAACATAACTTGAATCGACAATCAGGTGGTTCTTCACTTTCACTTTCAGTGAGTCAGTACTGACTGAGATACCTTAAGGGGTCCGGTCTTATGACCTCATCCATCGGAAAGGGAAGAGGTCCCCTGGAAGGGTTGGGTCTTTAGCTTGGGTCCAGAGAGTGTTACGTCCGTCTAAGAAGTGGTCGACTCGGTGTTCCCTACGAGTTCTTATGACCTCACCCATCGGATAGGAAAAAGGTCGTCTAGAAGGGCTGGGTCCCTAGCTTGCCCTCAGAGGACGTGACGTCCACCTAAGAAATGGTTGACTCGATAATCCCTTCGGGATCTGGCGGTTCCGATCTTCGTTTCAAGGGACTAAGAATGGGATAAACTTTCGTTTTTACAAAGTTCCTCCGTTTCTGACGTTTTGTCCGTGTCTCAAATAATAATTCTCTGTGTCGTGTTATTTCCCTTCCTGTGGGTCTCTTCGTCGAATAAATAAATTTAGTCGCGTCTTTATGTGGGGGTCCCTCCTCACGACCACAGGACCTACTCCTCGTGTCATTTTTCCACTAAATTTCGTATATGTATCCTGTCAGGAAAACCCAGAAACGAATGTGAACCGGTCAATTGAAAAAAGAAAATAGTGCGGACTAACCAGGACCCTGGGAGTGGTTCTGCGTATGTGTTGAAAAACGATTCTACCTAGGGTAGTGTCTGGACACCCACGCACAGGTGTGAATAAAACCCTACCGTGGGGGAGGGAAGAGCTGAGGGTTCCTCGAAGGGACTTGTACACGTCTGTGTCTTCAGAAGGAACTGGAGTCCTCACCCGTGAAATAGAGAAATGAAGTCGTCTTTAGTCGAAGACGGAGATCGAAACAGGAACCTCATAGACCCACTCTTGTTTTGAAGTTAAAATGAGGTGAACTGGTTGTAGTCGACAGGTCAGGTCCCCGCCCCGAGTAGATAGAGGATGAAATTCTGGTGTTTTTTCTTTTTCAGATTTTTATACCTTTTCAGAGTCCTGTTTAGAATATGACGAATTATATTCTGTATGATTTGAGAATGACACAGACATATATGGGAAAACACTTGACAACTAAATAAAGAAAACGAATAAAAAAGAACCTATAAGTTAGACATACCACAAAGTGTAGTATGTGTATAGTGACAGATACAATAACCTTATTTCCTTGAAAAAGAAGAACTGTAGTTCCTCTAGAATGTCCCCGACCTTAAAACGGTTTGGCTTCTTCAATAAGAAACAGTGTAACAGAATCTCTTGTAAACTCGAATGATCTAGTAAAAGGCCGTTATAGGTAAAGTACAGAAAATCAGAGAGAACATGAATTTATACATATATATATATACCGACGGGACGTAGGAGGAACGACGTACACCCGAAAAGGATCAACACCGTGACGATGAGAAGCAACGCCACGTGACCGAGGAGTAGCACCACCGGAGAGGACAACGACTCGTATCCAAGATCCACGTGTCCGAAGTCATCAACACTACTTACCCAAATCCACGGTGCACCGTATACCCTAGAAGACCCTCGTCACTGGTTTGGACACAGGGAGTCCAACCGTCTGTCTAAGAATTGGTGACCTGGTAGTCCCGTCCGGAGAGAGAATGAAAAATTATACCCCTCCCTCCACCCTCCCCCAAGTCCTAGCCTTTGTGCACATATGGACACCGCCTAAGTACAACTACATACCGTTTTGGTTATGTTATAATATTTCATTAATTGGAGGTTAATTTTATTTATTTACATATAATTTTTTTATTTAATTTATGTACCGTCTTTCTGAGTATGGATTTTTCTTGGGGATCAAATAACCAGGTACCTTTCGAATCTTTCACCTTAAAGACGCATGATAAATATGTAAGTAAAAAAAATCCTCTTTCTATTAGACTAAACTGGTCGGAGTTACATTACTGTGTCCGTCCATCAAGATCCACTCTTCACGTACCATCATTGTGTCGGGTCCTCCTAAACCATACAAAGACACGGGACACCGAACTCTCGTCAAGAATTTCGTCTCCGTGGACCCGAATACATAATTCCACTGTATTGTGTCTCCAGTCTTACTGCCTACTATACCCCTCCCTCCACCCTCCCCCCAAGTCCTAACCCTTGTGCACATGTGGGCACCGTCTAAGTACAACTACACACCGTTTTGGTTATGTTAAAACATTTCATTTTTTANATATATATATATATATATACCGACGGGACGTAGGAGGAACGACGTACGCCCGAAAAGGATCAACACCGTGACGATGAGAAGCAATACCACGTGACCGAGGAGTAGTACCACCGGAGAGGACAACGACTTGTATCCAATATCCACGTGTCCGAAGTCATCAACGCTACTTACCCAAATCCGCGGTACACCGTATACCCTAGAAGACCCTCGTCACTGGTTTGGACACAGGGAGTCCAACCGTCTGTCTAAGAATTGGTGACCTGGTAGTCCCGTCGGGGGAGAGAATGAAAAATTATACCCCTCCCTCCTCCCTCCCCAAGTCCTACCCCTTGTACACATATAAACACCGCCTAAGTACAACTACATACCGTTTTGGTTATGTTATAACATTTCATTATTTGGAGGTTAATTTTATTTATTTAAATATAATTTTTATTTAATTTATGTACCGTCTTTCTGAGTATGGATTTTTCTTGGGGATCAAATAACCAGGTACCTTTCGAATCTTTCACCTTAAAGACACATGATAAATATGTAAGTAAAAAAAAATCCTCTTTCTATTAGACTAAACTGGTCGGAGTTACAATACTGTGTCCGTCCATCAAGATCCACTCTTCACGTACCATCATTGTGTCGGGTCCTCCTAAACCATACACAGACACGGGACACCGAACTCTCGTCAAGAATTTCGTCTCCGTGGACCCGAATACATAATTCCAGTGTATTGTGTCTCCAGTCTTACTGCCTACCATACCCCTCCCTCCACCCTCCCCCCAAGTCCTAACCCTTGTGTACGTGTGGGCACCGTCTAAGTACAACTACACACCGTTTTGGTTATGTTAAAACATTTCATTTTTTATTTATTTATTTTCCTTCTACAGAATTTCTGGAGTTTTTCTTTATTAAGTCAATCGTCTATCATAATTCTTTAAACAAACTTAAGTGTCTTTCGGAACCGTTGTTTAATTATTTTACGTTCTTTCTTGTATGTTTTTCCCTAAGACACACCTGACTTCACAGTCGATATCGTCCCTTCGATGGAACAAGGAGTCGTAGGGACTGCGGTAGAGATTAGTGAGGGGTAGAACGAGTAGTGAGACGGGGTCACCGAAGGAACAAGCGTAAACTTGTACACCTTGTTTATAGAAGGAGTACAGGTGCCGTCACCGGTAAGGGAGACGGTCTGTGTGCGAGGAAGACTGTAGTATGATGTAGTAAGATAAAGAAAGAACTCCATGGACGACTTAATAGTGGACAAACGGTCGGAATAAACTTGTGAGTCGTGTTCCATTATAGAGGATGGTTCTAAAACAAAAATTATGTACCTAAACAAAGGAAGTATCGTAAACAGTGGTAGACTGTATGAATAAACGTATAGTAAAAGTGGTAGTAACCTACCACCCGATAAATAAAAAATAAAAAACTCTCTATTAAAAATAAAAATCATATTTACATAAATAAAATTAACCTCCAATTAATGAAATGTCATAACATACCCATAAATAAAAATTCGTGGGATACGAATAACGGATACACAAGAACCTTACACGAACCGTGAACTTTATACAAGGAGTTTATGTACGTTCTTAAAGAAGAACGTTAACGTCGTATATACTAGAAAAACTCTTATACGACTCTTACCCCGTTTTAAAGGATACGTCTCTACTTTACTCACCCCGTATTAGAGTTCTTCTTGAATAGATATTAGTTAATTTTAGTTAAATAACTGACGTTTTATTTTTAACAGGTCCAAGTCATTGTACCCAATAAGGGTAACCACACTTTTAATAAGTACAAGACAAGACTGTGGAAAGAATTATTGAGTCACTACATAAAACGTAGTCACGACGACCGACCACTAGGGGAACAATTCAACCATAGGAGGCATATACGTTAGAGAAGTGGAGTCACTTTCTTATTTCGTAAAAGGTGGACACGTAGAGTCGAGAGTCAACAGAGAAATAAAATAACATCCTCGAATCCTGATATGAAATCAAGACACCGATGGGTACCGAGTTTGAATTCACGTTTTCGGAGTCACTACATGTATCCACAGTGTGAGTACTACTCGGGTAAAGAGATCTCAAATTCCTTATTTTTGTATTTACTTCAAGTCTTCTCAGGGACACACTACTGTTCTTATTTTACCTGTCTATAGGACCCACACTACTTCATGAGAGTTGACGTGTCAAGTTTCGGAACCTTGACTTTTAACACCAAGAAACTAGTAACATCTTAGTCGAAACGAGACAGGTAAATGAAGGACCCTAAAAAAAAAAATTAATTTTAAGAAATACGTCACAGTCATTGAGTAAAAATTATATTTAAATAAATAAAATTAACCTCCAATTAATGAAATGTTATAACATAACCAAAACGGTATGGAGTTGTACTTAGGTGGTGTCCATATGTGCACAAGGGGTAGGACTTGGAGGGAGGGAGGAGGGAGGGACATGGTAGGGAGACCCAGCAGAGTCACGTGGTCGGGGTTCGTAGGTCATAGTACGTAACTTGGACCTGACCACTAAGTAAAGTATATACTATAATATGTACAAAGGTACGGTAAGAGGATTTAGTAGGGTTTAGTCATTGAGTAAAGTAATTCGAAAGAGGAGTCGGATTATCTTTCGGTAAAAATTTTAAACATATAAAATTTTAAATGTTTGAAAAGGATAGAAACGTATCTTTATATACCTTTAAAAGTTAAGAAATATCCCACTCTGTAGTTAAAGAGTTACTATTAAAGACAGGACTGTAAAAAGAATTATTGTACCACTACGTAAAACGAAGGGTTCATTAAAAAAGAACAAAAGGGCTTTCTCATCAACAACAACATAATGAGTAAAATTTTTTGTGTTAATTTTTGGTTTTATTAAACATCTTAAAAAATGATCTCCGTTTAGACTCTGACACTAAAAAAAGTGGAAACACATTTAGTAAGGAAACATACAGTATAGAATCGACAAACAAGACTATTTCACTTTCACAATCAGAGAGTCAACACAGTTTGTAAACACTGGGGTACTTGATATCGGACGGTCCGAGGACACAGGTACCGTAAGAGGTCCGTTCTCTTGATCTCACCCGTCGGTAAACATCTGAATTTATTATCACACACATATACACCCGTGACTCAAAATAAGAGGAGTTTTCCTAGGACAAGAGAATAAGTCGCGGTACAGGTGTCACGGACGAGATCACTGACAACTTTACCAGTGGTTTATGTGTAGTCGTCCACCTCAGATGTAACTTTGTTTAAACTCATTTACTTTAAATAAATAAATTACAATGAATAATATGAATTATACCGAAAACTCAATCCCTATTGTACTGATGTTTCTTTTTAAAATTTAAACGAAACATAATGATTCACTTTATAAATAGTACGATATGTAGATGTGTAACTTCATACCTTCTAACTACAGGGACACTTTCCTACACAAAGTGACCCCACTACCAAACTACACGAATTCAACAAAAAAAAATAACTTAAAAGAAGGACTAAAGTAGAACTTTATAAAGTCACTACGGACATCTACGATGAGAAAGGTAACGAGATTTGTTTTAATTTCAAAAATACTAGTAATTTACAAGTCACTAATTGTTATATTTACAGTAAGTAATAATGTATATTATCTATATATTATATATGATATATTATATGTGATGTATAACATTTTATGTAAATATATTATATATATGGTATGTGTTATATATGACTTATTACATAATATATAATACTATATATTATGTATATATAATATATAGTTATATATTGTACATCATAACAAATATAAACACACACACACACACACACCACACACACACGTGTGAGTCAACAAATACTGAGAAGCGTTAGGGTACCTGATGTCGGCGCTCCAACGATACAGGTACCTTAAAAGGTTCTTACGACCTCACCCAACGGTAAAGAAAGACGTCTGCTAGAGGGTTGGGTCCCTAATTTGGGTTTAGAGGACGTAACGTCTACCTAAGAAATGGTGACTCGGTGTTCCTTTCGTCTCCGGGACACTCAGGGTGGGTATAGTGGAACTAGGAAATGTAAAGACTCCAAAAGTCTTATTGACGGTTGTCAATGGAGGATTTGGAGAAATGAACCCCCGAAATGGACTGGTTGTTTTAAAAAGACGAATGAAGGTACCAATAGACTGTCACTGTCACCATGTTATTAACGTGGGAGTCCTCTCCTTAAGACTTAAAAGTAAATAAAAGAACCCGAGGTTTTAGTGACACCTACCACTGACGTTGGTACTTTAATTTTCTATGAAGGAGGAACCTTTTTTTCGATACTATTTCGATCTGTCACATAATTTTTCGTCTCTGTAGTGAAACGACTGTTTCCAAGGATATCAGTTTCGATACCAAAAGGTCATCAGTACATGTCTACACTCTTAACTTGGTCTTTCTTCGACTCGTGAGTTCTTGACTACGAAATCTTGACACCCCGACCTCTTCTGGGGACTCTCAGGGAATCTGACGTTCTAGTTTGGTCAGTTAGAATTTCCTTTAGTTAGGACTTATAAGTAACCTTCCTGACTACGACTTCGACTTCGAGGTTATAAAACGGTGGAATACACTTGTCGGTTGAGTAATCTTTTTCTGGGATTACGACCCTTTCTGACTTACGTCCTTCTCTTCCCCTACTGTCTTCTACTCTACCAACCTACCGTAGTGACTGAGTTCCCCGTACTCAAACTCGTTTGAGACCCACTATCACTTCCTGTCCCTTCGGACCTCTCGCCGTCAGGTACCCCAGTGTTTCTCAGTCTGTATTCGATCGTTGACTTGTTGTTGTTGTTGTTATACTTGATCTAAGAGGACTGTAGATTGGACCAGAGGACCCTTGTCTCATAGTATTCTTATTAAAGGACAGATTGATCTGGTCACAGGTGTCCCTTCACGACACGAGTCTCCACCCTCATTGTTACCTTTGACGGATTACTCGTCTGTACCCCTCGTCATTCATAGAGGAGACGACTTCAGGGAGTCAGATATGTTGGATCTCGACGTGTCCTGTACCAACAACCAAAACTTCAGGATGTAGACTTATTCCTGGTTACGAAGGGAGAAAGGAAGACTGGACGGACCCTTGTCTCGAGGTCAGGCAGTAAGTGGTCGGTCCCTCCTTAGACTTATAGGTGTATCCTTGAAAGAAGAGTGTCAGGGGTAGATCCACTCACACTCTCAAGATATCCATGAAGTTCTTTCCAAGTCTCTCTCACCTTCATCTTTTGAAAATGGACTCCAGTGGGCTCACGGATTAGTAGAATATAGTCTCGTCTCTATAAACAGTACGACAAAACGATCCAACTGATTAATATTAAACAAATAAATGATACAAGTTTCCTCTTCACAGACTATCTGAGTCGTTGTGTTCTCAGAAACAACTGTTAATTCGCTACCCTTACCTTCAGACTAAGCCTCTGCACTTACTTTCTCCTTAACCCTCGAGTTTGACCAAGGCCATTTCATCTCGTCTAATCTTCAAATGTTAATGTCTCTTTTTCTTTGGATCCAAACCTCCGTACTCACCACTTTGTATGTGGAAAAAAGTCGTAAGATTCTACCCTATATAAACCGTAGAAGGATAAAAAAGGTGTAGATAACTTAGTCCATGACGGAACCTTGTCTCAAGAACTCTGTATGTACAGTGTCATAAAAGAGAGTGTAACTCACAAGTGTACTTTTTCGACATCAATCATACGTTCTACCATATGATGACTCGAAATCAAACGTTGAGAAGCAATGGTTCACCACCCTTCCGTTGCCTCTGTAAACACTCCATCTTCTTTTATTAGTCGGTTTGAGTAGTGTTCAATATTAGTAAGTGAATCACTGTACTTTGTTCATACAATTCAAAACATATATGTAACTCATTTAAACAGATGGTTGAATCTCCTTACCTATGGAGAGGTGGGTGAAAAACACATTTCTATAATTACCAATCTTACTCAGACATCAGAGTGATTCATGTTTGTCGACTATGTGCCATCAAGACTCTAAGTTTGCCCAAAAGACTGAGTTTTTGAAAAGTAAATTTTAGTAAATCTTGGAGATATGGTGAATGCAAATTTTAAGAGTAGATAACAACTTGTAGCATATAAAAGACAACATTTAACACCCGGTTAAGGGAAGCGAGGAAAGAGATCATCTCGAGTCAATCATTTTACGAAATAGTAATGTTTCTATTACTAAGTACAAAGGAAACTATTTAAGGAAATCCCATGGAATAATTCATAAGACCCGTAGTTCCCTCATATTGACCCAAACTCTACGACGACCTTCGTTCCTCAGAGAGAAAAAGTGACAGAGGGTCTCTGACGGACTCGAATAATCTAGAACAAAACGTTTATTTCCCCAAGTCGTACCCTCAATGGTATCACGTCTAGTGACTCCGGTAGTCTGCATAGGTTCTTCTAATTTATGAACGTCTTGACTCTATGTGTATGAGGTTCCTGTCACGGGATCTCGTTCCGTTGGTGATTCTCCACCCTAGATATCCGTCACAAATAAAAGGAGGTGTACGAGATAAGAAAGAAGAGAGACAAAAAAAAAAAAAAAATTGAACAGGTCCCTAGTTTGGACCTAGAGGGCGTGATGTCCGTCTAAGAAATGGTAGACTTGATGGTCCCGTCAAGTCATATTTAAAAGAAAAGTCTCTCCCGTTTTTTTCTCGAGTATAATTTACCTTACGGTGAAGAAGTTCTCCGAAAGGTTGAAATTAAATCCATGATAAAGATGTAAGAAATACCATTTCTATTAAACGATAATTATCTATCGTGTTACAGGATTAATAACACTGACCTTCATCCTTTTCGGTTCTTCATTGTTTGGGTCGTCTGGTATTACACGACATAAACACACACACACACACACACACACACAAACGTTACTCATAAAGAGACCCGTCACTATGAACTCAAATACATGAGGTTTTACCTGTGTAGACTTCCCGTATTCCTCACCTAGGTCACGATGAGTCTCCTTACTTAGTTTCGTTTGTTTTTTTTTTATACTCTCCTTATTGTACACTTAATTCCAGAGTGGACATCGTCCCTCCAGTGGAACAAGCAGTCGTCGGAGACTGTAGTAGAGAGTATTGAGAGCGACAACGAATAAGGGGATCTGTGAAACCGAAGGAAAATTCAGATCTTAAACTTTGTTCACTGTATGAATCCTGGAAACGTGACTAGAAAGAGGTTGTCCCGTGTGAGAAAGTGGTCCACTAAAACACAGAGACGAAACAGAAAGAAGTCCGAAGACAAGTTTAAAGAGGATCAAACGTCTAGAAGTTGAACGTAATTTTACATTGTGGACGTAAGTGAGGTAAATATGAATAAAAAAAGGGGATTTTGGACAGTGGACCATATACGAGAAACAAACGATTAAATATAAGAAAGAAATAATAAATAGTAACCCTCAGAGTAGTCGTAGGATATTAAAATCGGGTCTTATGTCATTTAACAACATCAAATTATCAATTAAATACAGACTGAGAAAACGTTAGAGTACCCGAAGAGATAGGTACCCTAAAGGGTCTGTTCTTATGACCTCACCCAACGGTAAGGAAGAGGTCCCCTAGAAGGACTGGGTCCATAACTTGAGAGTAGATGACGTAACCGTCCACCTAAGAAGTCGTGACTCGGTGGACTCTTCCTTTTCTGTGTCATAAGTTGTATTTAAGGAGTTTACATACTTTCTTCAAACGTAAATTTGACACATTATTCTAATGGACAACCACCTTTTGGACGGATACCCTTAAAGATAAGTGACAACAGTGTCGAAGGGACCACCGAGTCTGGTATCTCAAACGGACGTTACGTCCTCTGGACCCAAGTCAGGGACTCAGTCCTTCTAGGGGACCTCTTCCCTTACCGTTGGGTGAGGTCATAGGAACGGACTTCCTAAGGTACCTGCCTCCTCTGATCACCCGACGTCCGATACCCCAGCGTTTCTCAGTCTTTGCTGACTCGCTGACTTGACTTTACTTAACTAATGTGAATACTACAGTGTCTTCCGGTAAATTTTACTGACTTATATTAAATGTCGTAAAGTGATACAATTCCAGATATACACATTTTTAATCATTAAAAAGAAAGACAGGATCATCACTAGTGATGGCGTACCATGGTCCGTTGTTATGTGTTTAAAGTCTTAAACAAGAAGTCCCTAAAAGTTTCCTTGGTCGTAACGTCGGGGAGTATAAACCGGAAAAGGATAGGTACATGGACTAGTGACACAAACCTTTGGACGAGTAGTAGGACCGGTAATAGAGTCTAAGGGTGGAGGTGTGGGGGTACATGAAGAAGGACAGGTTGGACAGGAAACATCTGTAGACAAAGTAGAGGTGGTGATAAGGTTTCTACGACGACTTATATTATTGAGTTTGGTTTCAGTAATGGAAACTTCTGACGGAGTGGGTCTACATAAAAAAAGATGACAAACATGTCAACCTGTTGAAGGAAGACTGTCATTACAGGATACTGGCGAAGTATCGGTAGACGGTGGGAGACGTGATGTGTCAGTAGTACTTGGGACAAAAGACACCTGACGACCACGACTATAGTACCGATTATCCACGGAACTTAAGGAACAATGTTTCGAATGACAGTAATGCTGACAGAAAGACATGGCAGAACCTTTAGGGGGTGAAAAAGACACTTAAGTTTCTCCACTAGGTTGAACGGACAAGATTATGGAAAGAGTTATTACACTACTACATAAAACGTTAACCCGACAAACCACCACCAGGTAAGTGACCCTATACAATGAGAATGAGATTCTATCAAAAGAGGTATCGACCTTAGAGTAGTCGAGTCCCCTTCATATTTCGTAAAAGGTGGACACGTAGAGTGGAGAGTCAGCAGAGGAACAAAATAACATGTCCGAATCCTCACATGGAATCGAGACGACGATGGGTACCTAGTGTGAGTTCACGTTGTCGGAGACACTACATGTGTCACCAGTGTGGGTACGACTTAGGGAAGTAGATGTCAGACTCTTTATGTTCACGTTGTCGGAGACACTACATGTGTCACCAGTGTGGGTACGACTTAGGGAAGTAGATGTCAGACTCTTTATTTCTGTATTTCTCTAAAGATTCTTCTAAGAAACCCTACCGTCGATATTTTCCCGGTTAACAGGACCCCGACTTCTTCACAGTCAATAATGTCGTGAGTTTCGTAATCTCCGTCTTTAACACTAAGAACTAGTCTAACGTCTTTCTCGGCAATAAGGAATATATATAAAGGACCACAAAGATAAAGAAACTAAAGTTGAAGAAGTATATTAAATTCATTCAGTGAATTAATTCGAAAGATAAGACAAACCATATACATATAGAAAGGAATGAAGAGATTCAAAAAGACTTCAACCTATTCTTTATAAACTTTTAAAGGTACATAAAGTACCCTTTTAAAAACAAGGAGTCAAAAAGGGAAATTTACTCTCGATAGAAGGGTTCATTAAAAAAAAATTTAAAAGGTATTTCTTAACAGAACTCAACATAGTGAGTGTATCTTTCTGGTGTGAATCGTCGATCTCATTGGATATATTAAGGTAACGTCTCACTTTAAGTTTGGTCAAACAATAAAACTCAGAAAGTAAAAAACAGATATAGTATTGGAATAAAGGTACTATAGAACTATTATAGTTGAAATAAGTATGATAAACTCAAAATATTGACGAGAAGACCCCAATATACGACGAACAAGTTGGTCATAGATGGTATCAGTAGATAATTTTTAGTGGTAGTTTACACATAGAGGGTCATTTTAGATATAATTTTACGTCTACCCTTATTTATCTGACTGGATTATACCAGAAACACGAGGTTTTATTGAAGATTACCACTGACGTCACTACTTTAATTTTCTGAGAACGAGGAACCTTCTTTTCGATACTTTTTAGTTCTGTCGTACAATGTTTTGTCTCTGTAATGAAACGACTGTTTCCAGGTATATCAGTTTCGATACCGAAAAAGTCATCAATACATACCTACACTCTCAACTTGGAATTTTTTTAGGTTCGTGATTTCTTGACTACGAAAGTTTGACACCACAACCTATCCTGAGAACTCTCAGGGAATTGTTGTTCCTCTAGTTTGGTCAGTTAGGATTTCCTTCGGTTTGGACTTATAAGTGACCTTCCTGACTACGACTTCGACTTTGAGATTATGAAACTCAAGTGTAGAAGATGGACTACACTTCTCGTCTCAATAATCTTTTCTAGGACTAAGACCCTTTCTAACTTCCGTCCTCTTCCCTTACTGTCCTACTCTACCAACCTACCGTAGTGGTTGAGTTACCTGTACTCGAACTTGTTTACGGTCATATACCACTTCCTGACCCTTCGGACCGGACGGTGTCAGGTACCCCAGTGTCTCAGTCTGTATTGTAGTTGACTTGTTGTCGTTGTCATACCAGGATAACAGTGTCTATTGAAATTTATACAGTATCGTTTAAAAGTTGGAATGTACATTTTCTTAAGATAGATATGTAGATGAGTAACTTTTCACTTTTTAACCACAGGCTCTCTCTCCCTCAGATAAGTGACCTCAATCACTAACCAACCACACAAAATATTAACAAAAGGACCTAGTGAGTTAAAACTGAAATTTTAAAGGACAGGACTAATGTCAATACTGAGGAGACAACGAGACTTACTTCCTAGAAGTGAAAAGATTTAAAGTAGTATTGGCGATTTCTTAGTACTCGTCACTTACTTGTTATAGTTCGACTTGGTAAAGTATACAGGAAGGAGGAGTCCTTAGAAGTCAGAAGTACTAGTTTCCTACTGAGTGTTCGTTCGACTTTAAAGATGAATCAGTACACTAAGGTCTAGTGGTAAACGAAACCGTGTTACACGTATAGGAAGGTTGGTAAGGTTCAAAGAATCTTGTCTTGAACTTAAAGGAGTAATTCCTCTTTGGTTACTTGGTTGACTATTAGATCAATAGACTTTGTTCAAATTTATTATTAGTATTATAACAGGGGTTTAGTTTACATACGGTTTTTATTTTTCGTCATCTAACAATACACACGAGAGTAATGACAAACGAAACAACAAAGTCAATCGATAACGACGTATTGTTCTATAGGATTTAGTATATCAAATAATGTTACGGAAAAAATAGTTCACTTTAATATATCGACCTACACGAGACTAGTGATAAGTCTACGAGTATTCAGGTATTTCGACTCATGTTGTAACACATGTAACACATACTAAGATAGTAGGGTTACACGAGTGAGGTATGGACACACGAGTGGAGTGTAGTTGCTTAAGTTCTTATCATCTAAAAGTTGTTTAGGGGTTCCCTACTTGGTGCGATAAATATAAATATAATCTATGACCACACAGGGTGTACATAGTAGAACTAAGAAAGGTATGTACTCTAAATAGTCGGGTTGATGTTTGACGGTCGAAGACCTCAGGAAACGGGTTCTCGAAGTAAACTGTTAGTCGAAACAGACCAGACGGTTGATCGTAGTGATAGATCATCAACTTCACTTTATTATGGGGGACGTTACATGAAGAAGAGTATGTCGTTTAGGTATGGACTGGAGATCTTTGACTAATTATAAAGTACGTTTGTGTATTTTATAATGTATAAAACGACGAAGATACAATCAGAAAACGTCCGTTCAACAAAGAGTGTAGACGTAAGTACTGAGAGTAACTCCCACAGACGGAAAGAAATACAAAGTTCAATCAATCAAAGAGACCGTAGTACGGAGGGGACTCCACCTTGTCCAGTTACGGTACACGTTACAAAACAGGACACTAAAGAGGGTGTTTTTTGCACTCTCGTTTACTCACTGTCAGGTCGAAGGGGTCGACACGTCCTCTGACTCAATAATGTACGGGTAGGTCCTTTGACTGTATTTGAAGTACTGTTCCCCCACCCCTCTCTAACCTCATTGTCGTCGGTCCTGAGAATTTGCCGTAGTATCTATTCGTCTAAGATTGTTGCCGTAGTACTTAAGATAGTCCTTTACAAGATTTTGACAACTGCCAACATCCATAGATTTTTACACAATTTTTTAACTTAATATGTATATTTTAACCACTTAACAACAGAGTCACATGGTCGGGGTTCGTAGGTCATAGTACGTAGCTTGGACCTGACACACTAACCAAAGTATATACTATAATCTGTTAGGTCTCCTTACCATACCCCTCCCTCCTCCCTCCCCCAAGTCCTACCCCTTGTGCACATATAGACACCACCTAAGTACAACTACATACCCTTTTGGTTATGTTATAACCTTTCATTAATGGAGGTTAATTTTATTTATTTAAATATAATTTTTAACCACTTAACATACCGTATACTTAGTATAGAGTTATTTCGATAAAAATTTTCAAGTTTTTAGAAATTTCTTCCTTTTTACTTTGATGTCAGGTTATATAACCCACTTATATGTACTTTTTAAAGATTTGTTCTATGAACATAGGTGTTTTGGTTCAAAACACCTCGTAATTTACCTAGTATTGGCTCCTAGTGTACCCTAATTAGAGACCCTGTGTTCACAGTAAGTTGTTTTCGTCTAGTTAGTTACATTGTGTGGTATACTTACCTTAATTTTCATTTGTAGTATACAATTATTGGTATCTACGTCTTTTTAGTAAACTGTTTTAAGTTGTAAGAAATCACTATTTTTAACACGGTTTCACTTATATCTTTCGTACTTGGAGTTGTCATTTTACTGGTATATACTTTTCGGGTATCTACTGTAATATCACTGACCACTTTTTAACTTTTGTATAAGAAATTCTAGTCTGTGTCTGTTCTCCCAGGTGGGAATGGTGAAGATAAGTTGTATCAGGACTTTCAAGATCAATCTCATGTATCCTTTCTTTTATTCCGTAGGATTAACTTTTCTTTTTGTAATTAAACAGACAAACTTCTTCTATTCAAAGAGATAGATAGATAGATATACTTTTGGATTTCCGAGGTAGTTTTTCGTAATCTTGTGTATTTGTTTAAGTCATTGAAACGTCCTATCTTTTAGTTATACATTTTTAGTTAATACAGATATATGTGATGTTACTTGTTAGATCTTTTCTTTTGAGAGTTAATGTTATCGTAGTTTTTCCTACATTTTTATAAGTCTTTAGTTAAATTGGTTCTCCAGTTTAAGGATATGTGATTTGGCAAAAATTCTGAAACTACTTTCTTCACCTTCATCCGTGTTTATTTACCTCGTTATAGTATACAGGAACCTAGTCTTCTTAATTATACGTATTTACCATCTGTTGTTTAATTTATTAATGAGAAGGATATAATCATATAGTCCCTGTAGTGTTAGATTTCGTGTAAATGTAAATACTTTACTCTTTTAGAGATAGCAGATCTTTCACACTTATAGGGGTTTAACTTAAATTTAAAGGAGAAGATGAATTCTACTCTAATGTTGTGTCATACAGAAAGGGGTCCCCTTCAATTTACTTATTTAAGTCTTTACATTAGAGTTAAAGAACTTGGTTTAAAATAACCGATTTACAGATACCGATTTACAGATACCACAACCACCACCAAATCAGCTATTCAGCATAGACTGAGAAACACTGGAATGTCTGACATCCGAAGAGACAGCTAACCTAAGAGGTCTATTCTTATGACCTTACCCAACGGTAAAGGAAGAGGTGGACTAGAAGGACCGGGTCCCTGACTTGACCATAGAAGATGTAACATCCATCTAATGGTTGACTTGGTGGTCCCTTCGACTTATTTATAGATATCGTTTAAGAATTACGTTTACATTTTAATGGTGTAATTACTAAATTTGTTTGTGTAAACACGAGGATGTTAAGACCTCCAGTTTTCTGACTTTACTCAGAGTAACCCATTTCAGTTTTACTAACACCATGACCTAAAGAAGACCTTCGATATTCCTTCTTGTATTGATGAAAGGATAAGACTCATTTATAATATCTCCTTTTTTTTAGGTTTACATATGGAATACTAATTGTTTGTAAAGTTACACTTCCTGATTTACTATTAAGAATTGAACACTATATTAATACTTTAAGGTTTACTAAAACCTGTTACACCGTACTTTGACTCCACACGTCTCGAGTTCCAAAAATAGTTTCCTTATTTCAAGAGGAGGAACAGGAACAATTTCTCTTCTCGTTAAAAGAAATCTGTAGTCCCCGACACTGAGATGATGTTTTGTGAAATATCTGAGTTCCTTAGATTAGATATGTTCATACATTACATCAGAATTTAAACCTCTTTTAGAATTCAGTCATAACCCTACTCCACGACCTTCTAATCTGACTTATTAAGTCTTACATGGGCTCCTTCTTGATACTATTATTTGACACCTAAGAGAACTGAGATTGGACCAGAGAACCTTTGGGTCTTAGAGGTCCTGTAAGGGAAAGCATAAGTCTGATTACAGGGGGACCCTTTCGTAAACGAATCCCAAACCTCATTATTCTGTCTTTACACGACTACTCGTCTGTTCCCGTCGATATTTGTAGAGGAGACGACGTGGGGAATCGGACATGTTGGAACCGGACGTCCCCCGCACCATCAACGAGAACCTCAGGATTCAGACCGACCCTCTGAGAACGGTGAGAGGAAGGACGACAGAAAACTCCTCGGTCTCGAAGTCAGAGGTAGTAATTGGTAGGTCCTCCTCAAATCTCAAGGGGAATCACTGGAAGGAGAGTCTCAAGGGTTGGTCCACTCAACCGCTCAGGTCCTCCATGACGTCTTTTTCTATTCTCTTTTAGTTTAGATTCTCATATAGGAACTCCAGTGGACTATCGGTGAACGACCCGGGTCACGATTCTCTAAAGATCAACAATCGAAAAGACTAATTATTTAATTATATAAATAAATAGTACGACTTCTCCCTGCACTCGCACTTGAAGTGTCCGCACTGACAACTGATAATTTACTTCCATTGGGTAATCTCAGTTCTTACCGACCGTATGTCACGAAGATCATTTTGGCCCTGAATAGATTCCCTAAAACGTCTTTTTCCTTCATTTATGTTTCGTAAACCACACCTCCATCAGGTTGCTTAACACCCATAAAGAGAAAAAAATTTTAAAAATTCTACCCGATGAAAACTTTGTAAAGATATAAACATTCTTTCTAGGTCTGGTTACATAAAGAACGTTTATAATGAAACATTATTCTCAAGTACTATGTAATTACAGTGTAATAGAGAAAAAGTGAAACCCATAAGTCTAATTTTTTATAGAAACTCTTAATTTTTCGTCATACGATTTATCGAAATAAAACGTTAATAAAAAGACACTTCGACTTATGATAGATACCTAATGAAAAAGTAAACATAAGGGATAATATCAGATATTTTTTAGAAATGTAAACACATCCTTCACAACCTCTTAAAAATAAGAAAAAAAAAAAAAAATGAAATGTTATGACATAACCAAAACGGTATGTAACTGTACTTAGGCGGTGCCCACTTGTACTCAAGGGTTAGGACTTGGGACGAGGGTGGACGGAGGGGTATAGTAGAGAGACCTAGTAGGGTCACGTGGTCGGGGTTCGTAGGACATAGGACATAGTTTGGATCTGATCACTAAGTAAAGAATGTACTATCATATGTACAAAATTACGGTAAGAGGGTTGAGTAGGGTGGAACAAAAACTAATGTAACAAGGTTTGTTCCTTGACCTCAAAAAGATGATTTAGAGACAAATTTTGACTCAAGAAAATACTTACATGTTCACATATACATTCCCTAAGACTCACAAATAAGTATCACACACCAGCTTATATAGTGAGTCAGATAAGACAAAAGAGGTATAAAAAGGAATGACTTTTTAACTTGACAGTGAAATCATAAGAACTTCTAGAAACTATCTTTGTTTTTACCTTCACTTATAAGAAGACATACATACCTTCGCACGAGTCAGTGATCCAGTAGAGACTGAGAAATGCTGGGATACTTGACATCGGAAGGTCCGAGGAGACAGAGACCTAATAGGAATGTTCTTATAACTTCACCCAACGGTACGAGAGGAGGTCCCTTAGAAGGGTTTGTTTCCTAGTTTAGGAGTAGAGGGCACAGAGAACGTAACGTATCTGAATATACTTAGTCATATAAAAGTATATCCTACTTTTATTTTGGTCCGTGACGTGACGAAGAAGGTGCTCAAATTTTCTGGAAGGGTATATAGGAATGTGACGTGACGAAGAAGGTACTCAAATTTTCTGGAAGAGAATATAGGAATGTAAAGGTTCGGTCTCTGGGTACTACAATGACAGTTTAAAAATAATATGTTAAAACGACATACTCAATCAAAACCTACCTAAGAGTAAGTTAAAACGAAGTATACCAACTAAGTCAAGTCAAGTCAAGTCAGTGAGTCTAACACAGGCTGAGACGCTGGGGTACTTGACGTCGTGCGGTCCTGAGCGACAGGTAGTGGTTGAAGACCTCAGGTGGGTTTGGGTAAAGGTAACTCAGTCACTACGGTAGGTTGGTAGAGTAGGAGAACGGAAGTTAAAAAGGGTCATAGTCCCAGAAAAGTTTACTTAGTCGAGAAACGTAGTCCACCGGTGTCATAACCTCAAAGTCGAAGTCGTAGTCAGGAAGGTTACTTATGAGTCCTGACTAAAGGAAATCCTACCTGACCCACCTAGAGGAATATCAGGTTCCCTGAGAGTTTCTCAGAAGAGGTTGTAGTGTCAAGTTTTCGTAGTTAAGAAACACGAGTCGAAAGAAATATCAGGTTGAGAGTGTAGGTATGTACTGGTGACCTTTTTGGTATCGGAACTGATCTGTCTCGAAACAACTGTTTCATTACAGAGACGAAAAGTTATACGATAGATCCAACCAGTATTGAAAGGAAGGTTCCTCATTCACAGAAAATTAAAGTACCGACGTCAGTGGTGGACGTAACTAAAACCTCGGGTCTTTTTATTTCAGTCGGTGACAAAGGTGACAAAGGGGTAGATAAAGGGTACTTCACTACCCTGGTCTACGGTACTAGAATACAAAGACTTACAACTCGAAATTCGATTGAAAAAGTGAGAGGAGAAAGTGAAAGTAGTACTCCGAGAAATCAAGAAGAAGTGAAAGACGGTTTTCTCGCCACAGTAGACGTATAGACTCCAATAACTGTAAAGACGGCCGTTAGAACTAAGGTCGAACACAAAGAAGGTCAGGTCGCAAAGAGTACTACATGAGACGTATCTTCAATTTATTCGTCCCACTGTTATATGTCGGAACTACATGAGGAAAAAGGATAAACCTTGGTCAGACAACAAGGTACAGGTCAAGATTGACAACGAAGGACTGGACACATCTTTGGTGATTAAGATCAGATTAACTTAAGAATGACTGTGAGAGATTAATATTTAAGAAACAAGAAAATTTTGAAGAAAAGGATATCTACATATTAGATATATATTATATATGTAAACGTATATATATAATTTCATATAAAAGTATATGAAAATAAGTTTATTTATTTATCTTAATACACGTACAGTATGTGTGAGAAATATAAAATCATGTCAGAATAAAGAAGGAACACAGGTGACAAGGAAGAATGAGTAATTATGGAGTACCTGAATGGAGGTCAGGTGATCACAAAACGAGTAAGTTATAAAGTTACAGACGGATTATAAGCTACGATACCGACACGATGAGTGTAAAACTTTTGAGGACCTATGAGAAAGTGTGAAAGAAAGTAGTAAAACGGGAAACGTGTAAGTAGAACGTCCCAGTCGAAGGATAAATAACAAATTTGTGAACGTAGTTCGTCTAAAAAGAAACGGGACAGTAGGTGTCCTGACTTACACCTCTGAGTAGTGGTGACTGTTGGTAAGAAAACGTTTATTCTTCCACTCCGATTAGAAAAACGTATATAACAGTTGGTGGAGTCCTTCTATTTATGTTGAGAAGGGTAATAAACCCATTTGTGTATTTTTATATCTTAATAATTTGACGGAGTATTTATCTATGATACACCATCTAAGTTCTAAACTACTTTCCAAAGGATTAAAGTTTCTATACACAAATTATGTTAAATCTTCACATAAAATGGTAAAGGGAAATTTTAGGAAAGTGATAAAAACATATAACACGTAAAGGTAAACGTTCAAGACCCAAATGAGAGAAGTGACTAAAAAGATCACTCTACAACTTAACTATCCTACTGAACGATAGTATTTCTATATTGAGAAAAAAAAGTTAGACCTCTACATATATGTATATAAAGGATCACCGAGTCTGTCGTTTCTTAGACGGGGATTACGTCCTCTGGACCCAAACTAGAGACCCAGTCCTTCTAGGAGGGGACCTCTTTCCTTACCCATGGGAAAGGTCATAAAAACGGACCTCTGAAGGTACCTGTCTCCTCGGACCGTCCGATGTCAGGTATTGCAGTGTTTCTCAGTCTGTGTTAACTCTCTGATTGTATATCTATCTATCTATCTATCTATCTATCTATCTATCTATCTACATATACACATATATATATAATATGTGTATATAAACGAAATAATCAATAAGACTCGTAGTTCGTCTACATGTCTCTCGTTCCTTGTTACGTAACCTACTACCTAAGGGACACAGAACTTCAAAATCACTATCGTGTCTTCAGTGTAATAAAAAGTCGTAGGAGACTGTGTTGGGAAATAGTGGGAGGGAGAATGTAAGGGGACTTGTGACCGAATGAAAACTCGAATTTATAGATCTTTTTCTAGAAGTCATAGTAACGTCCAAGAAAATGGATGTCCTGTACATGTACTGGACTATTTGAGAACAGTGGACAACACAGAAGGAATTTAAGACAAAATTTGTAGTAGATCAATCGTCTAATTGACTTGAGAGGCACTTTTTATTCACGGTAGGTGAGTGAAAATATGGACGTAGAAACGAAATAAGTATCGTGGATTGTGGTGGGTCACGCCGTATATAAACGAATGTCAGAAAGAGACACTAACCTGATATCCCTAAAAACTTTCCGTTTCAGGTTCTGTTTTTAAGTATCTGTTTCTTCAGTATCTCTGGGTAAATTGTCCCACTTAAGGTATCGTTTATATATATAACCGTTGGGTGAGGTCACAAGAACGAACTTTTCAAGGTACCTGCCTCCTCGGACCACCCGAGGTCGGGTACCCTCAACGTTTCTCACCTTGTGTCGACTCGGTTAATCATACGTACATGTGTGTGTGTGTGTGTGTGTGTGTGTGTATACATCGAATTGAATTTTTATAATCAACATTTTAAGGTGGATAAAATCATTATGGGTAAACATACTTTTAATCAGTATATATATATATAAAAAAAGAAAGGATCAACAGTGTAGTTATAATACCTGGATCATTATTATGTGTCTAAAGTCTTAAAGATGAAGACCCTAATAGTTTACTTGGTCTTGACGTCGGGGAGTATAAACCTGAAAAGGAGAAGTACATGGACTAGTGACACAAACCTTTGGACGAGTAGTAGGACCGGCAGTCGAGTCTGGGGGTGGAGGTGTGGGGGTACATGAAGAAGGAGAGGTTGGACAGGAAACGTCTGTAAACAAAGTGGAGGTGGTAGTAGGGTTTCTACGACACCTTGTAGGTCTGAGTGTCGTTTCAGTATTGGATGCTTCCGACGCAGTGGGTCCACATAAAAAAGAATGACAAACCCCCTAACCTGCAGAAGGAGGACTGGTACTACCGGATACTAGCCATATACCGGTAGACAGTGGGAGACGTGATGTACCAGTAGTACTTTGGGGCCGAGACACCAGAGGACCAAGACAGTAGAAAATAATACTCAAAGGATATAAGGGACTACGTTTCGAATTACCACCACGTCAACAGGAAGACATGTTTCGCCCATTAGGGTGTGAAAAAGACACTTCGGTTGAACTACTAGTTTGAACGGACAAGACTGTGGAAGTAGACACTGTACCACCATATAAGACATAGTCACCACGACCCACCACCAAGGGAACGACGATAAGAAATGAGAATGAGATTCTATTAACGGACGTATTTACCTTAGAGTAGTCGAGTCCCCTTCATATTTCGTAAAAGGTGGACACGTAGAGTAGAGAGTCAACAGAGGAATAAGAGAACAAGTCAGGACCCTCACATGGAATGGAGACGACTATGAGTGTCGAGTGTAAGTTCATACTAACGGAGCCACTACATGTCACACCAATGTGGGTACGACTTAGGGAAGTACATGTCAGAGTCCTTATTTCTGTAATTTTTTCGAGACTTTTATAAACCCTTCCTTTGATTATTTCTCAATTCACAGGACCCCGACTTCTTGACGGTGACTAACGTCCCGAATTTTGAGTCTCGGTATTTACGACTTAAAAATTTTAAAGTAAAACTTCCATCTTGAACGAGAAAGATAAATAAAGACCTTAAAAATAAAGAAACCCAAGACAAATAGATATGTTCAATTAAGTGACATAATTCGAAAGAAGAGAGACACTATAACTCTCAAAAGTGGAAACAACAGAAGGATAATAAGGATGAAATAAACGTTAGAACTTTTTCTTTATAAACCTGTAAGGGTAAATAGAGTATCCTGATATACGTTAAGAATTATTAAAAAGAGTTTACTTTTTACATTAGGGTACATTATAAAGGAATCCAAAGGATTCTCATGATCCAACATGTTTGAGATACTTTTTTGTGTGAACCGTTGGCTCTGTTAACTATCAAATTGTCAAGTCAAGTCAACGAGGCAGTACAGGCTGAGAAACACTGGGGTACCTGACGTCGTACGGTCCGAAGGGACAGGTAGTGGTTGAGGGTCTCGAACAAGTTTGAGTACAGGTAGTTCAACCACTACGGTATGTTGGTAGAGTAGGAGAAGGTACAACAGGGGAAGAGGAGGACGGAAGTTAGAAAGGGTCATAGTCCCAGGAATCGCTTCTCAGTCAACTATTCAAATATACTGTCCTTTTAGACTCTGGTGTCAAAAAGTGATATACAAGTGGTCAGTATCACATAATAATTGAATCGACGAAAAGTATTATTATATTTAATTGTATGTCACAGAATATTGTCCAATAAACAAAAATAAGAGAACTGATCCCATGAGGAGAAGAGATTGAGTGGAAACACATATGTCGTGGTTGTGATCGAGAACTAATTTTAGCTAATAGTTTATGTACAGAGGATCACTAAAGACGTGTTTTTAATCTTATTTTCACACTTAACTATAATGGAACTTGACAACAACAACGAATCAGTGATTCAACACAAACTGAGAAAAAAACTGGGGTTCCTGACTTCGGACAGTACAAGGAAGATAACTATAACGACTATTATACCGAGGAGGAACGTAACGAGATTTACTTTATTGAGGGACTAAATTTTCCATAGGACTAATTAGTAATAGTCATAGAAAGTAATTTATGGGGGAATTACCAGTCTTTAGAGAAGTAGAAAGACCAGTTTCGTACGGAGTTCGTTCTCGAACTTAAGAACAGGTCCGTATATTTAGTCCCAGTGATCAAAAGGATGTGTTTTTACGTATAGGAAAGTTAGTAAGAACCAATGGACCTTTCCGTAGGATTATTCTATTAGTAAAATTATGTCGACAGACTTTTCTTCGACACTTACAACAGAAGTATATACTATTGTTCGGTTTTCATTCGTCGTCGTCTAATAATAGTAACGGGAGTTAAGACAAGTGAAACTAATCTCTATTCAATCGATTACAACACGGTCTATAGGTTTTTCGGTCACTAGTCTAAGATACCACTTTACAACAGTACTCGAGACGACAAGAGGAGTTCTCAGATAGACCCAGAGATGGGACACGAAGATGCAGAGTAATTACTACATCCTACACCAGTACCACGAGAAGAGAGAACTTGTTTATGTAATAGTCAAAGACGATAAGTGGATAAAATAGAAGATAAAATAACATTTTTTTCGTGTAGTTCATACTTAACGGAATTAAATGATGATCTCAGGGATATAGATGTAAAAGGAAAAAGTGTCCGTCTCCTCTGTAGGTGATGGTGACGAGTCATACTTAGCCCATGGGCCCCAAGTCCAAGGAGAAACTAGGTACGGGTCGACATAAAATAAAGGACTTCCGTTACCGTGGGGTGAGGTCATGAGAACGGACCTTTTAGGGTACCTACCTCCTTGTACCACCCGACGTCAGGTACCCCAGCGATTCTCAGTTTGTACTTACTCACTGAAGTGAAAGTGAAAAGTGAAAGTACGTAACCTCTTCTTTTACCGTTGGGTGAGGTCACAAGAACGGACCTCTTAGGGTCCCTACCCCCTCGGACCACCCGACGGTAGATACCCCAGCGTGTCTCAGTCTGTGTTGACTTCACTGAATCGTCGTCGTCGTCTGAATAAATCAGTACATACCTACACTCTCAACCAGGTATTTCTTCCGACTCACGGTTTCTTAACTACGAAAAATTGACACCACGACCTCTTTTGAGAACTCTCAAGGAACTTGACGTTCCTCTAGTTTGATTTAGGATTTCCTTTAGTTGGGATATATTAAGTAACCTTCCTGACTACGACTTCGACTTCGAGGTTATGAAACCGGTGGACTACGTTTCTCGACTGAGTAACCTTTTCACCTTTTCTGTGAATACTACCCTTTCTAATTCCCGTCCTCCACTTCCCGGTTGTCTCCTACTCTACCAACCTACCGTAGTAACTGAGTTACCTGCACTTAAACTCTTTTGGGTAATCTATCACCTCCTGTCTACTCGGACCGCACGATATCAGGTGCTCCAGTGTCTCTCATCCTGTTCTGAATCACTGACCCGTTGTTGTTACTATCTGAGTGGCCGTAATAAATGTGGGATATTAAACGTGTATCAATTTTACATGAAAAATTGTTTTATATCTTCAGAATATCTTTATTGTTCTGTGTGACGTGTCAAGACAAATACATATCGAATTCTTTCAAGTGTTATTGGGATTATAGTAAAAATCCTTTAACAGTTTTTAAATTAGAGGGTCCAGAATGTCAGGAACAAAGACTTCTTTTACACCCTATCATTTGTATCGAAGTCTGTTTACAACATTCTTTGTTAACTTTACACACTTACATAAAACTACCCAGGTTTATTTTAGAAGTTTCTTCTATCAGTACACATATACACAAGGAAATATATTTCAAAATAAAGTTTATTTGTATACGTGTGACTGAACATGTGTCAGAGTACAAAATACACTATCCTTTACACTCTCTTTCTACCTCTCCTATGTACACATTTTTATTACTTATGATCTGACTTATATTTTCGTTTATTACATTTTTAACCCGTGTTTTATATCACATTTACCATCTGTTGTTTAATTTATTAATGAAAAGGATAGAATTACGGAGTACCTGTAGTGTTATACTTCGTTCAAATGTAAATACGGTACTCTTTTAGAGACAGTCTATTTCTCTGACTTATAGGGGTCTAACTTTAATTTAAAGGAGAAGGGTGAATTCTACTCTAATATTGTGTTTTATAGAAAGGGGTCCCCTTCGAGTTATTTACTTTACTCTTCACATTAGAGGTAAAGGACTTGTTTTAAAATGACCCTTTTTTTTAGACATAAGTTAAAGATTACAATTCTATTTTAATGGCGTGGTCACTAAATTTATTTATTAAATACGAGACTGTTAAGACCTCAAACCTTCGGACTATACCCAAAGAGACCTGATTTTAGTTGTACAAACGTCCCGACCTAAAGGAGACCTTCGATCTCCCTTCTTAGATAAATAAAGGGATGAAACGTAAGTCTGATATCATCCTTTTCTTATATTTATATAAGTAATGTTACTCGTTTGTAAAGTTATACTCCCTAATTTAGTCTTGAGTTGAACACTATATTAATTCTTTAAGGATCACTAAAACCTGTTACACAGTGGTTCGGTTCTACATGTCACGAGTTCCAAATATAGTTTCCTTGTGCCAAGAGGAGGAACAGGAACGACTTCTCCTCTTCTTGTTAAAAAAGATCTGTAGTCCCCAACACAGAGATGATGTTCAGTTATAAACTTCTCAGTTCCCTAGATAAGGTCCTTCCCTACGTTAGATAAGGATTTGAACCTCTTTTAGTCCAAACCCTACTCCGTAAAAAGTTTCCAATCTGACTTCTTCAATCGTTTCACGTACTCCTTCTTGCTAGAATTAATCGTCACCTAAGAGAACTGAGATAGGACCAAAGAACCCTTGTGTCTTAGAGGTCCTGTAAGGGAAGGGACAAGTCTGGTCACAGGGTATCCCTTTAGTACCCGGATCTCTAACCTCATCTTTCTCCCTTACACGACTAATCATCTACCCCCTCGACATTTATAGAGGAGACGACGTAGGGAGTCAGACATGTTGAAACGTGACTTACCTGGCACCAATAACGACAATCTCAAGATTTAAACCAACCCTCTGAGTACGTTCGGAGGAAAGGTGACAGAAAACACCCCGGTCTCGAAGTCAGAGGTAATAATGGTAGGTCCTTCTCAAACCTGGAAGAACGTCACTAGAAGGAGAGTCTCAAGGGTTGGTCCACTCAACCGTTTAGGTCCTCCATGACGTCCTTTACCAGGTTCTTCTAGTTTAGGTACGTACAAATGGACTCCAGAGGACTCTCGGTGGACGACCCGGGTCTCGGGTCTCAAACGATCGTAACTGGATATATTTGACAGTTCTCACCATTACCCCTCGACGATATATTGTGTCCCTGGGTTCGGGTCACAAGTACGATTAGAAAAATGTATCTAACAGTTGGTGGAGGAATCCTCTTATCCCCGAAGGGAGTACCGAGTCTACCCTTTCTTAGACGGACGCTACACTCTCTTGACCCAAGCTAGGGACCCAACCCTTCTAGGGGACCTCTTCCCTTACCGTTGGGTGAGGTCATGAGAACGGACCTCTTAAGGTACTTGTCTCCTCGGTCTGTCCGATGTCAGGTACCCCAGTGTTTCTCAGTCTGTGCTAACTCACTCATTGTGAAAGTCCTCCTATTTATGGGGATAAGGGTGATAAACCCATTTTTACATTTGAAAAACTTACCAAGTCAACGGAGAGCTTTAAGTTTGTCAATTATACACCATCTAGGTTCTACGTCACGGTTCAAAAATTAAAGTTTTCAACAATAATTATATCAAATCTTCAAAGAAAATGGTAAAGTGGAATTTTTAGAGGGTGATAACAACATATAATGCGTAAAGGTAAAGATTTAACACCTAAATAAGGGAAACGAATAAAAATATCACCCTAAACTTAGCTATTGCACTGAACTATAGTATCACTATAGAGAAAATAGTAAATGTATAAAAAAAGACGAAATAATCAATTAGACCCATAGGTCCCCTATGTGTTACGTTTCTTGTCTACCTGTTCCCTGAGGGGCACCGTAGGAGATTATGTTGGGAAGTAGTGGGTGGAGGAAGAATGTAAGAGGGTTTGTTACCGAATTCAAACTTTGAACCTATAGACCCCTTTTTTTCTGGGAGTCCAAAAAAGTGTCCAAGAAAGTGTCCAAGAAAAGGGAATTCCGAGGGACTATTGAAAAACAGTGGACGACACAAGAGTGACTTCATAGAAAATTTTATAGTAAAACAAATGTCTTAAGGACTTAAGGGTTATTTTTTATTGTCGGGAGAGAGAATGCTTTCACTCACAATCAACGAGTCAGTACAGGTTAAGAAACGATGGGTCACCTGACATCGGACGGTCCGAAGAGACAGGTACCCGAAGAGGTCCGTTCTTAGGGCTTCACCCATCGGTAAGGGAAAAGGTACCTTAGAAGGGTTGGGTCCCTGACTTGGGTCCAGAGGACGTAACGTCCGTTTTAAGTTTTGGTAGACCCACTTGTGAAGTATCGTCGACGGTGATGGACCGTACTTTATATAAACGATTATAAGAAAGGAGTAAGTACTAATCTAACATCCTGAAAACATCCTGTTTCGACTCTGATCTTGAGTCTGTCCCTTCGGTGTTTCTGAGGAAATTCCCCTACTCTAAGTTTGAGATACACACACACACACACACACACACACACACACGCGCGAGTGAATCAACGAGTTAACACAGACTGACAAGACTTTGGGAAACCTGACGTCGGGTGGTCTGGGGAGACAGGTACTCTAAAAAGTCCGTTCTTATGACCTCACCCAATGACAAAGAGACAGAGAGAGACATAGATCTATATCTGGAGGGAGAGAGGTATATATATAATCAACTCGAAGGGTCCACCGTGGTAATCAAGATTTCTTGGTCAGACGGTTACGTCTTCTGTATTCTCTACGTCTAAACTAGGGATCCAACCCCTTCAGGGGACCTCCCGTTGGGTGAGACCATAAGAACGGACCTCTTAGGGTACCCGTCTCCTCGGACCACAAGATGGTAGGTATCCCAGTGTTTCTCAGTCTGTACTGACTTCACTAAATCTTGCGTACATTCAAACGTCAAATCGGGATATATGTTCACGACGATCCGTCACCGAAGGAGTAACCACACACACACACACACACACACACACACACACACACACACACATACATATTTGTACCGAATTAAATTTTGAAATTATATACGTTCGATATATATATATTAATTAACATTATAAAGTAGATCGATCATTACAGGTAAACATACTTTTAATCAGTATAATAAAAAAAGAAAAGATCAGTAATGTAGATGGAATGCCTTGGTCATTATTGTGTGTCCAAAGTCCTAAAGAAGACCCTAATAATTTCCTTGGTCTTGACGTTGGGGAGTATAAACCCGAAAAGGAGAGATACATAGACTAGTGACACAAACCTTTGGACGAGTAGTAGGACCGACAGTCGAGTCTGGGGGTGGAGGGGAGGGGGTACGTGAAGAAAGAGAAGTTGGACAGGAAACGTCTGTAGACGAAGTGGAGGTGGTGGTAGGGTTTCTACGACACCTTGTAGGTCTGTGTCTCGTTTCAGTATTGGATGCTTCCGACGTAGTAGGTCTACATCAAAAAGAATGACAAACCCCCTGACCTACAGAAGTAGGACTGACACTACCGGATACTGACCATACACCGGTAGACAGTGGGAGACGTGATGTACCAGTAGTACTTTGGGGCCGAGACACCAGAAGACCAAGACAGTAGAATGTAATACTCTAAAAGGACATAAGGAACATGTCTCCTTATGTAAAGTAAAGAACATAAGGAACGATGTCTCGAATTACCACCACGTCGACAGGAAGACATGTTTGTTACTTTAGGGAGTGAAAAAGACACTTTGGTCAGTCAACAGGATGAATGGGAAAGACTGTGGAGGTAGACACTGCACCACTACATAAAACGTCCTCACGACTAACCACCACAAAGGAAGTGCACATAAGAAATGAGAATGAGAGTCTGTCAGAGGGGACATACACCTTAGAGTAGTCGAGTCCCCTTCATATTTCGTAAAAGGTGGACACGTAGAGTGGAGAGTCAACAGAGGAATAAAATGACAAGTCAGGATCCTCATACGTAACAAAGACGATTATGGGTACCGAGTGTCAGTTCACGTCAGTGGAGTCACTACATGTGACACCAGTGGGTACGACTTGGGAAAGTAGATGTCAGAGTCCTTATTGCTGTATTTTTCTCGAGACTTTTATAATGAATGTTTCCTTTGACATTTTCTCTATTAACTTAACCACAATTTCTTGACGACAATTAACGTCCCGACTGTTGAAGTTTCGGTATTTAACACTAATAAACTTAGTGTAAAGCTTTGATCTTGAACGACAAAGATAAATAAAGGACTTAAAAATAAAGAAAACGAAGGTAAATAGATTTTTTGAAATTGATGGTAATAATACCCAAAAAAAAAAGAACTACGAAAAATAAAAATAAAAATAAAAATGAAATAAAATGAAATGTCATGACATAACCAAAACGGTATGTAACTGTACTTAGGTGGTGCCCACATGTACGTTAGGGTTCGTACATGGGGCGAGGGTGGAGGGAGGGGTGTTGTAGGGAGACCCAGTAGGAGCACGTGGTCGGGGTTCATACGACATAGGACGTAGCCTGTATCTGACCACTAAGCTAAGAATGTACTATCATATGTACAAAGTTACGGTAAGAGGGNGGGTTTAGTAGGGTGGGAGAGGGAAGAGGGAGACTCAGGTTTTCAGGTGATATGTGTAGACACAGAAAAACGACAGAACGTATGTCCCAGCAGTAACGGTAGAAAGATTTAAGGTATACATACACAATTATATGACATAACCACAAAAAGAAAGACCGAATGAAGTGAGACATATTAGTCGAGGTCAAAGTAGGTAGAGTAGTCTTGACTAAGTTTACTTAAGAAAAATTGCTGACTCATTATGAGGTAACACATATACGTGGTGTCGAAAGAATAGGTAAGTAGACGACTACCTGTAGATCCAACAAAGGTACAGGACCGATAATATTTGTCACGACGCTACTTGTAACCCCATGTACACAGAGAAAGTTAAGACCAAAGGAGCCACACATACGGGTCGTCACCCTAACGACCCAGTATTCCATCAAGATAAACGTTAAAAAATTCCTTAGAGGTGTGACAAGAGGTATCACCGACATGATCAAACGTAAGGGTGGTTGTCACATCCTCCCAAGGGAAAAGAGGTGTGGGAGAGGTCGTAAATAACGAACGTCTAAAAACGTAGCGTCGGTAAGACTGACCACACTTCACCATGAAGTAACACCAAAACTAAACGTAAAGAGATTATTACTTACTACAACTCCTAGAAAAGTACACAAACAATCGGTAGTCATACAGAAGAAACCTCTTTACCGATAAATCAAGAAACCGGGTAAAAAACTAACCCAGTAAATAAAAAGACCTTAACTCGACGTATTCAACGAANTCAACAAACAGTCAACGAAGTAAACGATAATAAAAGAGGGTAAGTCTTCCGACAGAAAAGTGGAACGAATATAAAAGGAAACAACACGTCTTCGAAAATTAAAATTAATCTAGGGTAAACAAATAAAAACGAAAATAAAGGTCTTAAGACCCTCCACATAGTATCTCCTAGGACGACACTAAATACAGCCTCTCACAAAACGGATACAAGAGGAGATCCTCAAAATATCAAAGACCAGAATGTAAATCTAGAAATTAGGTAAAACTCAAATAAAAGCACACGCCACAATCTTTCACTAGATTAAAGTAAGAAAATGTTCACCAACTGTTCAAAAGCGTCGTGGTGAACAATTTCTCTAACAGAAATGAGGTAACATATAAGAACGGAGGAAACAGCTTCTATTCCACAGGTAGCCACACACCTAAATAGAGACCCGAAAGATAAAACAAGGTAACTAGATATAAAGACAGAAACACGGTCATGGTATGACAGAACTACTGACACCGAAACATCATCTCGGACTTCAGTCCGTTCAACTAAGAAGGTCAAGGTAAGAAGGAAGAGTTCTAACGAAATCGATAAGCTCCAAAAAACACAAAGGTATGTTTAGAACTTTAATAAACAAGATCAAGACACTTTTTATACCGACCATCGAATTATCCCTAACGTAACTTAAACATTTAACTTAATAATACAAAATAAGAGAGAGACTATAACTTGTAAAAGGGGGAAAAAATAGAAGGTTAATAAGGTCTAAATAAGGGTTAGAACTTATAATTGATAAACCTCTTAGAGTAAACAGAGTACCCTGTTATACGTAAAAAGTCCTAAAAAAAAAAAAGAGTTTACAGTATATATTAGGATACATTGGAAGGGGATCAAAAGGATTTTCGTATTGATATCCGACATGATTTGGATACCCCCATTTCTTCTTGTGTAAACTCTTTTGTTCCAGTAAATGTATTCAAATATCCTCTCCTTTTAGACTCTGGTGGTAAAAAGTGATATATTCGTGTTGAAGAACACATAGTTATTGTCAACAAAAAGTATTAATATATCTAAATTGTATATCACGTAAAGTCGATTAGTAAATAAAATTAATTAATTAAAGTTAATTAATTATGGGTCGTTCTTATTACTTCACCCATAAGAAAAAGAGAATATGTGGGACATATACGTCACGGTTGTGATCGGGGACTGAAACAGATGGTTTATGTACAGAGGATCACTACAGAGGTGCTTTTGTCTAAAAACTTATTTGGTAACCTAAGTATACTGGAACTTATACTACTTCGTTCGAAATTGAATATGAAACATAGTGAGACGTATCATAAAGAAAAAGTTTTATATGTAAATGAAAAACAAAAAAAAAAGAAAAAAAAAGTAAATGAAAAACTTCATTCTATATGTAGTGAACAAATTCCCCCAAATAAGAAACCACACTTCAAAACCTTCCATACAAAATTCCAAAAAGTAACTTAATGACTGAAAAAAAAGAACTTTAGAAGGTCACTACGTATGTTTGTACTAAGAAAGATAACGAGATTCATTTTATTGAGTAGGAAAAGATATAAAGTAACACTTGTGATCTCCCTGTCACTTATTGGTGTTAGTAGATGATATATAGAGGATATGTCCCTGTAAAGAAGTCATAAATAATAGTATTTACTAAGGGTTCTGTTACACTTAGAAGAATCAGTACACTAAGTCCCAGTCGGCTCAAAGACGTGGTTGGACGTACAGGAAGGTTCAAGAGGATCCACCGACCTTTCCTATAGTCACATCAGTAAAAAATGATAACAATGAACACTTTCACTTTCAACGAGTCAACACAGGTTGGTAAACACTGGGGTACCTGGTATCTCAGGTACCTTAAGAGATCCGGTCTTATGACCTCATCCATCGGAAAGGGAAGAGGTCCCCTAGAAAGACTGGGTCCCTAACCTAGGTCCAGAGGGAGTAACGTCCGTCTAAGAAGTGGTCGACTCGGTGTTCCCTTCGAGTTCTTATGACCTCACCTATCTGTTAGGGAAGAGGTCACCGAGAAGGTCTGGGTCCTTAGTGTCCGTCTAAGAAATGGTTGACTCGATAGTCCCTAAACTATATTTGTATTTATTACTATGTTAGTCTTTACGATAGAAGTTTATAGTCTTGTTTACAGTTTTTATTCTAGTTCATCTAATAAAAGTAACGGGAGTCAAGACACGGAAACCCAATAACATAGTTAATAACATAGTCATAGTCAATAACGTCGTATTGTTTGGTTGTATAGTATTTTATTGAAGAGTATTACTGAAATAAAAACTTACTCTGTCATACTACCCTTCACCAAGACTCGGGACGAACGGTGAACTACTCAGAAATAAGTCGATCTTCAGAGAAGTAACACAAAGATTCCGAGTAGACACTTTGACACACTGAGTACAAGAAAACAGAACTTGTATAAATACCAGTCAAGTGAGGAACAGATATAGGTCAAATAGGTAAATGTCTTTTTTACTCAAAGACTTTACACTTAGGGAAATGGATTACAGTGTCAAGGATATAAGTATATATCGTGAAACGAAAGAAGAGTCAATCTTCTGGATATAAGGTATGAAGTGAGATTTATAATAGACTGTAATTAAAAATTGATTATGGAGTTTAAATTAAAAAAGGAAAATTGATTAAATAATCTCATAGTACGACATACGAGTCAACACAGGTTGAGAAACACTGGAGTAGTCCGAGGAGACAGGTACCCTAATAGGACCGTTCTTATGACCTCACCCACTGGTACAGGAGGAGGTCCCATAGAAGGATTGGATCCCTAGCTTGAGTGTAGAGGACTTCGAAGACTTAATCGTCGACCTAGACAAATGGTGATCACGGTGGACCCTTCGGGATAATCTATGTAATTTGTTGTGTATAAAATTTTCATGTCCACTATCTACCTCCTCTTACTAAAAGAGACTCATTACAGTCATTACACCATATACTACCAAACACACACACATACGCACGCGCAGTAAGTCAGTACAGACTGAGAAACACTGGGGTACCTGACATCGGGTGATTAGAGGAGACAGGAACCCTAAGAGGTTCGTTCTTATGACCTTACCCAACGGTACAAGAAGAACTATACTCCATATATCCCTAAAGATCGTAAGATGGTGACCTTTGTAGTTAAACTTATTGACAGACAAATGTTATTACGGAAACATTCACAGTCCTAAGATGTGGAAACTAATATCATGTAATTATGCTCTTTTTTTTTAATCATTTCTGTAAAAAGACAATAGGAGTAATGTTGAAAAGGTGTTCACCCGTTGTTTCGTACCTCTCTCTGTGGGAGAGGTACTGTCTTTCTTCGACTTCACAAACAGACTGGAGTAACATTGGATACGTGGTCCGGTGCGGGACGTCGGAGTCCGAGGTCCGTCTGAAGGGGGCTGACTCCGAGGTCATCTTGTTACAGGTACGAGGGTTCGGACTCGTGTAGGACGTAACTGGGTTTGACATCCGGTCAGGACTCTTATCCTATGGTATACTAACGACTCTGGGATCCGAGGTGCGAGTAGATTCGTGGTTCAGTCGGACTGAGGACAATTGGTCTCGAAAGTCAGATGGGGTCGTACTCCGGTCGAGAACGTCGGGTTGACGGTCCGGGTAAGGTCACAAGAGACTACGGAGCAGTTGGGGATGTTTGGGTTTCAGGTCCAGATAGGGGTCCCCAGGTTCGTAGTCCGGAATAGTTAGTGGACGGGTCTGTATTCTGGACGGGTAAAATCCTGAGGTCTTCCTTCGGCTGGTTTTCTGTATTGGTAGACCGAGTAGGTCTTTGTACTGTCCGACAGACCACTTCCTGAAAGATACGGTTCTGTCCTTCTCTATGGTTGAAGAAATTTACATGTGACTACGTTCCGACACTCCTAGTGTTCATGAGTTCCTTTTTTTCTTTGATGAATGTCCTAAAGGGTCCACCACGGCACCATTTCTTAGGTCGACGGTTCCGTTCTTTGTGTCCTCTGTACCCAAGTACGGACATAGGTTTTCTGGTGACCCATCCTTTACCCTTCGGTGAGGTTATAAGGACGGACCTTTTAAGGTACCCGCCTCCTCGGACCATGCTCTGTCAAATACCCTAACGTTTTTCAGTCTGTACTGACTTGTGCGCGTTTGACGTTCCTTTGATTATGTCGAGGATACTTACGGGGATTTCTTTATCTCTAGACCTTTGACAGATTGATTTATATATGTTATTAGGAGAATTTCTTTAAATTCTTTTGCGTACTTTTGTTTTTTTGTCTTTTTTAGTTTGTTCCTTTTGTTACTGATAAAGTAAAGACACGTCTTCATTGACCCGAATATAAAAGTTCTACTGGGAATTATTATGTCTCCGGTCTTGAGTTGGTTGTCTACCATTGTTAAGTACCCTACAGAAACGTTGGTCTAATTATTCCACATTTCCATGTACCACACCTTCTCCCTGTGGACACTGAACTTTAATGAAGTCGTTCCTCCAGTGAAACAACGAGTTGTAAGAGACTGTACTAGAGAGTAACGGGAGGTAGAAAGAGTGAGGGGATGGTCTGTGACGGAAGGAAAGGATATGAACTGACTAACTTTGTTCGTGGAAGGAGTCCTGGAAACGTCCCCGGTACGGGAGACGGTCCGTATGTGAAGGGGTCTACTTAAGTAAGAGGGACGACAGAGAAGGAACTCCAGAGAAAACTTTGTAGTAGAACTGACGTCAGGACGGTCTTGTGGTTTATTTTTTTATCACCGACGAGAAGTGAGAGAAAATATGGACGAAAACAAAAGAAGTAGTGTGAATAGTGATAGACTGGATAATATAGTAATAAAATAAACAAACATACGAAAGAGACAACGACCTAATATGTCTAAAAAAAAAGAGTCATAAGTTATAGGAACGGACTTTTCACGGACTTTTTACAGACTATCAGTTATATATAAGGAGTTAATTTACTTTCTATAAAATTTATTTTTTACCATATTTAATACGAACTTTTTCTAGGACTCTAGTCATTTACTTAAGAATCGTTCATTACCTTTACCTTACAGGATTTCCCCGTGACTAGGTATTTCTTTTATAACTTTACTTTAAAGAGACGAAAGTGACAAATATTATCGGTCTTGTACCTTCGTTGGATCTACAGGTAGTCGTCAGCTTACCTATTCTTTCGACACCATGTATATGTGTTACCTCATAATGAGTCGGTAATTTTTCTTATGTAAACTTAGTCAAGATTACTCAACCTACTTTGACCTAGGATAATATGTCTCACTTCTTTAGGTCTTTCTTTTTGTTGTTATGTCATATGATTACGTATATAAACCTTAAATCTTTCTACGATTGTTATTGGGACATACACTCTGTCGTTTTCTCTGTGACTAAATATCTTGTCAGAAAACCTGAAACACCCTCTCCCACTCTGCTAAACCCTCTTACCGTAACTTTGCATATTATAGTGTATACTTTACTTAGCGGTCAGGTCCAAACTACGTACTATGTCGTACGAGCTCCGACCACGTGACCCTACTGGGTCTTCCTACCGTACCCCTCCCTCCACCATCCCCCGACGTCCTACTCCTTGTGTACATGTGGACACCACCTAAGTTCAACTACATACCGTTTTGGTTATGTTATAACATTTCATTAATCGGAGGTTAATTTTATTTATTTAAATCTAATTTTTTCTTTGAAGAGACGAAATTTTAATATAGTCACGAATAAACTCCGATGATTGTACTCGAACACACTTATAATTAGAAATTTTGTAAAATAACCGTCAGTGAACATGGTGTACCTTGGTCTTCTTCAATGGACTTAAAGTCTTACTGAAGACCTTAAAAGTCTCTGTGGTCATCACGTCGGCAGTATAACCCTGAAAAGGCGAGGTTCGTGGACTAGTGACATACGTATTTTGACAAACAGTGACGTTAGTAGTTTAGTCTAAGAATAAAGGTATGGGGGTACATGAAATAGAGAACGACTGGTAATAGTTGTAGACAAAGTGGAGTTGGTTACAAATCTCAGTATACATTAATTCCTTCTTTCAGTACTGGATAGGTCCGACGTAATAGGTCTACATAAAAAAGTGTCAGAAAAGTCTCAACCCGCTATAAGAGGACTCAAACTACAGGACACTGACCAAACACTGGTAACTGATCAAATACTGGTAGTTTCATGTACGCAGAAAAGTTTAATACCAAAAGAGGTCTATATACGACGTCCTCATCCTAACACCCTACTATGCCATCGAGATAAAAATCATAAAAAAAAAATTTCCTTAGAAGTATGAAGAGATGTATCACCGACATGGTTAAATGCAAGGGTAATTATCGTAACCCCGAAGGGTCCACCACGTCACCATTTTTTAGACGGACGGTTACGTCCTCTACGTTCTCTGTACCAAAATTGGGAACCTAACCTTTCTAGGGGACCTCCTCCTTTACCTTTGGGTGAGGTGATAAGAACGGACCTTTTTCAGAGGACCTGTCTCCTCAGAACGTCCGATGTCAGGTACCCCAGGGTTTTTCAGCCTGTACTGAGTAGCTGATTTGATGTAGTTGTCACACGGACACAGTTAGAGTTAGAGGGTTAAATGGGGAGGGAAAGGGGGGACCATCGGTATTCAAACGAAAAATGTAAACACTGAGATAAAGACAAAATATTTATTCAAGTAAACATGGTACATTCACTATGGTATACTACAAAGAGAAGACTAAATGAAGTGAGTCATACTATTAGAGATCAAGATAGGTACAACGACGTTTACGGTAATAAAGTAAGAAAAGGTACTGAGTCATTATAAGGTGACACATATGTATCGTGTAAAAGAAATAAGTAAGGAGACAGTTACCTGTAAATCCAACGAAGGTACAAGACCGACAACATTTATCACGACGTCACTTGTAATCTCGTGTAAATAGAAAAGTTTAATACCAAAAGAGACATATATACGGATCCTCACTCTAACGACCTAGTTTACCATCAAAATACAAATCAAAAATTTCTGTGGAGGTACGATAAAAGGTACCGCCGACATAGTTAAATATAAAGAATGTGGTTGTCACATTCTCCCAAGGGAAAAGAGGTTTGGGAGAGGTCGTAAATATCAAAAATCTAAAAAAATTTTACTATCCGTATGACTGACCACACTCCACTATGGAATAACATCTAAACTAAACGTAAACAGATTATTAATCGATACAACTTGTAGAAAAATACACAGAGTACTGATAGAAATACAGAAGAAACCTACTTACAGATAAAATTACAAAGAGAACATTAATTACGTATGAAATATTATTCCCCGATTCGGTGTCGAAAATAGAACACTATATTGATACTCAAAAGATTAACGAAACCAGTTTTACAGTCCTTCGGTTCCTCATATGATGAGTTCCAAAATATAATTTAAAATGTTAGACAGACAAAAATTTTGTCTCCTTATTATTAAAACACCTCAAAGTCCCTGTGATAGGGTTATTTTTTAGTTAGACACTTTAAGGTCCCTTGGATTTGCCATGTCCTAGAAGTCAGAATCCGAAATTCTTTTAAAATTGAGGTCCAAAACTACTCCTGTAATTCCAAATCTGAAGACCTTCCTTCTTCTCAATTACCTCCTCACTAGTGGACCGAGTATTGGATCAGAGGATCCTCTTCTCTTACTCGTCTTTTTTAAAGTACGAAAGATCTACTCACAGGGTGACCCTTTAGTGGATGTACCTAAACCATCATTTCCTCCCTTCATATGTATTACTCGTCTCTCTCTCGACATTTGTGGAAGAGTGACGTCAAAGGTCACTCATGTTTGAACCTAACCCACCCCCGTGTCAATCGTGAAAACAACAGGAATCAGACCTAGTTCCTTCCTACGGACTGGGAATTGTCGACTGAACACCCCTGACTCAAGTCAGAGGTAGTAGATGGTAGGTCCCTCCTGAAGGTGTGTCTCTCAAAGGTAGGTCCAATCAAGACGATGGGTTGACTATTGTCTTCCATAGTCTATTATACCTTCGATTGACGAATAGACTCCAGTAGACTTTCGGTTAGGTCAGATCGGGTCACGGGTCTCTAGTGACACCAACAAGTGAACAAACTAACTACACACACACACACACACACACACACACACACACACACACATGACACATACGTGAGTCAGTGAGTCAGTACAGGCTGAGACTCTGCGTCCGAGGAGACAGGTACTCTAAAAGGTCCGTTCTTATGACCTCACCCAACGGTAAAGGATGAGGTCCCCTAGAAGGGTTGGGTCGCTACTTTGGACAGAGGATACCGAGGAAGTAACCGTCCGACTAAGAAATGGCGAACGGTGGACTTTTCGACAAACTAATTATCTAGTTACATAAAAATACTACGACATTTCTCTGTACTTGTAACTTGAGTCGTTAAACTCCCAGTTACTATGGTTAATTTAGAATCACTATCTTTAGGTCAATCTTCCCCTTTACCCCCCCCCACAATACATGAAACTCATTTCACTTTAAATACAGGTTCTAGGATAATTAATTATCCTCATTTGTCTATCTTATAATTAACACCTCTCTACAAGTCCCTTCATACCTCAAAGGAAAGTAAAAATTCTATCACGGATAAACTGATATATGGGTATACTATTCTTCTAATTCTGGTTCCTTACTGACGTTTAATTAGAAATGTTATCGTAAAGTACTCTATGTACAAAGTCTTATAGAAGACAGTGAGTCCCACAGGTACACTTTTTCTTAATAAAATATACAGTTTCTCCATATGTCGGTCGAAATAAGACGTTGATATATAATAGAAGACTCCGACTTATATATACACTTAAACAATCTGTAAATGAAAGAACTACGTTCAATGTATATATACCGTAAACTAAGCTATATGACCCAACCTTATAAAAGTAAGGACGAAAAGTGACTCAAGAAAGTTTCTTGACTTCAAAAGGGTATTTGACTGACGAACGGCGAATCGAGAAAATGTATAATATTTACACAGACACCCGGTGACACAAATGTTGAAAAGCACTAGTTTAGTTAGGTAGTCGGTATCTTACGAGGGAGGTAACGTAAAATTAAAAAACAAAAGTAACGACTTTATAAACTCCAAAGTGAAATTGTAAGAAGTCAGAATTTAGTAACGAAATGTGTTTTTATAATCACTTTAAAGGAGATAGAGGAATCACGATTATTTAGTGATCACATGGATAAAGGTCACACCGTTCTTCTAGGGGACCTCTTCTTTTATCGTTGACGGAGGTCATACGAACGATCCTCTTAAGGTACCTGTCTTCTCGGACCACCCGATATTAGGTACCCCAACGTTTTTCAGCCCGTACTGACTCACTGATTGTGAAAGTGAAAGGTCTCGACTTCAATAACTTAACATCAGAGAAAGATTAATAAAGACTACTTTGAGGTAAGACAAAATATATTACCGATAAAGTGTTTAATGTGTCTAAAGTGTTTAACATAATTGTGGTTATCACGTGTTTCAAGTGAAAAGAGGTGTAAGAATACTAGTGAAGAATCGAGATCATAAAAACTGTTAGTGGTAATATTGTCCTTATCTATTATAAAGTAAGTCAAAACTGAACTTCAAGGGATTTCTTGTCGTAACAACACACGGAAAAGTACATGGACAACTGGTAAACTCATAGAGAAACCTTTTGTAGATGATTATAGGAAAGGGATAAAAAATAAACTTAAAAAAAACGATGACCCAACATACGAGTCATCAGACGTAACACAGACTGAGAAACGTTGTGGTACTTGACATTGAGAGGTCCAAGGAGACAGGTACCTCAAAAGGTCCGTTCTTATGACCTCACCCAACAGTAAAGGAGGACGTCCTCTATAAAAACTAGGTCCCTAGTTTGGGTGCAGAGGAGACTGAGGACGTAATCGTCCGTCTAAGAAATAGTGATTCGATGGTCCCTTCGGGACGACCCAACATACTCAAGGAAAATATCAAACTTATAATTGAGGGAAAGTCTATAGAACAAACTTTTATAAAAAAGGTGAAGGTATAGAAAAAAAACCAGTACGACAATCCAAAAAACAAAAAACAAAAAACAAAAAAAGGGACATCTACGACAGATCAAACTACATCACGGTGAACCAATAAAGAATAAAACTATGAAACAACTGTACAGTTTAGGTTTTATTTATAAAGGTTCTTGATACGATTCTTTAGTGAAGGTATACAAAAGGAGATCCTAAAATTACCAAAGTCCAGATGAATACAGAAATTAAGTAAATCCTCCTTAAAGAAACTGATGGTATTTCATCACCAGGTTATAGTAAGACGAAATGCATCGACCTGTTAAAAAGGTCATAATGAATATCTTCTCCGGTATAAAAGGGATAAAATATAATTACACAAGAAACAGTATCTAATTAATTGGTAGATTCACAGTAAAATAATTACCCTAGGGTTAAAACAATGTATCAATATGTACAGACAAAAAAACGATCATGGGACGACAAAACTACTGACCTCGAAACATCATATACAAACTTTCGTCTTTCACACTACTGAGATCGAGACAGGAAGAAAGAGTTCTAATGAAACCTATAAATACCAAAACACTAAAGAATACTTAAAATCCTAACAAATAGACAAAGACACTCTTTACGGTAACTTTATAACTGTCCCTAACGTAACTTAGACATCTAAACGAAACTGATTATATTTGTGATATTCTTATTATAAAAAAACTTAGATTTTTGTACCCTATAAAAGGTAAATAAGCATAGAAGAAGCTAAGGATAGTTGTTACAGAACACTAAAAATCGTATCTCTATGAAATGGAGCAACCAACTTGAATAAGGATTCGTAAACCAACATAAATTACGATAACATTTATGATGACGAAAGAAATAAAGGAAAAACTATTAAACACCAATCATATATTTTAACGATATACAATTAAAACATAGGACGTAAAATCACTTAAAAAATTAATCGACATTGTAAAAAGTGTCTAAAAAAAATCCTAACATAATATACATGCAGTAGACGTTTTTTTTTTTTTTCTGTTAAAATGAATAAAAGGTTTAGAATACACAAAATAAAGAAAAAAAAAAAAAAAAAACGAAATTACGAGACTGATCCCTGAAGATCTTGGTACACCTTATCCTCACCACTCTCTCTCATGGGAACAGAACGAGGACTAGTATGTCCATTTTGAAATTAAAAAAAAGTGGTAAATCATACTTCAATCGACACCCATGTAGTATACACTACGAAAATACGTACAATCCCGTAAAAACGAAAAGTAGAAGAAGGTGAGTTTCTGGTCTGTTCTTGCCCTTTTAACAGTCGTTTGTTATACTTAAGGTCTTCATTTACTATCTTAAAGAGTAATTCCCACCTTGTATTGTACCACTGTTTTTTCGAAATTTTTTACCCTTTTTTTCTTTATTTCTGTATTTTTTTTGTTTGGTTGTAGTTTTTTCTTTATTTTGTGTATTCTAAACCTTTTATTCATTTTAACAGAAAAAAAAACGTCTATTGTATGTATATTATGTTAAAGGATTAGTCCCTATCGTTATCCCTTAGGGTGTCTCCTAATCCAGGTATGTGTTTTGATAACTATAATTAAAACAATGACGTTTTATATTTGATTGGTAAAATTAAAACACCCACTTTCGGTAAACATATTTCTATTGATTACTATAAAAAGAGGAAAGAATATGATTTGAAGTTGTTTGCCTTCTTCTTTTAGAATGTCATCAAAGTCCTAAAGAAGAAGACCCTAAAAGTTTACTTGTTCTTAACGTCGGGTAGTGTAAGTACTAAAAGAAGAAGTACATAGACTAGTGACACAAACCTTTAAACCGATAGTAGGATCGGTGGTAAAGACTGAGGGTGGAGGTGTGTGGATACATGAAGAAGGAGAGGTTGGACAGGAAACATCTGTAGACACAATGGAGATGGTGGTAGGGTTTCTACGACACCTTGTAGGTCTTGGTGCCGTTCGACCATTCGATACTTTCGACGTAATGAGTCTACATGAAACAGTATGACAAACATCCCAACCTACTGAAAGACGATTGTCACTACCGGATACTGGCGAAACACCGGTAGACAGTGGGGGACGTGATGTGTCAGTAATACTTAGGTACCGAAACACCGTAATACGAGGACCAGAGGACCTAGTAGTCACAGAACGTAAGGAAGAATGTTTGGAATTACCAAAACGTCGAACGGAAGATATGTGTAAATCTTTAAGGAGTAATAAAAACACTTGAATTAGTCAATTAAGTTGATCGGACGAGACTATGGAAAGAATTACTGTATCACTACATAAAACGTCGGGGTGAAGACCCACCACCAGGGGACCAACCATAGTAAATGAGTATGAGATTCTATCACAGAAGGTAAACGTCTTAGAGTAGTAGAGTTCCCTTCATATTTCGTAAAAGGTGAACACGTAGAGTGGAAAGTTAACAGAGGAATAAGATAACATGTACGAATCCTCACATGGATTCGAGACGACAATGGGTGTCGAGTGTGAGTTCACGTTGTCGGAGCAACTACATGTGTCACCAGTGTGGGTACGACTTGGGGAAGTATATGTCAGACTCTTTATTTCTGTATTTCTTCCGATACTTTTCTATACACCCCTACCGTCGATGTGTCCCACGTTCACAGGACCTCAACTTGTTCTGGTATACTCATGTCCCAAGTATTAGAACCTCGGTCTTACATACTAAAGTCGTCAAAACGGAGAATAGTAAAAGGACGAGAGGGTTTAATAAAAGATAAAGTTTAGTATATTGAAACCTAAAGAAATTTTTCCTAAAAAGAGTTTATTTTTTATATTATAGTTCGGAATATCGTCTTTTACTTCTTCGTGATTTCTCGGAGAATTACTTTCACTTTCTCCTTTTACTTTTTCAACCGAATTTTGAGTAGTAAGTCTTTTGGTTCCAGTACCATAGGTCAGGGTAGTGAAGTACTGTTTATTTACCCCTTTGTTACCTTTGTCACTGTCTGAAATGAAAGAACCCGAGGTTTTAGTGACGTCTACCACTAACGTCGGTACTTTAGTTTTCTATGAACGAGGAACCTTCTTATCGATACTGGTTGGATCTGTCGTATAACTTTTCGTCTCTGTAATGAAACGGTTGTTTCACTCTCCCATTGTCCGTCCTTCTGGTCCCCAGAATTTTACCTCCTTTATCCAACGTTCACAGTCTGTATAAAAATAAAGAGAGAATTCACAGTCTTTTGTTTGATCACTATATATATAAAGGGGAAGTCATATGTTTAATTTTTCTCCAAAGAGAATTTTATGATACAACGGTATTACTGTGGACCAAGGTGCATTTGAATTGAAAAGAGTCTAGAACTCGATTGGTTACGTAACAAGAACACCTTTACAAACAGAATTCGATACAATTACATGATATATAAATGGGGTTTGAGACTACAGTTCATCCAAAGGGGATTTCTGAGTCTTGACTGAACTGTTTGGTCATACAATAGGAGTATATAACAAGAGGAATAGGTACATTTACCTTGATAAACATACCATTAGACGGTAAGATGTTCTAAGTTCAGTTAGTCAAATACCGGGTTCCACTGGTCGGACCACGGTTCTAATAGAGTTTTACGTAGAACACCCACTCCCCGGACCACGGAAGAGACTCAAAAATCCGTAAGGAGAAAGTAATTGTCTGACGATCATTGATATATTGTAGGTCGTATATTTTTGATCGATAGACCGTAACTTTGTACATATTATAGTATATACTTTACTTAGTGGTCAGGTCCAAACTACGTGCTATGTCCTACGAACCCCGACCACGTGACCCTACTGGGTCTCCCTACCATGTCCCTTCCTCCATCCTCCCCCCAAGTTCTACCCCTTATGCACATGTGGGCAGCACCTAAGGACAACTACATACCGTTTTGGTTATGTTATAACATTTCATTAATAGGAGGTTAATTTTATTTATTTAAATATAAAAATTTTTTGATCGATATTTTTTTGATCACCCATAAGAAAGACAGGGGAAGACTACAGATACAGTCTTCGAAAGAGATAGAGAAAATATGAAATTATTTTGAAATAATATGTTTTCGAGAATCGTTAGTTCGGAGTAGAGATCGGGGTCTAACTTAAGAAGATGAGGTCTTCGGTTCTTAGGACCGTAGAAAACACCAAGTCGTTGTTGGAAAGTTTTTCATATAGATCAGTCTCGATATCAAAAAGGTCATCAGTATATACCTACACTCTCAACTTGATATTTCTTTCGACTCGTGACTTCTTAACAACGAAAACTTGACACCACAACCTCTTCTGAGAACTCTCAGGGAACTTGACGTTCCTCTAGGTTGTTCAGGTAGGATTTCCTTTAGTCAGGACTTATAAGTAACTTTCCTGACTACGACTTTGACTTTGAGGTTATGAAACCGGTGGACTACACTTCTTGACTGAGTAAACTTTTCTGGGACTACGACCCTTTATAAATTCCGTCCTCCTCTTCCCTTGCTATCTCCTACTCTACCAACCTACCGTAGTGACCGAGTTACCCGTACTCAAACACAACCGGGACCCTCAACCACTACCTGTCTCTCCGGACCGTACGACTTCAGGTACCCCAGCGTTTCTCAGTCTGTGTTAACTCACTGACTTTACGGACTTCGGTACAAAACAAAACAAAAAATTCATTTTCTAATCAGTACTGAACATGCGAGGGAACCTTTCTTTATGTGAGTCTTTGTTAGTATAAATATACAAAGATATTCTAAATTTCCTTTCAGAGTCTCTTAAACGATGGATGTATATATTTAGGAAGGTAAAGAGATCTACTATACGGAGTCAGAAAAGATTTAACGTTGTAGTAAAGATTTCCTCATCACCTGATTGTATAATAAGTAAGGTACAGATGAACATCTTACTTGTTCTACAATTAGAAGTACTCTTCAATGCTAAGTGTCCTCTCAAACTTAAGGAAAGGTTAGTACACTAAGTCCCTGTCGTCTAAAAGACGTACTTTTACGTTAAGGAAGAGTGGACAGGTTCAAGGGACCTTGTCTTGAAGTGAAAAATCATTTCAACAGACTTTATTTGATATAGTCTCCATAGTACTTATCACGGGAGTTTATAGTCTTGTCCCTAGCGACTGTATTCTTCATCACTTGAGAATCTTGACAGGAGTCAAGTCTACTGAAACAATATGGTCAATTGATAACAACATATTATCCAGAAGTATTTTAGTTCACCAAATTAACTTACGGATATAATAATTTTCCCCGATGTACTACACTTCAACAAGACTTGAGATGACCCAAGGAATACGCACACCTCAGTCAACAGTCCGAGACGTCACCCAAGATTCCAAGCAGGGACAGCACACAGATATCACGGAAAACCAGAGCTTGGTTAAATACCAGTCAACTGAGGTAAAGACAAAAATTTCAAGATAAATGTCCTTTTTTTTTGGTATAAATCGTATATTTAATGAAACTGAAGTTACGTGACTAGGATATACAAACACTGTAAAACGAAAACAGTATCAATCTTTTGTATGGAAGGTGAGTAAAATTCCCACTTAGTCGATGGAAACACGAAAGATCTAGGGTGAAGTTGGTACTCTAAATAAAAAGTAAATTTCTTAGGATTAATTTATTTAATTAATTAAATGTTTTTTATTTCTTAAGTAACCGTATATTACTTGTATTATTTGACGTGGGCAGTTCACATTTAAAATTACTTAATTTCTTTGAAATGTCTTAGTTCTCCCGTATGACGTCAAAACGTAAACGTGTATAATTATTAAGTTCTTTTATGTTTTATTCGAAATTCCCAAAACATACATTAATCATTTTTAAATCAAAGGTATTTAGAGTTAAAAAAATAAAGACTACCACCTTCGTACGATTTAACGAAGTCAACACAGACCAAGAAACGTGGGGTACCCGACATCGGACGGTCCAAGGAGACCGCCCTAAAGGGTTCGTTCTTATGACCTCACCCAACGGTAAGGGAAGAGGTCCCTTCGAAAGACTGGGTACAAAGGACGTAATCGTCCACCTAAGAAATGGTGACTCGGTAGACCCTTCGGATATAAAGACTTCCATGACACCCTAAATTTCTTTTTTTAATTTCTCTATACATACCACTGTATAAAAAAAAAAATTACATACCACTTAAATTTTTCACACCTTTATATAGTAATATAAGTTTCTTTCGTAAGTACTCTCACCAGACACATATACGTAAACATGTGTAAGAAGAAAGTTTATTCGTGTTTGTGTAAATGTATGTTTACGTATCTGTTGATACTAGAGAAGAAAATCCCACTTTCTCTTAAACTCTCCTTCAACCTCTACTATCTTTAATTTCTTACTTACAAACTTAATTGTACTTGTTGTCACATCTTTAAATCTTTGTCTTAATTTTATCTTACGACGATTCAGTGAAGTCAGCACAGACTGAGACACGTTGGGGTATACCCACTGGAATTAAAAGTATCATTTCATATAAGGACATAAATAAGGAGTTTCCGGAGTCTTAGTCTGATAGTCTGAGTGTGAATGTAAATACTTTTCCGGTAAATGACTCGGTCGATCTCGTCCATCGGACAGAGATCTTCATGAATTTTGAATCAGAAGATAACTCTACCTTAACGTTCCATTGTATCGGAGTGGGTTCCATTCAATTTGTTTACTTTACTCTCCAAATTGGAATCGACAGACTCTGTTTTAAAATAAATTATATATATTATATTAATATATTATATATTTGATTGTATAAGATTCCAAAAACCCTAAACATCGATCTGTAGAAAACCTTCAGGAATAAAACAAATGACCAAAGGGTTCACCGAAATGACCATTTCTTAAGTGGACAGTTACGTCCTCTACGTCCAAACTAGGGACCCAGTCCTTCTAGGGGACTTCCTCCTTTATCGTCGGGTGAGACCATAAGATCGGACCTTTTAGGGTACCTGTATCCTTGGACCGCCCGATGTCAGGTGTCTCAGACTACGTTGACTCATGTTGTTGTGTAAGACAGATGATGTCTCAGAAAAGTCTTCATATGATTTACTTCAGGGAACTCCAAACATTATATTTAGTATGCGTCTTATATACCATCGGAGACTTAACCAACTTATACGAAAAGTAATTTCAGAATATAATCGTTTTATATACCACTTCTTTTTAACTTGGGTCGACTGAGAATTGTGTACTGGTGTCAGAACGTTGAGTCTGTCACCAGGTATCTAATCCTGGACGTCGTAGTTCTAGTAGGTCCTCGAACAACCTTTACGTCTCAAAGACCCTAGTGTCCTCTGTACGACTTAGTCTTAAATATAAACTTGATCGCAGGGATCAAGGGATCAAATGACCAATGAGGACACGTGTAGTTTTTCAACTTCACAACCAGGTCTTAACTATAAGAATGGTAACTATAAACACGAACTACTAATAAACAACCACGATAAGAGACGTAACGATCACAATGGTCGGACAGGGAGGTCTGTTACAGTTTATAGGGGTCCTCCTTTTAGCATGTACCAACTATTTGTGACGATGTTTCAAACTCTTGACTTTCGTAGGACTGTATAAAGGTTAGTTCTAAGGTAAGCAGTTAGTCTGATATTGGACTCGTCTAGTTTGGTTATGTTATAACATTTCATTAATCGGAGGATAATTTTATTTATTTAAATTTAATTTTTTTCTTTCAACAACTTTCTCACTAGTTTTGTTTTTTTTTTTAGGGAGATTTGAGGTGAGAACGTACTTCTTGTCTCTAGTATCATCATTGACAAGTATCTGTTATCCTGAAGGAGTCACCGAGTCACCCATTTCTTAGACGAACGTTACGTCCTCTGTGTCCTGTACGTAGAAGATAGGGACCTAGTCCTTCTAGGGGACTTCCTCTTTTACCGTTGGGTGAGGTCATGAGAACGGACTATTTAGGGTACCTCTCCTCGGACCGTCCGATGTCGGGTATCACAATGTTTTCTCAGTCTATGCTGATTTACTGATCCGTACGTATCTGTTCTGCAAAGTTTTGTTTTAATCTGTTATGTATAATTCACGATTCCGGATTTATATAGAGAACATTAATTGTTTGAAAATTATGACTCGAAATTTATTACGAAGATGCCGATATATTTATACTTTAGGGAGTAATAAACCGTTTTCACAGTGTTTCGATTCCTGACATAATATTTTCAAAATGCAGTATCTTTTTTTTTTAGGGGGAACAATTCCTCCCTTTTTAGTTGGAAAATCTTTTTAGTCCTCAAAATAGGGGTAGTGTTCAGTTTCGAAAGCTTCAGGTTCTTTACATTCGTTCTACTCAACGAGTTATAATATTTGACCTTTTTTGTTGAATTCACATCTGGAGACCTTCAGTCCTCTTCATAATCTACTCCTTATTATTTTTGACTTAAGTGGACCGAATATCGGGTCAGCGAATCCTTGTCTCTAAGCTGTTCCTTTAATAAGAAAGACAAGTCTGGTCACAGACCATTCTTCTGGTTAATAAATCTTCGTAAACATTGTCCTCTCTTTACACGATTACTCGTCTGTCCCTCAACATATATCAGGAGATGACGTAGGGAGTCCTACCTGTCCTACACCAACGAACCACTTTTAAGTCTCATTAAAAATCTACGATTTTTTCTCTGTGTTTGTAACTTGAGTCATTCCATTACAAGTCACTATTCTTACTTTATAATTATCCTTACCTTCGAGGTAGTCTTTTCTCTACTCTCCGTTTTTTCATGAAGATCAATTTCATCCTGAATACAGTTTCATAGAATAATAATTGACCTCCCCTCTTTATCACATGATCGACACCTCCCCATATTTTACTTTACTTTTGTAAAGAAATATTCAAAATTCTACCGTATAAACTGGTACAAATGAATAACTATTCTTTCTAGGTGTGGTTCCTTAAGAACGTTTACGTAGAAACGTTTTTAGGAACACCAACACTCTTTGTATAAAGTGTCATAGAAGACACCTTTTTTTAAAATCTACACTCTTCTCCATACGATTAATAGAATGAAACGTTAGTAAAGTAATGGATACTCCCATCAATACAAACATCTAAATAATCGGTAAATGAAAGAAATAGAGATTAATAGACATACTGAGGAACGAAACCGTCTCTTCTTAGTCTCTTTGAAATAAGGATAAAAACTAACGTTGAGAAGTTATTGTCTTAACCTGAAAAAAACCCACCGACAAACAGTAAATCAAGAAAATCGATATATATTACATAACCTCCCCTTGACACCCACAAATATTTAAAACACACCAGTTTGGATAAGTAGTTAGTGTGACACACAANTTCTTAGTCTCTTTGAAATAAGGATAAAAACTAACGTTGAGAAGTTATTGTCTTAACCTGAAAAAAACCCACCGACAAACAGTAAATCAAGAAAATCGATATATATTACATAACCTCCCCTTGACACCCACAAATATTTAAAACACACCAGTTTGGATAGGTAGTTAGTGTGACACACAAGAGGTAACAAAAAATAAAAATTCAAAAAAAAAAAAAAGGGACTTCCTCTACTCGACAGTGAAATTACAAAAGGTGAACGTTTAGTAACAAAATTCGTTTTTACTACGATTTTAAACACTGAGTAATCACGATTATACCCCGAAGGGTCCACCGGGATCACCATTTCTTGGACGGACGGTTACGTCCTCTGTATTCTCTGCGCCCAAACTACTGATCCAACCCTTCTAACGGACCTCCTCCCGTACCGTTAGATAATGTCATAAGAACGGTCCTCTTAAGGACACCTGTCTCCTCGGACCGTACGACGTCAGTTACCCCAACGTTTCTCAGTCTGACTTCGTTGAATTGTGTCGTGTCACGATTATGTACCGGGAAATGTGAAAAAGGTACGGTTGCTTTTTTTCACGTGTGGTACTCTCAACGTTAAAAAAATTTAAATTTAAATAAATAAAATTAACCTCCGATTAATGTTATAACATAACTAAAACGGTATGTAGTTGTACTTAGGCGGTACCCACATGTGCACAAGGGTTAGGGCTTGGAGGGAGGGTGGAGGGAGGGGTATGGTAGGGAGACCCAGTAGGGTCACGTGGTCGGGGTTCGTAGGACATAGGACGGAGCTTGGATCTGACCGCTAAGTAAAGAATCAATTCAAAATAAACATTGTTGTCCTTCAGACGTCGGGTCTTCTGTCGTGGAGTCTATCGAGACTTCTCCATCCCCCCTTTACTACCGTATATACACTAAAACCATACGTCAGCCCGTGTATAAAAAAACATCTGTCAAAGACGACCAGAGTACTTCGAAGATGATAAGTGTTCTTTGTTAACAGTGATACTTCCTAAAATCACAAAAAGATCTATACTCCTCTATGTTCTGAACCCGAGTATTTTAGTAAAGGACTCTCATAGATTAATAGACCTCTGGACAGGGTGGTCAAGGGGGACAAGGGACGAGGACGGTGGTCGTGTCTCACGGAGTAAAGGGGAGAGATGGGACTCGAGGAAGTCCTCACAACCTCCAGTCGTCGACGTTGTCACGTGAACAGTTTACCGTTCACGGTTAAACGTAAACTGTAGGTTGTGTAAAAATGTAGAGACAATAAAGAAAATAAAAATAAAAAATTTATATTTAAATAAATAAAATTAACCTCCAAGTAATGAAATGTTATAACATAACCAATAAAGAATAACTAGAAAAACAGACAAAAATAATCTAGTACAGATTGTCAACGTAGTGTTAACCGGTAGTGCACCTTCCAAAAGAAGAAATGGTAAACTGATTTCTATTAGAGATAAGAGAAAATCGTGTAACTTTAGGTACTTAGAAGAATATTCTACTTTAAGATTGATTTATGACAAAAGAGGGATGTAAGATTTTCGAGAAGACAACGTAGTAAATAAAGGTCCAGAAACGATCAAATTAAAATACAATCATTGATGGTGTGTTAACGTGCGTAGAGTGTACGATTATTTCATTACGAGTTTTAAGAGGTTCGGTCCGAAGTCGTTATACACTTGGTACTTGAGGGACTACATGTTCGACCAAAATCTTTTCCGTCTCCTTGGTCTGTAGTTTAACGGTTGTAGACGACCTAGTACCTTTTTCGTTCTCTCAAGGTCTTTTTGTAGATAAAGACGAAATAACTGATACGGTTTCGGAAACTGACACACCTAGTGTTATTTGACACCTTTTAAGACTTTCTCTACCCTTATGGTCTGGTGGACTGGACGGAGAACTCTTTAGACATACGTCCAGTCCTTCGTTGTCAATCTTGACCTGCACTTTGTTGTCTGAGGAAGGTTTATCCTTTTCCTCATATAGTTCCGACATATAACAGTGGGACGAATAAATTGAAGATACGTCTCATGTAGTACCCTTTACTACCTGACCTTCTTTGTGTTCGACCTTAGTTCTAACGGTCCTCTTTAAAGTTATTGGAGTCTATACGTCTACTGTGGTGGGAATACCGTCTTCCACTTCTCCTCGATTTTTCGGAGAACTACCTTCACTTTCTC
>SJYO01006231.1:88344938-88369959 GCA_006410555.1 Capra ibex
CTGAAATAAAACCCCCCGAGGTTTTAGTGACGTCTACCACTGACGTCGGTACTTTAATTTTCTGCGAATGAGGAACCTTCCTTTCAATACTGGTTGGATCTATCATATAATTTTTCGTCTCTGTAATGAAACGACTGATTCCAGGCAGATCAGTTCCGATACCAAAAAGGTCGTCAGTACATACCTACACTCTCAACCTGACACTTCTTCCGACTCGTGGTTTCTTAACTACGAAAACTCGACACCACAACCTCTTCTGAGAACTCTCAGGGGACGTGACGTTCCTCTAGGTTGGTCAGGTAAGACTTCCTCGAGCCGGGACCCTAAAGAAACCTTCCTTACTACGATTTCGACTTTGAGGTCATGAAACCGGTGGAGTGCACTTCTCAACTGAGTAACCTTTTCTCCGACCCTCCCTCCCCCGTCCTCCTCTTCCCCTGCTGGCTCCTACTCCCCGACCTACCGTAGTGCCTGAGTTACCTGTACTCAGACTCACTTGAGACCCTCTACCACTACTTGTCCCTCCGGACCGCACGACGCTAAGTACCCCAACGTTTCTCGACCTGTTCTGACTCGTTGACTTGACTTGACTTGACTTGGTTACAACTACAGTAATTTAATAATAATCAAGTATACAAATATATTGAATCAATATCTTAAAGTAAAGTAAGACAGAGTATCAATAAAAAATAAACCTCCTATTAACGAAATGTTACAACAAGACCAAAGACGGCATCTTGTTGTGCTTATTCGGTCTTAATATATATAAAATTATTAATATGGTATATATTTATATATTATATTTATATTTGTATATAGGGAGGAGAACTCGGAGGGAGGGAGGGGAACGGTGGGGTGAGGAGATCCAGACCCGAGGGACACAATATATCGTCGAAGGGTTATCGATCGATAAAATGTGTACCATCGTATATATACAGCTGCGATGAACGAGTCAAATAGGGGGGGAGAGGAAGGGGACGACGTAGGTGTTCAGGTAAGAGATACAGACGTAGAGGTAAAGAAGGGACGTTTATCCAAGTAGTCATGATAAAAAGATCTAAGGTGTATATTGTGTATCAACAAAAATTTGGTGAGGTGAATTGGATTAACATAAGAGTGGCTGTTAAAAGGTATTTAAAAATCTAAGAAAATTTTGAAGTGAAAAATACAATAGGTGTGTACGAGGTATATGAAGTATTCATGAGAAAACAAACTTACGTCAGTAAAAGGGATGAGGGACGAGGTAAAATTATAAAGGAGTACCCGAACGGGGGTTAGTGATCAGATTACTACTAAGTAACAAGTACCGGTAAGTTGTAAAGCACCACACGGACGCAATGGGAGTGAAAATGAGAATATAAGAAATAGTAATACAACGAAGAAATTAGTTACGATGATTATTTACAACTCTATCACTACAAACTTGACACCAACCTTAGTACCTACTAAAACAGTGGGTCCTATGTGACTCGTTATAAGACAAAAAAAAAAAAAAGAAAAAAGAAAAAAAACAGACAATGTGTCCACCGAGGTGTCCCCAGTGTTACATATTCTGTCTAAGGTGGTGTTACTAGACCTGAACTTACAGTTGGTACGGTTGAGACTTCTGGGAGTTTAATTTCTGATAATCGTAAAATTTACAACTGTCGACAGAAGTCTGACAAATGGATTTTTCAACATTGCGAGTACAAAGACGGTCTTTTTAATCTCATACGGTGACGATGATTAAGTTTCGAAGAGTGAGGTTTCACATTCGAGAAATTCAAAAGGGGGTTCTACTACGATACTTTCTCTAAAGAAGAACAAAAGAATTTAATATATGACTCCATCTCATTTATAGATATATAAACCAGTGGTGAAACTAAACGGATAATACATGGGTATACATAATACATGGTAATACATAATACATGGGTATTTAATATTCAGTTTAAAAGGTGTCAATTATCGGAAAGTTTATTAAAAATGTTTTCCAACCAAAAGTCAACTGAAAATCCACTGTGACCGTTATTAAAATTTTTATAAATGAATCAATTTACACAAATAACAGAATGAAACTCAAAGAACGAAATAGATTTTATCAAAATAGGTGGTTGATAAAATATACATCCAAAGTTATGCAAGTTGAGAAATGCTGGAGTACCTGACGTCACACGGTCCGAAGAGACAGGAAGTGACAGAGGGTCTCAAACAAGTTTGAGTGCAGGTAACTCAGTCACTACGGTAAGCTGGCAGAGTGGAAGACAACGGGGGAAGAGGAGGACGACAGGTAGAAAGGGTCGTAGTCCCTGAAATTGTTACTTAGTCGAGAAACGGAGTCCACCGGTTTCATCTCGAAATCGAACTCGTTGTCAGGAAGGTTAATAATAAGACTCAACTAAAGGAAACCTAACTGACCAACCTAGAGGAACGTCAGGTTTCCTAAGAGTTCTCGGAAGAGGTCGTGGTGTTAAGCTTTCGTAGTAAAGAAGTTGTGAGTCGAAAGAAAGACCAGGTCGACAGTGAAGGGATGCACTGACGACCTTTCTAGTATCGAAACTGATATAGTCAAGTCAAGTCAAGTCAACAAGTCAACACAGACTGAGAAACACTGGGGTATTTAACAACGTGCGGTCCGGAGGGACAGGTAGTGGTTGCGGGCCTCAAGTGAGTCTGAGTACAGGTAGCTCAGTCACTACGGTAGGTCGGTAGAGTTGGAGACAGCAGGGAAAGAGGAGGACGGAGGTTAAGGAGGGTCGTAGTCTCAGAAAAGGTTACTAAGTGGAGAAGTGTATCTAGAAATGTTTTGAGTGAACTAATCCGAAACACTAGAGAGGGTAAAAGGATTCGAAAAGGTAAAAAAGTAAAAGGGTGAGTTTAAATAAGAGTTTGAATCTAGTCTTGTTAATCCTTTAATGACAAATACCATACGGATCTGCCTAAAGAATTCTTTTTAAATAAGACTTTATTTTATGTATCATTGTTCAGAAGAAGGAAACAACATCATTTTCCTATCAGTTCGAAAAACGGTGAGGACACCGTTTTTATATGAGATCCGTGGACAACGATAAAAATACAAATATCTTTCCTTTTAGAGTCGGGTATCTTAAAGTGAAAACAAATATAGCAATGGGACACCCAGTGATACAATTGACGAAAAGGATTATAGGATCTGAGATGTAAGTCACATAAAGTGTTCCAAAGTTATTTAAAATAAAAAGAGTAATCCTTAGATAGTAGAAAAAGTCCAGACCCAGGTGCTAAGGATGGTGACAGTGACCTTTTTCATCTAATAGTTTATGTACAAAGGTACACCTCAGAGGTTCCATTGTGAAAAACTAAAAAAAAAGGACTAAAAATTCTACATCAACTAAAGGTTATGATATAATCAAAGTTCACATGTAGTGTCAATAAGTTATAAAAATGTCTAAAATAAAGAAAAATTTTTATAAATACATAAATAAACCGACACAGTTCAGGATCAACGCCGCACATCTTAGGAGTAACGTCCCGTACCCGAGTTATCAACACCGTGTTCCCGAATCGACAGGGTGTTGTACACCCGATAGTCGAGGGACTTGTCCCTGGTTCGGTACGGGGGACGTAACCTTCCACTTAAGAATTGGTAACCTGGTGGTCCCTTCAGGAGTCTAATATAAAGTAATTTGCTACAATCTTCTTTTACCTACATCAATGGACACGATATGTTACGTATGAACAATGAGTGAATAAAACGTCATCAAACATATAGAATTATGGTAAGGGGATTGAACGGGTTGTGGTAAAAGAAAATCTAAGGTGTATATTCACTATATTATGTCATAAATAGAAAGAGACAAACTGAATCGTATTGTAAGAAATCCAGGAAGGTGTAACGATGTTTACTGTCCAAAAGTAAGAATTTTCCACTTGTTGTACCTACTTATTATAAGTGGAAGGGTCCGTTGAGTCACCATTTTTCTTAGTCTGACGGTTCGTCCTCTGTGTGCAAACTAGGGACCCCACCCTTATAAGGGACGTCTTCGTTTACCACTGTATGAGTTCACAAGAATAAACCCTTTAGGGTGTCTGGCTCCTCGGACCGTCCGACGTCAGGTACCCTAGTGTTTCTCAGTCTGTGCTGAATCGTTGATTCACAGTTGTTGTTACTATAAGACACATATATATATATATATATATATATATACATACATATATATATATACAAAACACACAAAAACGGAAAAACAAAGAACATCTTCTCGAAGAAAGTTGTAAAGTAAATTCTGTCAAGGTAAGAATTACTTGTAAAACGTTTTGGGGTTTACTCTAAAGACCGGTTGGGTCCTACTCCCCTTTTTTTAGACACACGTTACTCCATTAATCTGCTAGAATTGAAATTCCTGAACATATAGGTTAAGGAAGGGATCCAAAACCTTCAAGAGACAAAATAAATTCAAGAATCAAAATAAATAAATTCATTTGGGAGGTGAGAAAGGAAGGAGACAAGAAGACCCTGTGGGTAATAGAGTTACAACAGGAAGGATTTTCTCACAATTGAGAGTAACTTAAAGGAGTAAAAATTTATAGAGTAAAGAGAAGGGAGAAGATGAACATAGTAAAGATCTAAAGGTAGAAGTTTGAGTGATTAAGACAGGGTAAAGGCCACTAAAGATTACGTAAGAAGTAGACCAAATAATATAAAAAAAGTCGAGACCTTAAAGACAAACGAAGATAGACTTTCAAAGTTATAAAACCTTTTCGCAAGGGAGATTAGTAAGTAAAATAAGGTAACTTGACGGATAACTCGAAGAAGTACTCGCGATGGAACAGAGACAATCATAAGTTATGTGACTTAAACCAAAGACCTCTCAACAATAAAATAAAAACACTATCACAAAGACACCAAGCAGGATCACAAACTGCTCAACAATAAGTTGACCACGTAAACTTTTTCCCTCGTGAAAAGATAAACGAAGATTGGTAAGTCACCATCCCCCGAAGGGTCCATCACGTCGTCAATTCAGTGGTCAGGTCCAAGCTACGTACTATGACCTACGAACCCCGACCACGTGACTCTACTGGGTCTCCCTACCATACCCCTCCCTCCTCCCTCCCCCCAAGTCCTACCCCTTGTGCACATATGGACATCACCTAAGTACAACGACATACCGTTTTGGTTATGCTATAACATTTCATTAATTGGAAGTTAATTTTATTTATTTACATAATTTTTGTTTTGTTTTTGTTTTGTTCTTGGAGGGACGGTTGGGTCCCCTGCGAACAACGGAGGAAAACAACAGGCCATCAACCGCGATCTGTAAAACAAAGGAAGAGAATGTCTCCGTCGTAAACAAATAGTAAACTTTTAAACGTGAAACGTTTAAGGTGGTGGAGACAGTTTCCACAACAAGAAGTGGGAATCAAAGGATCCGGAGACCCCAACAACTACGGAACCACGACGACCATAACAACCTCACGACGGACTCCGTGACCTTACCTCCGAAAAGGGTGCACAGACCCTAGAGGACTCAATGTCCGAGACGGTGGGAGGACAGTCCCCAACCACTTACCTCTTCAACCCCAACGTCTCCACGGAGACGAAAGGGAGTCCAGGGGTAGGATATACCTGGGAAGAATCTACATGTGTTAATACCTTAAGAGATTGTAGGACCATACAACATGTCTCGGTGGAAGGAACCCAACATCTAAAAAAGAACAACTAACTGTCCCTCTCTGTTTCCTCGGAAAGTAATCGGTACGGTATCTTCTATTCTATGAAGTATATCTTTTGGATTTTAGAGGTGGTTTTCATATAATTTTGATAAATTTACTTAAGTCTTTTCGATGTTCTATTTTTAAATGACATATCTATAGACACTGAAAAGATAAGTGGTCATTAGTTATTAGTTGATAGTCTTACTCTTTATTTATTTCCGTTCCCTTTTTCCCCCCTCCGGATTAATTTAAATTTTAGAAAACGTGTCGTTTCCTTTGGTTGATTTTTCATTTTGTTGTTGGATGCCTTAACCTCTTTTATAAAAGTCCATTATAGTGACTACCCTGAACCATAGGTTTTATATTTTTGTTAAGTATGTTAAGTTAATTTTTATTTTGTTGGGTCAGTTTTTTACTCGACTTCTGGGCTTATCTGAAAAAAGGATTCCTTCTGTTTATCTACTGATTCGTTATGTACTTTTCGATCAGTTATAGTACTTACAGATCTTTTTACTTTTAGTTTTGTTTTTACTGTAATAGGAACAGTCCTACTGATAGTAGTTTAGTAGATGTTTAATGTCACAACTTCTCCTACAGTACCTTTCCCGTGGGAACGTTTGACAACCGTCCCTACATTTAACCATGTTCGTAACACCTTCTGTCATACCTTCAAGGAGGTTTCGATTTTTGTCTTACTTGTGTACTAGGTCTTTAATAAGAAGACACATAAATAAGTTTCATTCACTTTTATGATTAATTATACGGGGATATAAGTAATAGAGTACAAATGTTATCGGTTGTATACCCAAGTTGGATTCACAAGTAACTGTCTTCTTACCTATTTTTACTATACGATATAGATATGCTACCCTATGACAAATTCATATTTATACACTTTAAAACGGTAAAAGTCGTTATACCTATATTTGAAACTTTCATAATACGATTCACCTTATTTACTCTTTTTTAAGGTATTAAAGTAAATATAAACCTAATATTTTTTGTCTTTTTATTTACTTCTTCGTTAGTTTGTATTTGTGTATCTATGTTTCTCTCATCAACAATGATCTCCCTTTCATACCTCCTCCTTTTTTTCCCAGTTCCCCCGGTCAACATGTCACTGTGTTCCTGTGATTTACAAAACACCACTCTTGTGAACGACACATGTCTCTTAAGTTTTATATTACAACGTGTATAATTTGTATATATTACGATACTTGGTTGTCGTGACACAATCAGAAAGTCAACACAGACTGAGAAACCCTGGGGTACCCGATTTCGAGTGGTCCGAAGAGACAGGTACCTTAAAAGGTCCGTTCTTATGACCTCACCCGACGGTAAGGGAAGAGTCCCTAGAAGAGTTGGGTCCCTAACTTGGTTCCAGAGGGTGTGACGTCCGTCTAAGAAATGGGAGACTCGGTGGTCGTTTTGGGTATTCTGTTATAATGAAGTTCTTTTTCTTTTTTTTTTCTAAACTTATCATCATAACCACTCTTACCCGTCTTTTCAATTTGTACACGTCATGACCACAACTATATTAAATACCATATCAGGGATACCTTTTGTCATTGATTTAATGAGTTTTTTACTTTTTTTTTTTTTTTTCTTACCCTTATACAATGTTGTTAAAATGAAGACCCATATAAAGGTTTCTTAACTTGAGAGGTATTTTTATATACGTGGGGAAAAGTAACGTTGTAATAGGTTGGACTACTTTGTATACCTTTGTTGGTTTTATAATTAACAACGGAGTTACGGAGACTGACAACACAAGTCAGTAGGTTAGAACAGACTAAGAAACGTTGGGGTGCCTAACATCGAGTGGTCCGAAGAGACAGTGACCTTAAAAGGTCCTACTTACGACTTCGTCCAACAGTAAAAGATGTAATCCTTTAGAAGGACTGGGTCTTTGCCTTGGGTCCAGAGAACACAGAGGACGTGACCGTCCACCTAAGAAATGGTGACTCGGTGGACCTCTCGGAGTAAAACATTTACCTAAAAAATTTTATAACATATATAACCTTACAACAACAAGTCAGTGAGTCAGTACAGGTTGAAAAACGTGGGTATTTGACATCGTGCAGTCCGGAGAGACAGGGAGTGGTAAAGGGTTCAAACGGGTTCAAGTAGAGGTAACGTAGTCACAACGGTAGACCGGTAGAGTAGGAGACTACTGGAGAAGAAGAAGACGGGAGTTAGAAAGGGTCCTAGTCCCTGAAAAGGTTACTTAGTCGACAAGTGTAATCTACTGGTTTTATGACATGAAAGTTGAAATCGTAGTCAGGAAGTTACTCATAAGTCCCAACTAAAGGAAATTCTAACTGACTAAACTAGAGGAACGACAGGGTCCCTGAGAATCTTCAGAAGAAGTCGTGGTGTTAAGTTTCCGTAGTTTAAAACCCCCGAGGTGGAAGGAATACCAGGTCGAGAGTGCTAACATGTACTGGTGACCCTTCTCATTACAGAGACGAAAAGTCGTGTGACAGATCCAAGTAGTATGGAAAGGAAGGTTCTTCGTTTACAGAAGAATAAAGTATCGACATCAGTGGTAGTCGTCACTAAAATCTCGGGTTCCTCTCCTTTAGACAGTGATGAAAGTGGAAAAGTCGTAGACAAACAGTACTTCATTACCCCGGTCTACGGTACTAGAATCAAAAAAAAAAAAAAATTATAAATCAAAATTCACTTTCTCGACCGAATTTTGATTTATAACCTTACATAAACTGGTATTATTTTCCTTTAGAACGGTAGACACTGTTCTACCGACCTGCGAATCTCGTAGTACGATTGTTCTTACTAGATCTGTGACTTTTGATTTATGACGTAACAGAGTGTAGATACACTTTATATTTTTTCGGTTTCAATATCTTTATCTCTCATCTTACTACTAAAGGTTCTTATCTCCACACTCCCTAAACCTCCTTACAATCAGTTTCACAGGTTTGAAGGTCAATCTTCTACTTATTCAAAACTTCTAGATTCTCTGTCCCAACACTGTTGTTCATTGTTTTAAGAATAACCTATATGTAGACATAATTCAAGGATAACGAAGGTAATTTTTTAATGTTTAAGTATGAGTACAAAGACCTATCGTCTTCAGATTTTAACAAATAAAACTCAATTTTATTACTACGAACCTCGACCACGTACCCGTACTGGGTCTCTCTACAATACCCCTCCCTCCACCCTCCCCCCAAAGTACAAACCCTTGCGTACATTCTTAATTTCTAAAATTTTAAATTTTTTTATTTTTTATTTTTTTTTTATTTTATGTCTTTTTTTTATTTTTTATTTTATTACTATACTCGTACCGACCGAAAGAGGACCTCCGAGTTTCATCATTAAGTGAAGGAGAGGAGAAGGTCCAAGATCTTCGGTGGACATAACGAACCGATTATCGTCGTAGAAGTTTCAATCGTCGAAGTTCAAAAGTTCAGGGAGACACTGAGGTCGTGAAGAGTAGGTGTAAATCTCTCGGTGACACTAATTCAATCAGGGTGAACGTATTAGGACCGACTCGAGTAATCTTCGACATAAGATGAATATAGGAATTAGTAGTGAATGACCATATTTTATGTTACAAGTTTCTAGTAGTGTAGAAAACCTCCGGGAATAATACATGTGATGTGTATAAAAAAAGTGTCCATCTAATAAACCATACTAAGTTCCCGGGAACTTTCTTAACATGTATCTTTCATAGTGTCTCAGACCTTACTTAGGTATGTCAAAAGTAGTGTATAAAGTTGGTTTTTTAAGTAATTCTTAAAGTACCTTTCTATTAAAAACCACCTTTTTACATTTTGAGACATGGGTACTGAGTTTTTTGTATTGGTGTCGGACCGAATGAGTGTCTTACCGGTATCAGGTCATGGACGAAGTAGCCGTAGAGAGTTCTGGAACAATCTTCTTATTTCAGAGTACCAAGTGGCCCAAACTCGTCTTAGTCCTGAGAGTAGTCCAAATGACTCCCGAAGAGACCCCGAGTCAACATTTCTTAGACGGACGTTACGTCCTCGTCGTCCTCCACGTCCAAGTAAGGGACCCAACCTTTCTAGGGGACCTCCATCTCGTACCGTTGGGCGAGGTCATAAGAACGGACCTCTTCGGGTACCTGTCTCCTCAGACCACCCGGTGTTTCTAAGACTGTGCTGACTTCACTGAATCGTATGTACGTTTCCAACTACCTATACGTGTTACTTCATCCTTTTCACGATCAGATCTTCTCCAAATGAGTAAAAGGGTGAGAACTGTAAAACCTCGTTCCAGTAATAAAGACACACCATGTCAGGACCTTTGTATTTTCTACACCCAAGTCAGAAACTCAACCCTTCTAGGGGACCTCCTCCGTTACCTTCGGGTGAGGTCATAAAAATGGACGTCTTAGAGTACCCGTCTCCTTAGAACTCCCGATGTCAAGTGTCTCAGTTTTTCTCAGTCTGTGTTAACTTTACTGGTGTGTGTGTGTGTGTGTGTGTGTGTGTGGGACTTGTAACGTCAACAAATCGTCTTAGGGAAGTTTGGTACGGTCTATAATAGCTCCGGTTTCTGTAAAGACCAACTCTTGGTGACCACGTCTCAAACTTTCGACCTTTGATAGACTGTTCTAAGGTTATTTCCGGAGTACGGAATGAGTCTAATATTGACCGTCTAGTGATTAAGGGTACTTCGGGTAAAGACGTTGATTTTTAACTAAAGTATTATCATGGTAGAGTACCTTACCAGAAATGATTTTAATTTAATAATATATTAGGGATATACCACAATACTAGGTTTTTACAGAAGATACTAATTGTTTATAAAATTACTCCCTGACTTATTGGTCAAAATTGAACACGACATTCATAATTTAAAGGTGTACAAAACCGTTTTAATACTTAACTACGTCACATGACAGGTCCAAAACATAATTTTCTTGTTTTAATAGGGCGACGAACTTCTACCATTCAGTAAAAGATCTCTATCGTCCTCACCCCTGAGTAGTCCTAGTTACGAAACTAATCCCTGGATTAGTTCTATCTTGGGAGTCTGACTCTAAGACCTCTTTAAACTTGAGTCTTAACCCTACTTACCGTGGGGTGAGGTCAGGAGAACGGACCTTTTAGGGTACCTGCCTCCTCGGACCATCCGACGTCAGGTACTCCAGTGATTCTCAGCCTGGGCTGACTCGCCGAAGTGAAAGTGAAAGTGAAAGTGAAAGTGAATGTACGTAACCTCTTCCGTTACCGTTGGGTGAGGTCACAAGAACGGACCTCTTAGGGTCCCTACTCCCTCGGACCACTCGACGGTAGAGACCCCAGCGTGTCTCAGCCTGTGCTGACTTCGTTGAATCGTCGTCGTCGATGTCAGGTATTCCAACGTTTCCCAGTCTGTGTTTACTTGACTGAATCGTGTGTGTCCCGTTGAAATTCCAAATCAGGCCATCCGTTTGTCCTCTCCAGTACTTCCTCGTTATTTGTGACTTAAGTAGACGGAACATTGTAACAGAGGATCTGTGTCTCTTACTCGTCCTTTTGAAAAGATAGACAGGTCTGGTATCAGGGAGTCTCTTTAGTCGATAATCTCCACCACTATGTTCGCCCTTTACATGTATTACTCGTCCGTGACCCTCGACATTTACAGAGGAGCCGACGTAGGGAGGAGGACGGGTAGGAACCCGACCTACCACGTGCCGACAACGAACACCTCAATATTGAGACCAACCCCCCGGTTACTAAGTGAGGTAGGAGGACAGAACAGATCTTTGACTCGTAGATTGAGGTAGTAGTTGTTTGGTTGTCTTAAAAGCTGTAAATACAGGTTTACAAGGAGAATCTCTGAGGTTGGTCCACTCAGGTTCTCGGGTCCTTTATTGCGTCCTATACTAGTTTCCCTTACCGTCCGTTCTTACAAAATGGACTCAAGTGAACTCGCGGTTACGTCTGATTGGGTCTCGATACTAAAGACATCAACAAACAAACGAACTAATCAATACTGATATAATTAAATACTACGAGTTTTATAAGTTTTATAATTTTAGATGTTAGTTCCCAGTTACAACTGGTAATTTACCGACTGTATTCTCGGGTTAATCTTATCCCTTACTCTATACTTTTAATGAAGAATTTTTATCTTGGATCCAGGTCCCTCGAAACTCTAATTAACCTCATCTCTTATCGCATAATCGACACGAACCTCCATGTCTCTACATTCCTGATAAAAATTATATCTCGTATAAACTGATGACTACTCTTTATATGCCTGGTCCGTTACAACGGTGTGTAATGGAAGGTTGTTGTCAAGTACTCTATATATAAAGTCTTATTATACAGAGAGTCATAAGTTTATTTTTTATAATACCCTTTCTGACAATTACTTAAATTAAATGTTAACAAAATAAAGGTGATTCCAACTTATGTACATATCAGTCGGTCAATGAAAGACGTAACTTTTTCATCACTAAAAGGACAAGTTAAGGAGATGAAAACATGTCATTTATGTTGTATAAAAATAAAAAAATTTTTTATTAACATAACAAAGTTTAATCTTAACAATTGTACTTCGTCTACAAACGTTAATTCAATAAAGTATATACATATCTTCTTAAACAAGTCTTACAGGTCTTAAATATTTAAAATACACCATTTTAGACACAGTGGAATACAAGGAAGGGTAGTAATGAAATTTCTCAATTGACTTACGTAAGAATGAATTTATGAAATTAAACGTTTAAGAACGAAATTTGTCTTTACTTTTACTTACAAGGACACGTATACTACTCGATTATTCAGTGCGAAATATGCACAAGGGTGATAAAGGGTGTAGAGAATAAGGAGTAACAAGTTAAATAAGATAACACTAATCTAAATGAATACTTTCAACGTAGTACAAGGTAGTTGTACACCTTCTGAAAGAAACGTAAATCGAATTCTAGTGGAAATAGAAGAAAAAGAAGAAAAAAAAATTACTTAAATAAAATAAAATAAATAAAAAAACAGAAGTACTAGTAAACAAANTAGGGTGGGGAGTCCCAGTAGGGTTAGTTTGGACCTGACCGCTAGACAAAGTGTATACTATTATATGTACAAAGTTACGATAAGAAAGTTTAGTGGGGTGGGAGCGGAAGAGTTTTGAGGTTTTCTGACAAGATATGTAGACACAGAGAAAACCACAGAACGTATATGCCAGTAGCAATGTTAGAAAGATCTAAGGTATATATACGGAATCATATGAGATAACCACAAAAGGAAAGACTGAATGAAGTGAGACATATTATTCGAGGTCAAATAAGATGGAGTAATCTTGACTAAGTTTACATAAGAAAAATTACCGACTCATTATGACGTAACACATATACATGGTGTCGAAAGAATAGGTAAGTAGACGGCTACCTGTAGATCCAACGAAGGTACAGGACCGATAACATTTGTCACGACGCTACTTGTAACCCCATGTACACAGAGAAAGTTAATACCGAAGGAGTAACACATACGGGTCGTCACCCTAAAGACCCAGTATACCGTCAAGATAAAGGTCAAAAATTTCCTTAGAGGTGTGACAAGAGGTATATATAAACATAAATTCAAGTATGAAGGGACACATTCTCCTTTACTGTTGAATCCGTGGTAAAGAAGGGTTGTAAAATTTTCTAAAAGACAGTATAATAAAATAAAGGTTTTGTAAAGGTTTTAACTATTTCAACTATAATGATTTAAAAAATTTTTACACGCAGAAAGTATTCAACCAAAACCTACAGGGAAGTTAAAACAAAGTAGATAAAAAAGCAATTGTAACTCATAATGTTTCATAACTTCTATGTATTACACCCTTTCCCTCGAGAATACTGCTTCAAAGTCGGGTCGTACCTCTGGAAGAACAAGGAGTTATAGAAGACTGTGGTAGACAGGAGTGAGGTAGGACAAGTAAAGGGAGTACCCTGACCGAAGGAAAAACCTGACTTTGTAGAATTTGTTTGTGAAAGGAATACGGAAGTGGAGGTGACACGGGAACGGTCTTCGTGTGGTAGGTCCACATGAGTACCGAGACCAAGAGAGAAGGAACTCCAGAAAGGTCAATAGTGGAACAAATGTCCAGAACTAATTGTACACCAAGCTGCGTACTATGACCTACGAACCCCGACCACGTGACCCTGCTGGGTATCCCTACCATGCCCCTCCCTCCTCCCTCCCCCCAAGTCGTACCCCTAGTGCACATATGGACACCACCTAAGTACAACTACATATCGTTTTGGTTATGTTATAACATTTCATTAATTGGAGGTTAATTTTATTTATTTAAATATAATTTTATTTTGCACATATGTTGTCCACAGGAGAAGAGGTAGACGGAAAATGGAGGAAAGAAAAGGAAGTATTGTTGACATTGTCTACTGAACGGTATATTGAAAATAAAAGAATAGAAGACAGAGGTATCGGTCTACAATCCTCGAAGACAACAAGTTGTGACACACGAGGGACGTATCTATGGTATATATCACGGACCATGTAACAGAGTTAAGTTAAGTATAGGAGTTTATACACTTTCTTACAGGGTAATTTTGACATTTTATAGACTGTAGAACCCTTTTTCGAGACTATCAAAAAGACCCTTTTTGAACTTGGTCAAACGATTAATCTCTACCGTGCTCTTCGAGGGATTTCACGTACTTGTCTTATAACTTTCATTAAAGAAATACCACTTTATATTTACCATCGTAAAGTTGTTACACCATTACGGGTAAATACACTTTTAATCAGTAAAATAAAGGTGGAAAAGAGTATCATTGGAAGTAGTGTGCCGTGGTTCCTTGGATTGTCCTTTATTGTTCAAAGAAGAATACCCTAAAAGTCTCTTTAGTCTTAACGTTGTGGAGTATAAACCTGAAAAAGAGAGGTACATGGACTAGTGACACAAATCTTTGGACAAGTAGTAGGACCGGCAGTGGAGTCTGAGGGTGGAGGTATGGAGGTACATGAAGAAGGAGAGGTCGAACAGGAAACATCTGTAGACGAAGTGGAGATGGTGGTAGGGCTTCTACGACACCTTGAAGGTCTGGGTCTTATTTCAGTATTGGACACTTCCGACGTAGTAGGTCTACATGAAAAAGAATGAAAAAAGGTCTGACCTACAGAAAGACGACTGGCACTACCGAACACTGGCTATACACCGGTAGACAACGGGGGACGTGATGTACCAGTAGTACTTGGGGACCGAGACACCTGACGACGAAGACCACAGACCTAGCATTCACAGGACGTAAGGAACAATCTTTCGAATTAACACAACGTTGACAGGAAGACATGTCAAAATCTTTAGGGAGTAAAAAAGACACTTGAGTTAGTCTACTAGGTTGAACGTTCAAGACTGTGGAAAGAGTTGTTACACCACTACATGAGACCTCGACACGACGACCGACCATCAAGGGAGTGACCATAGGAGATGAGAATGAGATTCTATCAAAGGAGGTATATACCTTAGAGTAATCGAGTCCCGTTCATATTTCGTAAAAGGGGGACACGTAGAGTGGAGAGTGGATAGAGGAATAAAATAACGTGTCCGAATCCACACATGGAATCAAGACGAAGATAAGTGTCAAATGTGAGTTTACTTTCTCGGAGCCACTACATGTGACACCAGTGTGGGTACGACTCGGGGAAGTAGATATCAGACTCTTTATTCCTGAATTTCTCTTCAAACTTTTACAGGAAACCTTTCAATTCATATTTTCCAGAATAAAAGGATCCCGAATTCTTCAGGGGAACTATCGTCTCGAGTTTCGGACTCGGGCCACAACAGGAGGAAACCAGTCTGAAGATCTCTGTCTTTTATAAAGAAGATAAAAAGAACTTTAAATATAAAACAAAGATTGAAGAGACATGTTAAAACATTGAGTAAGAATTCAAAACACTATAGATACTTTAAAGTTCCAAAAAAAAAAAAGAAAAACTAAAAGGAGGAGATGGTTAACATTAGGTTTATAACCTACACTTCATAAACCTTTAAAGGTACGTAGTGTTCCTTGATGTACCTAGTGAATTCTTATTAAATAAGAGTATACGTCATATAGTATAACTCGTAAAAAGTAAAATAAACGGAATTAATTAACGGTACTAAATACGATGAGGACACTCTTCCTATTTTTGAGGAGAACCGTTGGTGTCGATAAATATATTCCAAGAATTTCTTCTTTATGACTCTGGTGACAAAATAGGGAAAAGACTTACATTAAGAAACGTATATGAATACCATTAACGATCCGAAGGGTCCACAGTGTCACCATTTCTTAGACGGACGGTTACGTCTTCTGACAAAACTAGGGTTCCAACCCTTCTAGGGGAAATTTTCCTTTACCGTTGGATGAGGTCATAACAACGGACCCTTTAAAGTACCTGTCCCGTCGGACCATCCAATGTCAGGTACGCCAACGTTTCTCTATCTGTACTAACTCGTACGTCCGTGTGTACGTCACATTAAAAACAAGGACTATTAGGTTTGAAATATTATTACCAACAAAAGTGATTATATTCCATGAAAATATGAGTAATCCTAGAATAAGAAGTTATGTCCGATACGGGTGACACAGATGGTAACTATGACCTTTAGTACCTATTATTTCATGTAGAGAGGTTCGTATTAGATGTACCTTTGTTTATACTCTCTTGTCTACGTATATTATACCAAAATCTCATCTTGACTAGAATTTATACTATTTCGTTTCATAATCTAGTGTGTAAATAATGATATGTCGTATAAAGAAAAAACCTCTCAATTGCGTAAGAAAGTTTATACGTGGTAGTGACAGATAAACATTCTACATAAGTAACTTGACTTCCTGATCACGATACAAATCGAAAAAATTTAATTTAAAGAAAGAACACAGACAAACTTTTAAAGCTCACGAAGGTCTTTTGGAAATAGAAAAGTGAAGAGGTTTACTTTATATAGGTTATAAGTATTAAAACAGTGCTTGTTATATCTCCGTCTTTTACATGTTATCGTCATAGTAGGTAATCTACAGTAGGATTATTAGTTTCTTACTGAACGATATTTCGAACCCAAGGACAAGTCCTTACACTAAGTCCCAGTGTCCACGACACGATTGTAAGTTCAGAAAGGTTGGACAGGTGTACTGGAGTTTCCCTGACTGAGGTTACCTCAGTGAAAAAGTATGTCAATACACTTTACTTGAACTTATTATTTCATTAATACTTACAATGGAAATTTTATAGTCTGTTTTAAGATCTTAATCATCTTAGTCTAATAATGTTGACAGGAATCAAGACGAATTAATCTAATAATACAATCCACAACAATGTATGTTTGAAAGGACTTTATTTTAACAATCATTTTGTAGAAGTAACAGTTTACTTCACTATGCCACCCTTCAACGAGACTAGAGAGGTACCGAAGATCGGGAGGTCTAAGTACTCGGATCAGTCCGTACTTAGAGAGATCGTACAAAGATTTCGAGTAGACATTACAACACACACCGGAATGACGAGAAGAACTTGGTTGATTATTATAAAATAATGAAAATATATACATCCAATTAGAAGGTTAAAAGTCCACTTTACTCGAATAATTTACACTTAACGAAATTAAATTTAAACTGATGATATTATAGGAGTATCGTATTCGACCTTAGTTCTAACGGTCCTCTTTATAGTTATTGGAGTCTATACGTCTACTGTCGTGGGAATACCGTCTTTCACTTCTCCTCGATTTTTCGGAGAACTACTTTCACTTTCACCTCCCACTTTTTCAACCGAATTTCGAGTTGTAAGTCTTTTGCTTCTAGTACCGTAGGCCAGGGTAGTGAAATACCCTTTATCTACCCCTTTGTCACCTTTGTCACAGTCTGAAATAAAAAAACCCGAGGTTTTAGTGACGTCTACCACTGACGTCGGTATTTTAATTTTCTGTGAATGAGGAACCTTCTTTTCAATACTGCTTGGATCTATTATATAAGTTTTCGTCTCTGTAATGAAACGGTTGATTCCAGGTAGATCAGTTCCGATACCAAAAAGGTCACCAGTACATACCTACACTCTCAACCTGACGTTTCTTCCGACTCGTGGCTTCTTAACTACGAAAACTTGACACCACAACCTCTTCTGAGANACTGTGGTGGGAATACCGTCTTCCACTTCTCCTCGATTTTTCGGAGAACTACCTTCACTTTCTCCTCTCACTTTTTCAACCGAATTTCGAGTTGTAAGTCTTTTGCTTCTAGTACCGTAGGCCAGGGTAGTGAGGTACCCTTTATCTACCCCTTTGTCACCTTTGTCACAGTCTGAAATAAAAACCCCCGAGGTTTTAGTGACGTCTACCACTGACGTCGGTGTTTTAATTTTCTGTGAATGAGGAACCTTCTTTTCAATACTGCTTGGATCTATTATATAAGTTTTCGTCTCTGTAATGAAACGGTTGATTCCAGGTAGATCAGTTCCGATACCAAAAAGGTCACCAGTACATACCTACACTCTCAACCTGACGTTTCTTCCGACTCGTGGCTTCTTAACTACGAAAACTTGACACCACAACCTGTTCTGAGAACTCTCAGGAACCTCACGTTCCTCTAGGTTGGTCAGGTAAGACTTCCTCTAGTTGGGACCCTAAAGAAACCCTCCTTACTACGATTTCGACTTTGAGGTCATGAAACCGGTGGAGTACGCTTCTCAACCGAATAACCTTTTCTGACTACTACCCTCCCTAACCTGCGCCCTCTTCTTCCCCTACTGTCTCCTACTCTACCGACCTACCGTAGTGCCTGAGCTACCTGCACTCAGACTCACTTGAGGTCCTCTACCACTACCTGTCCCTCCGGACCGTACGACGCTAAGTACCCCAGCGTTTCTCAGCCTGTGCTGACTCACTGACTTGACTTGACTTGACTTATAGGTGTACATTTTGAAATGGAAAAGGACCAACCTTCTCTACAGAGAACGGGACAATCCACACTGAGTGGACAGACACGAAGTAATGGATGGGACCACACGTGTGATCTTAATTTTAAGATTATTTAAACAATTTTGCATTAACTTTTGTTATTTGACACGGGTAATTTGATACACTTAACTTCTTAAAATTTTCGGTATTTTTAAATCTCAAATATGACGGACTAAGATAAATACACATTAGGTTCCTCCATACGTTATTCAAACAGTCAACATAATACATTACCAACTGGAGGGGACCACCGAGTCGTCATTTCTTAGGTGGACGGTTACGTTCTCTACTCCTAAACTAGAGACCCAGTCTTTCTAGGGGACCTCTTCCTTTACCGTAGGGTGAGGTCATAAGAGCAGACCCTTCAGGGTACCTCACCTCTTGGACCGGTAGATGTCAGGTATCCCAACGTTTTCTCAGTCTTTGTTGAAATCGTTGATTTGTTGTTGTTGTTGTACATTAACAATATTTACATTGGGGGTTTCAAGGAGAAAGAAATGAAGACTTCCACTATGTTTTTTGATTTGGATAAAAGACTCCCTACTATACTCTTTTACCGTTCTTACGAACGTATTGGGTTTCTTATGCAAATTCCCATTCTTCATATAGACATACACACAATTAACAAACATATATGAAATACAATTTGTGTGTGTGTGTATGTACAGGTACGTGTGTCTGTGTCTCTATTAGAGTAAATAATAAAACTCCTATTAGAAATGTCTTTTAATTTCTTATTTCCGTACTTTTATTACTTACAAAAACAATTGTACCTTAAATTCCTTACGTCTTTAAGCCTGTTTTGTAAAATTTACCTTACACTCTGTAATGAAAACTATACTTGATGAAAAGAATAGTATTCATAAGTTTTATATTGGTGTAAATATATTACGTTACACCTTAAGTTACTTGGTCGTTTGTGTTCCACCCCAAGGTTGTGTGTGTGTGTGTGTTTGTGTGTGTGTGTGTGTGTGTGTGTGTTAGAAATAGGTCCCTTTTGATCTACTGACTTAACTCTTCAAATTTGAGTTATTGTGTAATGTGATTAACGAAATTTTAAATTCTAGTCGGTGACTATAAGGAATGTAACCCGACTTATTTTATACAGACGATTTTGACTCTGGTTAGACCTGTCAGGTTCCTTCTTCCATAAGGGAAGGATCTACTGAAAGATCCCCGTAGATGTAAGGAACACAATATCAGGGAGAAGGTAGGAGTTCGGATCGTAGTGTCGTAGAAGTCTAGAGAGAGACTGAGGTCAAGAATGAGAAGAGAGGAGACGTAAATGTATTAGTGTCGGTAACGAATATCGTTGTACCCATTAGGTTCAATTAGAAGAGTAAAATTCCTATTACTAATCGATTAATTAAAATAGTCGATCGAGACAAGAAAAAATACATTCAATTGTATGATTTTTGAAACTTTTTTGTAGTCTTTTATTTATGGAGACTCAGGATAAACGTCTTACCTCTTACTAACCGTATGTGATAATAACTATAAAATATCTTATTTAAAGAGGTTTAAATTCGTCTATTAGGGATATTACCTATACCATGAATTTTATACCTTTATGTACAGTATTGAATCTCTGTAATATTACTCCCCTATTTACTGTCGATAATTGAAGTCTATATGTATACTTTAAGGATTACCAAAATCGTCTTCCCAGTCCTTTGGTCCCACACGTGACGGGTGATGAATTGTCATTTGTTTATCTCCACAGGGAAATATTTCTCTCTTTATTTTGAAAAGACTCTCATAGTACCCGAGACAGGAATGTTTTTCAGTTACGTAACTGGTAGGTTCCCTAGGTAAGTTCTGTTAACGGAGTCATAGTGAACAACCTCTCTTGAATTGTGACCACAACCCTATTGTGACCGAAACCCTCAAATCTGGGGACCGTCCTCTCGTCAATTACCTCTTCTTAATTATTTTCGACTTAAGTGGGAAGAACATCGAATCAGAGGACCCTTGTCTCTTAGTCGTCCTTATTTTTTCCTAGGAAAAACAGGTCTGGTTCATGGTGTCCCTTTAGTACACAAATGTCCAGTGACATAATTAATGTTCTCCCCTTATATGAATTACGCGTCTGTCTCTCTCGACAATTTATCGAGGAGATAACGTAGGGGTTCGAACATGTTGGACCCGTACCTCCTCTGTTCGAAAACGAAAGCCTTAGGTTTCAGACTCATTTCTTGGTTGTCAACTGGGAGGTGCACGACAGAATAGACATCCGTCTCGAAACCAGAGGTAGTTGGTAGGTCCTTCCCTAAGTCTGAAGGTGTGTTCCTGGAAGGAGAGTCAAAGGTACGTCCACTCAGTTTCACCGGTTTTCTGTGACGTCTTTTCATGGTCTATTTTATTTTAAGTTTTTACAAATGTACTGCAGTGGACTCTTGTTTGTGTCGACTTGAGTCGGCTTGAGTCTCGAACCGTTAGTGACCACAGTAAGGGAACGAATTTTATAGTTACGTTTGGTCTTCCGATTTTTCTCTTCATTTTATTTATATATTTATTATTTTTCTCTTCACATCTGTGACTTTAGTCGTTCGTTTTGCTAATCTTACTTCCAGGTTGATCTTCTCCCTACTTTCCTCATTTCACGAAGGTCATTTTCATCTCGTCCAGGTCTATAGAATAATTAATTGACCCCATTTCTTTAACCCACAATCGATACCTTTCGATATTTTACTTTACTTCCGTAAAGAAAGGTTGAACTTCTACCCTAAAAACAGAAAGAATGGTTGACTGGTAAATCAAAAGAATAATCCATAATCTACGTAAACTCCCCTTAACACTGAGCTATATGTAAAACACACCAGTTTAGATCGTTAGTCTATACAAAAGAGGTAACGATCAAATAGTAACGATGTTTTTAGATACCATTAATTTAAGTTTGAGACAGAGATTGACACCTACTAAAAAAGGGGGTGTCATTACAGGTCTTGGAACACACCGACACTGTGTAACTCCCGAGTTATTTCCAGTCCCAAAGACACTTGTGGGGTGTTACGTATCCTGTCTGGTGGTGGTGTTTATTATACCAGGTCATACAGTTGACACTGTTGTGACTTCTTAGGTCTTAATTTCTTATGAACGTAAAACTGATGAATAACGATAGAAGTTAAAAAAGGGATTTTACAATTGTGAAGTGTATAGACAGTCTTTTTGGTCTCGTATGAGGACCCGATGATTTTTCAAGAGTCGGGATTAAGTTGTCTATAAAAAAAAGGGTGTCCTCTTACTATACTCTCTCCAAGGTACAACGAAAGGATTGAACATAGAACTTAATCTCGTTTTGAAGTATATAAACTAGTGGTAAAACTAAATGGATAATAATAGTATATCGGTATAATATACGGGTAAAAAGATGTCATTTGTCTGAAAGTTTATTAAAAATATTTACGAACATAAAGTCAACCGAAAACCTCGTATAAATCCCGGTGTTTAATTTTTTTTAAAGTCGATGTATACAGATAAAAGAATGGAGACTCAAGGAACGGAATAAATTCTACCAATTGAGTGAGTATTAAAGTATGTCTCTAAAGTTCGACAGGTGAGTATTACACAAACAATGAAAATGTGACTCCAGTATTAGAGAGACTAAAAAACATTCTACAAAATTCCTCCTTGTTGAAGTATAAAAACATTCTATCTGGAAATTCAGTCAAAAATAGTTGTTAAGGTAGAAAGGTTTATTTCACTTTATGTTGGAACGGTATACAATTTGTAGGTTTATATTACTCTGGATAAGGACTAAGTAAGTTGTCATTATTGACTCATACACAATGGACGATCTCTTAAAATACTTGTATTATGTAATATAATAAAATAGAAATCCGATAACAATTACATTAATTAGGTACAACTACAGTATTTAATAACGATAATATAGAAAATAAGTCAATCGAAAGTTTTGAAGTAAATTAAGATAAATAATGTGAACAAAGTCACAAGATAAATCGGACCAAAGTATGTGGAGCAGTATAAAAATGAAGGATTGAAAAGTATTAAAAACATGTTCGTTTGTAGATAAGTGTAATAAACAATTTTATGTTTCCAGTCGTTTTGTCCACTTCAGAGAAGAACAAACCTAGAACGTGATATAATCCTTCTGTCTCATGTCACTTTCTTTACACACATCTTATGTCACAGGAGTCTACTGACTATACTCCCTGTAATGAGTCACTATTCGTACCTTAAGAGTGTTACGTTCATCCAGAATACTCATACCTGGAGTGCCTATTAACTACAAACCTGTTTTTAGTCTTGATTCTGATCTCACTCGGGTATCCTAGATAGTCTTTTTACTAGTTTTGGGTTCTTATTGTTTCTCTACTACGGTGTATACTTTTTCGTGATTTCTCCGACAAAAAAACAGATAATAACTTGGTATATATTTGTCAATAAGTTTGTCTATACTTTGTCCGTGTCGAACTATAATTTTTACCAGATTTAAGTTAAGTATAAGTAACAGGAAAACATGAAGGAAAACACTTCACGACAGAATCAGGAAAATAAGTAAAAACCCGTTAAGTTAGACTTTTACAAAGTATAGTATTTCTATGGTGACGAAATAGTAAACCTATTTAAATATAAACTACAAAATTAATAAAAGGGTCCGTAGTTCCGTTATCTTGTCATGTACTTTATAGTGGTCTTAGTTTCTACGAAAAGAAATGGTCAGAGAGTCCTTGGTAAACTCGAATAATTCAGAAATAAAGGAGAACACAGGTAAACTAAAAAGAGAGGGAGAGTGTAGGGAGAGACATAGATCTACATATGTATATAGAATTTTAGGTCAAAAGTTCTTTTCTATATCTATATATGTATGTATATACATAGGAAAAGACACTGTGTCACCATTTTTTAGTCTTACGGTAACATCCTCTATATTCTCTGAGCCCAAGTTAGGGACCCAGTCCTTCTATGGGACCCCTTCCCTTACCCTTAGATGAGGTCATAAGGACGGATCCTTTAGGGTACCTGTCTCCTCGAACCGCCCGATGTCAGGTACTCCACCGTTACTCAGTCGGTCCTGACTCGTACGTACGTGTTACGTATATATGTGCTACTTGTTTAAAATTACACAGAAATTATGTTCCGGTCTGGGTTCGACTCAGGGTTCAAATAACTAAGGTCCCTTTAAATGTTTGACCTTAAAAACCTATGGTAAAATGTATTAGTTTAGACTAGTTGAACTCAACATAGTTTGAAATTGAATTAGTCCCATCAATTCCCCCTCCCCACTTTTCCTAAATCCTCATTGTATCGAATCCTTCACTCTCCCATTGTCTGTCCTTCCGGTCCCAAGTGGTTTACCTCCTTTATCCGACGTTCACAGTCTGTACAAAAAGAGAGAGGGAATCCGCCGTCCTCCTTTGTTTGATGTTCAAAGTCCAAAAAACAAAAACAAAAACAAAAAAGAAAATCTTAAGACACAACGACACTTCTATGGACCAAGGTGGACTTGTATTGAAAAGAGTTCGGAAATCAATTGGTTACACAAAAAGAGTACCTTTACAAAAAGAATTCGAAACAACTACTTTGATACATAAACGTAACCTTAAACGGAAAGAAGTTTTACCAAGGTGGAGTCTGATTGAAAAAAAGAAAAGAGTTTGGAACCCGACTATTATCGAGTTGTTTGGTCATAAGTATAGTAAATAAAATACCGACCCCTTACTGTGTGAAGAACTGGCTAATGGTTTGTCAATTTTGTTTATCCTTTCAAAGAACCAGCTTTGGGCTTTGTTGATTTTTGCTATGGTCTCTTTTGTTTCTTTTGCATTTATTTCTGCCCTAATTTTTAAGATTTCTTTACTTCTACTAACTCTGAGCTTCTCCATTTCTTCCTTTTCTAGTTGCTTTAGGTGNGTTATTTATTTGACTTTTTTCTTGTTTCTTGAGGTATGCCTGTAGTGCTATGAACTTTCCTCTTAGCACTACTTTTATAGTGTCCCACAGGTTTGGGGTTGTTGTGTTTTCATTTTCATTCATTTCTATGCATATTTTGATTTCTTTTTTGATTTCTTCTGTGATTTGTTGGCTATTCCGAAGTGTGTTGTTCAACCTCCATATGTTGGAATTTTTAATAGTTTTTCTCCTGTAATTGAGATCTAATCTTAATGCATTATGGTCAGAAAACATGATTGGAATGATTTCGATTTTTTTGAAATTATCAAGTTTAGATTTATGGCCCAGGATGTTATCTATCCTGGAGAAGGTTCCATTAGCACTTGAAAAAAAGGTGAAATTCATTGTTTTGGGGTGAAATGTCCTGCTCCAGTTTCATCCATCTCATCAGAACTGATTCAAATGTATTCTGTTTAATGGCTGAGTAATACTCCATTGTGTACATGTACCACAGCTTTCTTATCCATTCATCTGCTGATGGACATCTAGGTTGTTTCCATGTCCT
>SJYO01006231.1:88370106-88425005 GCA_006410555.1 Capra ibex
ACTGTTCTCCATAGTGGCTGTACTAGTTTGCATTCCCACCAACAGTGTAAGAGGGTTCCCTTTTCTCCACACCCTCTCCAGCATTTATTGCCTGCAGACTTTTGGATCGCAGGGTAGGATAGAGTTTTTACGTATAACACCCTCTCCCGGGACCACTTTGAGACAGTTGCGACTCCACAGAGAGAATAGACTAATTATCGAAAGATTGTCTGTATTCTGTAGGCTGATTTCTGATCGTCTCCCCGTGAGAAAGACGGGGGAAGACTACAGATACAGTCTTCGAAAGAGAGAAAATATGAAATTATTTTGAAATAATGTGTTTTCGAAACTCGCTAGTTCGGAGCAGTGACCGGGACCTAACTTAAGAAGAGGAGGTCTCCGGTTCTTAGGGCCGCAGAAAGTGACGAGTCGTTGTCTGAAATTCATCGGTCACAGATGACACACATACACACAAGAACGGTACATAGTACACTTGTCACGAGTGTCATCCCTATTAGTTGATGATGATGATTCAGCGAAGTCAGCACAGGCTGAGACACGCTGGGGTATCTACCGTCGGGTGGTTCGAGGGGGTAGGGACCCTAAAAGGTCCGTTCTTGTGACCTCACCCAACGGTAAAGGAAGAGGTTACGTACTTTCATTATTCGAGTGTATAAAGTTCCACTGAGTATATGTCTTCGGTCTTGAGTTAGTTGTCTTCCCTAAGTAAATTTGTACGTCCTGTGGAAACAGTGTTAAAGTTTTACACGATCTCCTTGTATTGTATCACACCTACTCCCAGAGGAACACTGAACTTCAAAGTCGTCGTAGGACTGTGGCGGAGAGGAGTGTGAAGTAGAACACGTGATTGGAGGGGTTTAACCGAAGGAAAAAATTTTTTGAACTTGTACAATTTGTTCGTGGAAGGGGTCCCGAAAATGTGGTCCCGACAACGTTGTTAAAAAGTGGAACGGTCCGTGTGTAAAGAGGAGGACCATTCAAGTCACAAGAACGAAAGAGAAGGCACTCCAGAGATAAGTTTACATTAGAATAAACGTACAGAATGGACTTCTCAGTACTCTTTATCATAGGGGAGAGATAAGAAATGGAATATTGAGAAAAGTTTAAAGAAATATCCTCAGTAGCATACTTTTCGTTATATATAATTGTGTATACATCGGTTTAAAGTATATATATATATATCGAATATAAAGGAAACACAGATCTAAGAATGTCGAAAACATCTTGGGGTATGAGTAGTGGACCTGTCGTGGACTTTGTGACAGTAATAAGTTGAAGATAATGGGTTTACTTGACTTTTTAAAGAGTAATTTATAAACCTTATATACTATCGGACGTTTTTTTTTTTTTTTAGATGTGCACTCTGTTGGAACACTCAAACTCGACTGTATCCCTTAAGGTATTTCCCCCTTTAGGTAATCTTTGTATGACTTGAATCCGTTTTTTATAATTTACATGAATTCATTTTATATTTGTTATCAAAAAGTTGTTACACTCGTTACAGACAAAAACATTTTTGTCTGTACAATAAAAGAGGAAAGGTCATCAATAGAGGTGGTGTACTCTGGTTATTTGGACTGTTTACAAAGTCTTAAAGAAGAAGACCCTGAAAGTCTCCTTAGTCTTGACGTCGGGAAATATATACGCGAAAAGGAGAAGTACATGGACTAATGACATAAACCTTTGGACGAGTAGTAGGACCGACAGTCGAGCCTGAGGGTGGAGGTGTGGGGGTACATGAAGAAGGAGAGGTTGGACAGAAAACATCTGTAGACGAAGTGGAGGTGGTAGCAGGGTTTCTACGACACCTTGTAAGTCTGAGTCTCGGATCAATATTGGATACTTCCGACGTAGTGGGTCTACATAAAAAAGTGTGACAAACATCAAAACCTACTGAAGGAGGACTGACACTACCGGATACTGGCCAAACACCGGTAGACAGTGGGGGACGTGATGTGTCAGTAGTACTTACGGACCGAGACACGTGACGACCAAGACCACAGGACCTAGTAGCCATAGAACCTAAGGAAGAATGTTTGGAATTACCACAGTTCCGACAGGAAGACACCTCACCACTATTAGGGAGTGAGAAAGACACTTGAGTTTCTCAACCAAGTTCAACGGACGAGACTCTGGGAAGAATTACTGTGGCACGATATAAAAAGTCGACAGAACGACCCTCCAAGTGGGAATCGACCATAACAAATGAGAATGAGATCCTATCAAAGGACGTATGCACCTTAAAGTAGAAGAGTCCCCTTCATATTCCGTAAAAGGTGGACACGTAGAGTGGAGAGTCACCAGAGAAATAAAATAACATGTACGAATCCTCACATATAAATAGGACGATTACGGGTATCGAGTGTGAGTTCACGTTGCCGGAGTCACTACATGTGACACCAGTGTGGGTACGACTTGGGGAAGTAGATATCAGACTCCTTGTTTCTGTATTTCTTCCGAGACTTTCGTAAGAAATCCTGACGTCGATATTTTTCTTAGGTTAGTAAGACTCGACTTCGTCCGTCGTACTAACTTTCAAAATTTCTGACTTACTTGGTCACTTATACGAATATTGAAAATATCAAAGAAAAACTTTTTAATGACCAAACTTAGAATACAAAAGTCTCTCATCCCCTTTGGAAGGAGAGTTTGATTAATACTGCTATGAAACCATTTTAATTTCCAATATTTGTTTTGTTAATATAAAAGAGAGATAGACTGAGGAGGTTTTTAACCTTTAAGAATCCAAAGGTCATTCAAATGATTTACTCAATCCTTCCAATAGAGTACCAGTGTTTTTAGAGTTCTTTAAAAACTCTGGAATTTTTCCCTGCTTAAGTGGATCTAAACAATCCGTTTTAGACACTATTCGAAAACCACAATCAAAGGGTCGGGACAAAATACAATTTTCAAGTTAGACTCTGAGATATTTACAAAGTCGTTTTATTTTTCAGATATTAGTTAATACCAATATATTTAGTAGTCTGGTTTTAATCACTCTTGTCTGGATAAAACGTTTGTTTTGATCGGAATTAAACCAATATACACTATTTTTACTCCCATTGAAATCCCTCTTTTTCATAAAGTTTTTTACAATTTAGGGTCAAACAATTACCTTCAGACGTAGATCATTCTGAGACTGGATTACGAAAACAGTTTTATATTTTCTTTTGGACTTCGAACTTTATTTGTACATCAAGACATGATACTCAGTCTCCGATGTAGTATCAGGCGACTGTGGGGAGTGGGGAAGGTCCGACTAAGGGACCGACGACCTCTACCTGAGGTCGTCAACCGGGACTCTTTTACATGAATTCTTTTTTAATATCAGTATAAGTCCAGTAACACTATAATGATCTACCCTAGGGGAGTAGTCCGGTTAATTATTACAGATGAGACTAAGACCGGTACTTAAACTCGAAAAAAGATATTGAGTTCGAGTTAGTCTCGTTGTTCTTTTCAAAGTTGTTTCCTCCTTTTTAGAGGTTGTTAATACCCTACCTAAATACATCTATTGTGGTCCGATACCATTAAATCCGAATTTCAGAGGAGACACAACCTTTGTTAATTTAGTATGATTCCTGCTAGTTAGATCGTTGTGATCTTTTGACCCGATACATGGAATATCCGTCACGATTATAACGTCGGTACTTTAATTTTCTACGAATGAGGAACCTTCTTTTCAATACTGGTTGGTTTATCATATAAGTTTTCGTCTCTGTAATGAAACGGTTGATTCCAGGCAGATCAGTTCCGATACCAAAAAGGTCACCAGTACATACCTACACTCTCAACCTGACACTTCTTCCGACTCACGACTTTTTAACTACGAAAACTTGACACCACAACCTGTTCTGAGAACTCTCAGGGAACCTGATGTTCCTCTAGGTTGGTCAGGTAAGACTTCCTCTAGTCGGGACCCCAAAGAAACCTTCCTTACTACGACTTCGACTTTGAGGTCATGAAACCGGTGGAGTACACTTCTCAACTGAGTAACCTTTTCTGAGACTACGACCCTCCCTAACCCCCGTCCTCCTCTTCCCCTGCTGTCTCCTACTCTACCGACCTACCGTAGTGACTGAGCTACCTGTACTCAGACTTACTTGAGGTCCTCAACCACTACCTGTCCCTCCGGACCGTACGACGTTAAGTACCCCACCGTTTCTCAGCCTGTGCTGACTTGCTGACTTGACTTGACTTGACTTATATATATAAAGGGACCTTCTATTTCTAAGATGTCTCGTCTGATTCAGTCTACTGGACTCTATATGACCCGATGTAGATTACCTTCGAGAATTCAGAATGAACACTGAAATGATTATGACGACCGATACAATAAAAATAAAGTGGACAAAATATTTTAACGACAAAGAATGTGACAGTTTACACACAGACTCCGGAGATTATCTTAATATATATCAAAGCATACTCTAGCTACTGTCATTGTCACATTGAGATCTATACCCTTCTTCGTTGTTCTCCCTTATAAAAGGACCTGGTTCTCCGATCATTCCGTCCACCGGGTCTCTTAAAACCTATGACAAAATACTGGATCAGGTCATTGGCGTGTAGCTCACCGGACAGTTGTTTTAGAAACGGTTTGGACTCTTACCTGTAAGAGTCGTGGTATCCTATTTTACCAGTACTCTACGAGGGGAGTTTTAGTACCAGTTCAAATACTTGTCTTTCCCCGAGACGGTTGACTTCTGACTGTGAACGGTAGATGTAGATGTTTCTAGTTTAGTACCGGTGACGTTGACGACTGAAAGTTGCGGGGACTTTCCTCAAGTCCCACTTTTAGTCCTTACTCCGTGAGACACGAGACCCTTTTTGACCGTCTTGTCCGGAAGTCTATCAATCTAGAAAAGTCCTCTTCTAAAATACTCCGGGTTAAGAACGTAGAAGAGTATGGATCTCTTTGACTGAAGTAAATACCACTTTAGACGAAACCGATAATTCCTTTTCAAATGTTAATTTTTCAGTTTTATCTCATCGATACCAAGTCTATAGGACCCTTTATTGATCCACTACGATACCCACATGAAAGTCTAATCTGGAACATAACGATTTATGAACTCAAAAGACTCAACACAGTCCGAACCTACGGTGCTAAGAGTTTTGTTACAGACGACCTTCGATCATTGACGTTGGAATGAAAAATATTTTGATCCGTTGACCGGTGGACCGATGTTCAGAGGGACTTCACGGTCCAGGTCTGACCCAAAGTCCGGATAAGAAGATTTTCTTTACTCTAAATAAAACAGATGATTTAAGGTCAATAGTCAGGACGTTGACGAAGATTAACCCAATATGGTTTTACCGTCTGGTTCCCTAACTCTAAAATTAGTATGTTCTGAGTCTAGATCTTGAACCTTGAGTCTTTATGAAGGTTAAGTCACAGATATAAGGTTCGACGTCGTCAGGATACGAGGTAAAACTGTCCAATTAATAGTATCAGTATCGACGGATCAAGGGATTTAATTTTGACTCGTCCTGAGACACCCCGAGACCTGATCTTTAGACAAGACACAAGAGGTAAAGAACAGACATCCCATATCCGAAGTAAGTCGGATGAACTGGAAGGGACTCTAGGTTTCCCACCTAAGTTTGTTAACGATTAGTCGCTTCCTTCCCCTATATCTTTCTCCTCTTTGTTAGTTTCCATGTCGGAGGTCTGTCTCAGGACCAAGGATGATTTTCTTTATACGTATTGTTACAGAAACTCGGGGGTGGGTCCACCTCCTATCATTGAAGTCTGACTCGTGTTCTAAGGACCTCGTGTCGAGAGAACGGAGTGGTGGTTGGTTAGTTTTTCCCAGTGTTTGGGACGTTGGGAGTGGGGTTTACAACGGAAGACAAAGACCCCTGGTCTCTACTGGTAGGACAATCCAGAGGACAAACGGGGGACAGATAAAGTAGGGACTCTCCCCGGTTGTCAAAGTTTGATTTAACGACAATAATATTCCCACTTACGACCAAAGTCCGTTTTTTTATGGAACTGAATCTAGACCATCTCTCTCTGAAGACGAGACGATCCGTCCGTATACGGGTACGTGTCGTCCTTCTTCAATGTCTTCTTTCTCTGGAGGAGGGGTTAAGGGTTCTTCATAGAACTCGTACTTCAGAGAGTCCCCCGTCAACAATCCCCCTCGTGTGACTAACTTTGGCGGGTGGGACCGGTCCGTGGTATCATTGATAAACGTACTCAACAAAATACTTCTTCTAGGACTAGTCCTTATACCTTGATTATTCGGTGGTGGTTACCTTCTCAAGCCCTATCCAACTTTCCTCTGTGGTACACAGGCAGGTGAAAGGTCTTACGGAAAGCGATCGTAGGTAGAACCGACTCGTTACACACGCGGTGGTCCTTTCTGAGACTTAATCTAACCGGTTTCTGGTAAACCTTTGATTAGGGTAGTGGTATTTTGGACTTTGACGTTCGGTGCGTCGTCTCATCAAGAGGACCCAAGGGAATGGGATGACGAGAGGTGGTCCCACGGGAAAGGGTTATTTTAGAGAACGAAACAGTCGTGTACACAGAGGAACCTGTTAAGTAAAGACTCACAATCTGTTCTCGGGTCAAAACCCGGGACCTTCCCCAGGTGGAAGGACGTTGTTAAAGGAAATCCTACCTGACCAACCTAGAGGAACGTCAGGTTCCCTGAGTCAAAAGAAGTTGTGGTGTTAAGTTTTCGTAGATAAGCAAGTACGGGTAAGAAGAAATAAGACCAGGTTGAGAGTATAGACATGCATCGATGACGTTGTTGGTATCGAAACCGATATACTGGAAACAACCGTTTCACTACAGAGAAGAAAGATTATGTGACAGATCCAAACAGTGTCGAAAAGAAGGTTCCTCGTTGGCAGAAATTAAAGTACCGACGTCAGTTATAGGTGTTATTAAAACCTCAGGTTCTTTTATTTTATACAGTGACCAAGATGAAAAGGGTGTAAATAATCGGTACTTCAACTCTCCCATTGTCCATCCTTCCGATCCACGGGGGTTCACCTCCTTTATTTGCCGTTCGCTGTCTGAAAAAAGGGGGAAGAGATATGTTTTAATTTTCCTCCAAAGAAAATTTAAGAAACAACAATACTATTGTGGACCAAGGGGGATTTGAATTGAAAAGAGTTTGGATCTCGATTGGTTACGAAAAAAGAATACCTTTACAAAAAGAATTCGATACAATTACTTGATACATAAACGGAACCTTAGACGGAAAGAAGATTTTCCAAGTCGGATTCTGAGTTTGGAACTTGTCTTTTACTGGGTTGTTTGGTCATACAGAATGGGTACCTTTACAAGAGAATTCGATACGATTACTTCGATACATAAACTAACCTTTAGACGGAAAGAAATTCTAAGTACAGTTAACAAAATACCACCCCTACTGAGTGGAACACGGTTACAATAAAGTTTTACGTACGAGAAAGTCAAAACTCCACTGAGAAATAAACCAATCGTTGAACGATTGTCTATATATTGAGGAACGATTTTTTTATCGTTCTCCCCGTGAGAAAGACGGGGGAAGACTATAGATACAGTCTTCGAAGGAGACAGAGAAAGTATGAAATTATTTTGAAACAATGTGTTTTCGAAAGTCACTAGTGGGGAGCAGAGACCGGGGCCTAGCTTTAGGAAAGGAGACCTCCAGTGCTCAGGGTCACATCGAGTACCGAGTGTCGGTTTGGAAAGTTTCACTACCCTGACCTACGGTACTAGAATCAAAAAACTTACAACTCAAAATTCGGTCGAAAAAGTGAGAGGAGAAAGTAGGATTAGTTCTTCAAAAGATCAAGGAGAAGTGAAAGACGGTAATCTCACCATAGTAGACACATAGACTCCAACAACTATAAAAAGGGACATTAGAACTAAGGTCGAACCCTAAGTAGGACGGGTCGTAAAGTGTATTATAATAAGACGTATATTTATTCGTCCCACTGTTATATGTCGGAATTCCATGAGGACAGGGTTAAAACTTGGTCAGTCAACAAAGTACATTATAAGAGTGACAACGAAGAACTGGACGTATATCTAAAAAATCCTCTGTCCATACCGTCAGACCAAAAGAGTAGAGACTCTTAGAGGGTCAAACAACACTAGGTGTGTCAGTTTCCGAAATAGTATCAGTTACTTCGTCTTCTTCTATAAAAAGATCTTAAGGAAACGAAAAAGATACTAAGTCGTCAACAACCGTTGGACTAGAGACCAAGGAGACGAAAAAGTTTTAAGTCGAAAATGGAAAGGGCCCAAGTCCTAGTCAATTTTTAAACTCCAAAATGAGAGTAACAGGTTATCCACTACTATGTCGTCAATGTTTAAAGAAGACGGACACAAATAACAAGACGGGAAGGGTGGAAGGTAGCGGAGATAACCTCCACAGTAGGACTCTGAATCAATAACGAAGAGCACAGAGACCCTAATAACCATGGAACGACGACTGTCCCACGGACCATAAGACCCACCCATCTAAAAGACTACGTGGACCCTGGAGGACCCTGTGTCCGATACTACGGTATTTCCATCTCACTACCATCCATCACCTCGACCCCAATATTCCCACGATACCGTACAAAGACCACCGAGTCTACCATTTCTTACATAGACGTTACGTCCTCTGGGTCCAAACTAGGGATCCATCCCTTCTAGGGGGCCTCTTCCTTTACCGATGGATGAGGTCATAAGAACGGACCTCTTAAGGTACCTTTCTCCTCGGACCACCGATACCAGGTAGTCCAGTGTTTGTCAGTTTGTCTGACTTCACTGAATCGTACGTGTGTGTACTGTATAAGTCACACCATTCTAAGTTGTTGGTACCAGTGACGTCCACACCTTTATCCTCCTTCTCAGTACCTTGGGATCCACTGATACCCCTACCCTAGGGTGCGGAGTACCGGTGGACATGAGTGTGGATTAATCTCTACTACATCCTCCGAGGGATGTCACGTACTTTGGGTACTTGTTTTATGACTTTAATTAAAGAAATACCATTTTATATTTACCATCGTAAAGTTGTTACGTCATTACGGTTAAATATACTTTTAATCAGTACAATAAAAGGGAAAAAGAGTATCAGTGGTGGTGGTGTACCGTGGTTCCTTGGATTGTCGTCAAAGAATTAAAGAAAAATACCCTAAAAGTCTCCTTAGTCTTGACGTCTGGGAGAATGAATAACAAAAAGAGAGGTACGTGGACTAGTCACACAAACCTTTGCATGAGTAATAGTAACGACAGGTCAGTCTGGGGGTTGAGGTGTAGGGGCACACGAAGAAGGAGAGGTTTGACAGGAAACATCTGTAGACAAAGTGGAGGTGGTGGTAGGGTTTCTACGACACCTCGTAGGTCTGTACCTCGTTTCAATGAAAAACGACCTGACCTATAGAAAGAGGACTGTGACTACCGAAAATTAGCTATACGCCGGTGGACAGTGGGGGACGTGATGTGTCAGTAGTACTGGCGGGCCGAGATATCTGACGACCACGACCACAGGACTCAGTAGTCACAGGACGTAAGGAACAATCTTTTGAATTACCGTAACACTGACTGGAAGGCATTGCAGAATCTTTAGAGTGTGAAAAAGACACTTGAGTCAGTCTACTAGGTTGAACGGTCAGACGGTGGAAATAGTTATTGCACCACTATATTAGACATCGAGACAAAGACCGACTACCAAGGAAGTACACATAGTAAATGAGAATGAGATTCCTTCAAAGGAAGTATGTGTCTTAGAGTAGTCGAGTCCCCTTCTTATTTCGTAAAAAATGGACACGTAGAGTAGAGAGTCAACAGAGGAATAAAATAACATGTCCGAATTCTATATAGAATCGAGACGACGATGAGTATCGAGTTTGAGTTCACGTTGTCGGAGTCACTACATGTAACACCAGTGTGAATACGACTTGGAGAAGTAGATGTCAGACTCTTTATCTTTGGATTTGTACAAGAAACCTTTCCATTCATATTTCCCAGGTCGACAGGATCCCGAATTCCTCATGGACACTGTCGTCTCGAGTTTAAGAATCGGTTTACAACGGTTACAAAACAGTCTGACACCTCTATCTTGTATGGAGAAGATAAAAAGAACCTTAAATATAAAACTAAAACTGGAGAAATACATTAAATCTATTGAGTGAGGATTCAAAACAATATAGGTACTCACGGTTCAAAACAAAACAAAACAAAACAAAAAGGGAAAGATTAAAGGGAAACACACAATTAGTGTGTCAGCACAGACTGAGACTCCGAGGGCCCTGACATCGGGTGGTACGAGGAGACAAGTACCCTAAGAGGGTCGTTCTTGTGACCTCAGTCAACGATAAAGGAAGAGGTCCCCTTGAAGGGTTGTGTCCCTAGTTTGGAGGTAACAGTCTGTCTGAAAAATGGTGTCCCTTTCGGTTGGACTCCTTCATATGATGTTCAAAAAGACGGAACAATACATTAATGATATTTCCCTTACGGGTTTGTAAGACAAAGAAATGAAGACTTCCGGTACGTCTTTTTCCTACGATACTCTTTTATTTACTTTTGACATTTTTATGAACATATCAGGTTTCTTATGTAACTTGCCATTCCCCGCATACATATACACACGTAATAGACATATATAAAATGAAATTTTTCGTGTGAGTACGTGTTTGTACATGTATGTGTGTCTGGGTATACATAATGGTAAATAATGTAACTCTTATTGGAAATCTCTTTTACCTCTCATTATTTTACTTTTATTACTTATAGAAATAATTTTACCTTAAATTCATTACATCTTTAGATCTATTATTGTAAACTTTATCTTATATTCTGGAATAGAAACTACACTTAATGAAAAGGATAATACATTGGTCACACACGTGTGTCCGAATCAGTACAGGATGAGAAACACTGGAGTTTATGACATCGGACGGTACGAAGAGACAGGTACCTTAAGAGTCCGTTCTCATGACCTTACCCAACGGTAAAAGGGAAGATCCCCTAGAAAGGTTGGGTCTCTAACTTGGGTTCAGAGGACACAGAAGACGTAACCGTCCACCTAAGAAATGACGACACGTGCACTTCGGGTAGTTACTTGGTCATTTATTCTGTTTATAAAGTTTGACGAAGGTTAAGAGAAGAAGTTACCCCAACTTCACCCCAAGGTGATATTTTATGGAAACAGGTCCCCTTTGATTCCTTGACTTAACTCGTCAGAAAGTCATTGTGTAATGATGTGATTACCAAAATTTTTAATTTCGAGATCTCTAGTGTACACCTATAAGGAACGTAACCTAACTGTCTTCTATAGACCCTCTCGACTCTGAGTAGACCTGTACGGCCCCTTCTTCCGTAATAGAAGGACCTAGTGATAGATCCCCGTGTAAGTACGGAACAGAATACCAGGAAGGTAAAAGTTTCGGTCGTAGTATCGTAGAAGTTTAGATAGAGACTGTGGTGGAAAGGGAGAGAAAAGGTGTATATCTTTTGGTAACGGTAATGAGTATGGTTACTCGTATTAAGTTCAATTAGAAGAGTAGTATTCCTATTATTAACGATTAAATAAAATAGTAAATGGAAATAAAAAGAAAGTCAAGTCAAGTCAAGTCAAGTCAGTGAGTCAGTACAGGCTGAACTACATTCAATTTGGTAAGTTTTAAACACTCTTACCGTAACTTTGTACATATTATAGTATATTCTTTACTTAGCGGTCAGATCCAAGTTACGTCGTATGTCCTACGAACCCCGACCACGTGACCCTACTGAGTCTTCCTACCATACCCCTCCCTCCACCCTCCCCCCAAGTCCTAACCCTTGTACACATGTACACTGCCTAAGTACAACTACATACCGTTTTGGTTATGTTATAACATTTCAATTTTTTTTTTCTTTCTTTCTTTTAATTTTTTTTTAAATTCGTCTTATAATTTACAGAGACTCAGAGTAAAGATTTTACTCCTGACCTTTTATACGATATGATAACTATGAAATGTCTTATTCAAAGAGATTTAAATTTGTCTGTTAGGTATCTTACACGATTCTACCCAATTTTATAAAATATTACTCCCCTATTTACTATTGATAAATGAAGTCTATATTCATACCTTAAGAATTACCAAATTTGACTCGAAGGGTCCACCACGTTACCACTTCTTAGACGGACAATTACGTCGTCTGTGTTCTCTGTACTTAAACTAGGGACCCAACCCTTCTAGTGGATCTCATCCCTTACCGTTGGGAGAGGTTATAAGAACGGACCTTTTAAGGTACCAGTCTCTTCGGGTCACTCGATGTCAAGCACCCAAGAGTTTCTTGTGTGTGTCACTCGCTGACTCGTGTGTGTGTGTGTGTGTGTGTGTGCACTCTTTGGTTTCTCCCGTGACGGGTTACAAAACGTAATCTCTTTGTTTCGTCAGGGAGAATATTTCTTCCCTTATTTTAAAACTATTCTTATAATACCTGACACAGGAATGTTTTACAGTTACGTGACTGGTCGTTTCTCTTGCTAAGTTCTGTCAACGGAGTCAGAGTGAACAACCTCTTTTGAGCTTCAACCCCAACCCTATTCTACGACCCTAAAACCTGAGACCGTCCTAATCTCTATTACCTCTTCCTAATTATTTTTGACTTAAACGGACCTAATATTAAACCAGAGGACCCTTGTCTCTTACTGATCCTTTTTGTTGTTGTTGTTGTTGTTTTGTTCAAAAACAGGTCTGGTTCAGGGTGTTCCTTAAGTACACGGACATCCAGTAAATAGTTCTCCCTTTACATGGATTACTCTGTACATCTCTCAACATTTACGGAGGAAACACCGTAGGGACTCGAACATGTCGGACCCGTACCTCATCTGATTGACAACGTAAACCTCAGGATTCAGACTCATTTCTTGGTCACGAACTGGGGAGGAAGGACGAGAAAGTAGACTTCTGTCTCGAAGTCAGAGGTAGTAGTAGGTGGGTCTTCCCTAAGTCTGAAAGTATTCCTCGGGAGACAAGTATCAGGGTACGTCCACTCAGACTCTGGAGTTTTCTATGACGATTTTTACAATTCTATTTTACTTTAGGTTTCTTAAATGTAATCTTTGTTGAGCAGAATTGAGTCTCGTCTCTGGTGATACCGACAAACGAACCAACTAACTTTATAGCGATATAAAATACTACGATCTTTCTTTTCACCTGTAACTTAAGTTATTGTTACAAGTCACCTTACCTTACCTTCGGGTTTCTCTTCTCCCTACTCTCCGTATTTCACAAAGATCATTTTCATCTTGAATACGGGTTATAAAATAATTGATTAACCCCACTTTCTATAACACGTACACACGAAAGATTCAACCAAGTCAAAACAAGTTGAGAAATATCAGGATACCTAACGTCTGGTGGTCCGAGGAATCAGGTACCCTAAAAGGTCCGTTCTTATAACCTCACCCAACGGCAAAGGAGGAGGTTCCCTAGAAGGACTGGGTCCCTAGCTTAGACGTAGGGAGTGTAAAGGACGTAACCGTCCCTCCAAGAAATGATGATCACGGTGGACCCTTAAGGATTTCTATAGCCCATAATCGAAACCTCACTACATCTTACTTAACTTCCGTAAGAAAATGTTGAAAATGTCACCCTAAAAAAAAAAAAGAGTGGTTGACCAATAAACGGTAAATCAATAAAATAATCCATGTCTACATAAACTCTCCTTAACACTCAGATATATTTAAAACACACCAGTTTAGATCGTTAGTAAATATAATACAAAAGACGTAAAGATCATATAGTTATGATTTTTTTATATTTTTTCACTTCAAGTTTAAGACCGAGATTGACACCTACTGAAACAGGGGGTCCCATGTAGATTGTTACAGGTCTCAGACAATACTGACACTGTATAACTCCCGAGCTATTTACAGTCCCTACGACATTTGTAAGGTGTTACGTGTCCTGTCTGGGAGTGGAGTTTACTGTTAGACCAGGTCTTACAGTTAACACGGTTGAGACCCCTTGAGACTTAATTTCTTGTGGACATAAAACTTATAAATAACGATAGAAGTAAAAAAGGGAATTTTACAACATTGTGAAATGTAAAAGACGGTCTGTTCAGTCTCTCCTGAGGATCAAGTCTTCGTGGACTGTTTATATAAAAGGTGTCCTCTTACTATACTTTCTCTAAGACACAACGAAAGAGTTCAGTATATGACCTAATCTCGTTTTGAAACTCATACACCAGTGTCAAAACTAAAGACAATAATAATATATGGGTATATAACGTACAGTGAAAAAGATATCATTTATCTGAAAGTTTATGAAAAAAATTTGTTTACTAACAAAAAGTTAACTGAAAACCCCGTATAAGAACTGTTTTTTTTAATTCTTATAAAATCAATCTAACCGTCCACTCACCTTCCCTCTAATGTATGGTTTTGTAAGATACTTATATTATATAGTATAATAAAAATAGAGATCCAGTGACAGTTACAGTAATTAAGTATAGTTTCAGTATACATGACAATATACATGACAAGTTAATTAACAGTTATGAAGTAAATGAAAATAATGTGAACCAAGTCTTAGTATGGTAAATTGGACCGAAGTAAGAGAAACAGTATAAAAATGAAGGATGGAAAAGTCAAAAGATTTAATGAAAACCATGGTCACGTGTAAATAAGTGTGTGAAGTAATTTTACGTTCCCACTCGTTTCGTCCACTAAAAGGAAGGACAAAACCTGGAACGTAATACTAATCTTTCTGTCTCATGTTACTTTCTTTACACACACATTAAGTCACAGGAGTCTACTGATTATGCTTCCTGCAGTGACTCACTATTCTCGTCTTAACAATGCGACACCCATCCGAAATACACCCACCTGGCTTGTCTAGTAATCAACCTACTTGTCTTCTTGATCCTGATCTCACACGGGTATCCTGAGTACCCTTTTCGCTAGTTTTGTGTTCGTACTGTCTCTCTACTACGGCGTTTACTTTTCCCTCTTAGAACGGAACGGACGACAGTCTGGATACTTTGGTTAGTCAGTATATCCGTAATTCGTTGGGGTCTTTTTATTCATAACGACGGACTATAATTTCTTCCAGTTGTAAGTTAGGTATAAAGTAATGCGAAAGATATATAGGTAAACACTTTACAACCGAGTCAGGAAAACGAGTGCAAGACAACTCGATAGGTTGGACGTTTACAAAACTTAGTATTTCTATAGTGATAAAATAATATACTTATTTATACAAAAACTAAACAATAATAAAAAGGACCTGTAGGTCCCCTTTTTTTTTAGGTCGTGTACTTTACAGTGGTCTTGGTTTCTTTGGAGAAATGGTGTCAGAGAGTCCTCTGTAAACTCAAACAATCCAGAAATAAGGTAGAACTCAGGTAAAGAGAGAAAAAGATGGACGAGGGGTTAGGGAGAGACAGAGGACTACATATGTATACGGAATTTTAAGTTCAAGACTCTGTCCTGTTTAAATATATTTAAATATATATATATATCTCTCTCTCTCTCTCTACGTGTGAGTGACTTGTTCAAAAAATAAAATATAACTTCATTTCGGTTAATTGTTACAACACTATCAAAGTCCACTTGTCGTTTCCCTGAGTCGGTGTGAATATGTACATAGGTAAGAGGGGGTTTGAGGGGAAGGTAGGTCTGACTCTGTATTGTAACTCGTCTCAAGGGACACAATATGTCGTCCTGGAACAACCAATAGGTGAAATTTATATCGTAACACAAGTACAGGTAGGGTTTGAGAAATTGACAGGGAGGGGGAGTAGAAAGTGGGACCGTTGGTATCCAAGTGTAAGTTGATGCAAAATTACTAGAAATTATGTTCACATTTTACCGGCATGGTTTTGACTTAGGCTCATATAACCATGGTTCTTATGAATGTTTGACCTTAAAAACCTATGGTGAAATGTATTGGACTAGAATAGTTACCGTCAACATAGTTTGAGATTGAATTAGTTCCATCATTCCCTACTCCCCACTTTTTGTATCTTCATTATATCGCAGCCACCGGTCACAGATGACACACACACACACGGACACACACACACACACACACGGAGACACACATACACGGAGACACACACACACACACGGAGACACACACACACACACAGACACACACACACACACAGACACACACACACACACACACGGAGACACACACACGGACACACACACACCACGGACCACCTCATACTCTTCAGGAGTGTCGTCACCATGACTCAAGTATATAAGGTTCCACTGAGGTTCTTAGACGGACGTTATGTCCTCTGAACCCAGGTTAGGGACTCGACCCTTCTAGGGGACTTCCTCCCGTACCTTTAGGTGAGGTCATAAGAACTGACCTCTTAGGGTACCGTCTCCTCGGACCGCCCGACGTCAGGTACCCTAGTGTTTCTCAACCTGTACTGACTTCGCCGACTCGTGTCAATCCAGTTGTTTTCCCTAGGTAAATTTGTGTAACCTGTAGAGACGTCGTTAAAATTTTTCATGATCAATGCACTCCACCTACTTTCAGTACTAAACTTCAAAGTCGTGGTGGTCCCTCCAGTGGAACAAGGAGTCGTAGGAGACTGTGGTAGAGAGGAGTGAGGGAGAACCGGATACGGGAGGGGTGTAACCAAAGTAAAAAAAGAGAATTTGAACTTGTAAAATTTGTTCGTGAAAGGAGTCACGTAAACGTCACCGATAAGAGGGACGGTTCGTATGTCAAGTGGACTATACAACTACCTAGGATGAGAAAGTAAGAACTTAGATTTTTTATCGTACGGAAGAGATGAGAAAGGGATTTTGGAAAGTCAAAAAAAGTATCGTTGTCAATGGTAAGTTTTCAATATATATTGAATATTCTATATATATATATATATATATATATGTGTGTGTAAGTTATATATAAGTGTATATATACCTGAAGAGACCACCGAGTCGTCATTTCTTGAGCGGACGTTACGTCCTCTGAGTCCTCTGACCCCAAGATAGAGACCCACCTCTTCTTGGGGTTCTTCCCGTACCGTTAGATGAGGTTACAAGAACGGGGCTTTTGAAGTACCTGTCTTTTCAGACCGCCCGATGTCACGTCCCTCACCCTTTCTTCGGGGACTCGTGTGTGTGTATGGGTGTGTGTGTATGGGCGTGTGTATATGCTGAACGAAGACAAATGTAACACTGACCAAAGAATCTCTAAAACACAAAATCTTGAGATATGAGTAACGGTTCTGTAGTGGACCTTGTACTAGTAGTGAGGCAAGTATTAGGGGTTTACTTACTTTCATAAAGAATACACCTTCTCTACTGTAGGACCCCTTCTTCGTCGTTCACCCTGTTACAACAGTCCAGGTCTACTGTGTTTTTAAGGAATTTCCCCTCGTTTAGGTATTTGTTTCGTCGTTAATCAATTCGTTTATATAAATTTATGTTAATCCGTTTTATATTTATTATCAAAAAGTTACTACACTCGTTACAGAAAAAAACACTTTTCATCTGTACTATAAAAGGGGAAAGGAAATCCAGTGGAGGTGGTGTACCATGGTTCCTTGGATTGTGTACAAAGTCCAAAAGAAGAAGACCCTAAGAGTCTCCTTTGTCTTGACGTCGGGTAGTATAAACCCGAAAAGGAGAGGTACATGGAGTAGTGACACAAACCTTTGGACGAGTAGTAGGACCGACAGTCGAGTCTGAGGGTGGAGGTGTGGGGTTACATAAAGAAAGAGAGGTTGGACAGGAAACATCTGTAGACGAAGTGGAGGTGCTGGTAGGGTTTCTACGACACCTTGTAGGTCTGGGTCTTGTTTCAATAGTGGATACTTCCAACGTAGTCGGTCCACATAAAAAAGCGTGACAAACATCCCAACCTACTGAAGGAGGATTGCCATTACCAAATACTGGCTAAACATCGGTAGACGGTGGGGGACGTGATGTGCCAGTAGCACTCACGGACCGAGACACCTGACGACCAAGAACAAAGGACCCAGCAGTTACAGGATGTAAGGAAGAACGTTTGAAATTACCACAACTCAAACAGGAAGCTGTCTCTCCACTATTAGGGAGTGATAAAGACACTTGACTTTGTCAACCAGGTTGAACGGACAAGACTGTGGAAAGAATTACTGTACCACTACATAAAACGTTGACAAGACGACCCTCCACGAGGGAATCGACCGTAGGAAATGAGAATGAACTCCTATCACAGGAGGTATACACTTTAGAGTAGTCGAGTCCCCTTCATATTTCGTAAAAGGTGGACACGTAGAGTGGAGAGTCAACAGAGGAATAAAATAACATGTACAAATCCTCACATGGAATCGAGACGACGATGGGTTTCGAGTGTGAGTTCACGTTGTCGGAGTCACTACATGTGACACCAGTGTGGGTACAACTTGGGGAAGTAGATGTCAGACTCCTTGTTCCTGTATTTCTGACGAGACTTTCGTAAGAAATCCTCCTGTTACTAATTTTGTGGTCAACAAGATTCGACTTGTTCCCTGGTACTGACTTTCTAAATTTTGGAGTGTCCGTCTTTAACGTTAAAAACTCTAGTCTGACACCTTCGTCTGTAACGAGGAAGGAAATAAAGTACTTTAAAGGTAAATAAACTAGAGTGGAGAAAGTATGTTAAATACATTGAGTAAACTAATTCGAATCACTAGAGGGAGAATAGGTTTTCAATAAAATTATTTCTTATCAGTACTCAACATGACGAGGATACGCCCCTTTTGATGACTTCTGTAAGTACTGATAGACACACAAATATTGTTCCTTTTAAAGTCTGGTAACTAAAGCACAAACACATGTAGTAAGGAAACATAGTAGTGGAATCGACGAGAACGACTATAAAACCTGAAACTGTATGTGACATAGAACGATCAACAGTGACATAAAATAAACGGAGAAATCCTAAGATAAGGAATAAGTCAAAACAAAGGTGTTATGGATAGTGCACACAGGTACGAAACGAGTCAGTACAGAGAAACACTGAAAAACTGACATCGGACGGCTAGAGGAGACAGGTACCCTAAGAGGTCCGTTCTATTGACCTTACTCAACGGTAAAGGAGGAGGTCCCCTAGAAGGACTGGGTCCCTAGTTTGCGGTATAGAATTCAGAAGACGTAACCGTCCGTCCCCAAGAAATGGTGATCGTAGTCGACCCTTCGGGGACTCCGTAGTTCAAGTGAAGTCAAGTCTGCGAGTCAGTACAGACTGAGAAACACTGGGGTACCTGACGTCGTGAGGTCCGAAGGGACAGATAGTAGTTGAGGGCCTCGAATGAGTTTGAGTACAGATAACTCACCCCACTACGGTAGTTTGGTAGAGTAGGAGACAGTAGGGGAAGAGAAAGGTGGAAGTTAGAAAGGGTCGTAGTCCCAGAAAAGTTTACTCAGTTAAGAAATGTAGTCCACCGGTTTCATAACCTCAAAGTCGAAGTCATAGTCAGGAAGGTTACTTATAAGTCCTGACTAAAGGAACTCCTACCTGAACAACCTATAGGAGCGACAGGTTCCCTGAGAGTTCTCAGAAGAGGTTTGGTATTAGTTTTTGTAGTTATGAAACCGGGAGTCGGAAGAAGTGTCAGGTTGAGAGTGTAGGTGTGTACTGATGACCTTTTTGGTATCGGAACTGATCTACCTGGAAAACCGTTTCATTACAGAGACTAAAAATTATACGACAGATCCAACCAGTATTGAAAGGAAGGTTCCTCGTTCACAGAAAATTAAAGTACCGACGTCAGTGGTAGACCTCACTAAAACTTCGGGGGGTTTTATTTCCGACAGTAACAAAGGTGACAAAGGGTTAGATAAAAGGCACTTAACTACCCTGGTCTACAATACTTGAAGCAAAAGACTTACAACTCAAAATTCGGTTGAAAAAGTGAGAGGAGAAAGTGAAAGTAGTTCTCCGAGAAATCAAGAAGATGCGAAAGACGGTATTCCCACCACAGTAGACGTATAGACTCCAATAACTATAAAGAGGTTTGTTAGAACTAATGTCGAACACGAAGTAGGTCGGGTCGTAAAGAATACTACATGAGACGTATATTCAATTTATATGTCGGAACGGCGTAAGGAAAGGGATAAACCTGGTCAGACAACAAGGTACAGGTCAAGATTGACAACGAAGAACTGGCCGTGTGTCTAAGAGTTCTACGTCCAGTACAGCAGACCATAAGGTCAGAGAACTTTTTAAAAGGTGTCAAACAACACTAGGTGCGTTTCCGAAACCGTACCAAATATTTCGTCTTCATCTACAAAAAGACCTTGAGAGAACGAAAAAGTTACTTGGTCGTCTACAACCGTTAAACTAGAGACCAAGGAGACGGAAAAGATTTAGGTTGAACTTGTAGACCTTCAAGTTCTTTATATACCTGTTGTACTTTTACCTTAGAAAACGTTTCATTGTAATTCACATAAATTTGTAAGAAAAAATATAGTGTGTATAGATAATATAACTTACTAAGTAAATTTGAATATAAGAGAACCTTTGAAATGGACTTCTGTACATATACTATTAGACAAACTTGACAAGTTATATTAACTGTACACACTATAAATTTTTTTACAAATTTATGGGAATTACAATGAAACTCAAAAAGATTATATTTAAATAAATAAAATAAATAAATAAATAAAAAAATCTGAGACACAACAAATAATGACAGGTTTACGTACTTCAAGACTACTTTATGTTAGTATACCCTGTCTATTTTCGTCCGGTACTCTCGGGTCTCGATAAAGTCCCGGTGTACCGTCTGGTGAGTCGTCAAGTGTAGAATCCTTAAGTTTTACGAATCTTTGACTATTCCACCAAAGACTTTTTCTTTTTCTTTCTCTTCCTTTTTTTCTGCTTTTCCCCCCTCCCTCCCTCCTCTGTCTTTGGTAACTCCTTTACAATCGAGTGCTCTTTCGGACTGAATCTTTCTTCACTGTTTGTGTAAAAAATTTTTTACGTATTTGAAACACGTCTAATTACGTTATCATTTGTCGTCTTATGTATCCGGAGTATTATGAAGACATTACCGCATGTATATTACAGAGATCGTGAAAACCTTTTATCCGTCTCCGATTAATTTCTAGTAAGATCTATTTTTATGTGTAAAGAAATTTCCCTGTTACCCCCACTCCCCTCCCCCTAGACCAGAGTCCCGTGTAGGGGTGTCTACTTATTTCTACTTTGATACCCCCCAAAAACCATTAAGATCACTTATACCGTCGTTTTTAAACAACATTCCTACAACAACCGACCAAGATTCTCCCAATAAAAGTTTATATTGGAATATCGACGTTAAAATTTTTTTTTTTTTTTTTTTTGAAACACTTTTCAATTAAAATAATTGGGACTTTTTACAGAGATAACTGTAGAGAAAGATTCTATTTGATTCTCATCGTTCTCAACACTTACCCACTCCCCAAATACGAAATTTCGTTTACGCTTGGGAGAGACCGAAGGAGAGTGTGTTTCCCTATGTCTGAGAATTTATGTTATTTGAAGGAATTTTTAGACGGTGGATTGTTAACAAATGTAGTATCTTTTTATCGTAAAAAAAAACCATTTTTCTTTATATCAATGAAACAATTTTACCAGATAAAATGGTCGTTAATAAAGAGTATATTTCTTGAAGATCTGTAGGTATGTCCTTTATTTTTATCTATTATGACTCACGTTTCGTCTGTTACCGTACAAACGTTTTCTAGTCTCGCAGAGTAACGGCTATTTATTATGAGAACAGGTAGTACCATGTTCCGGTCTAAGGATACTGGGTTCGTCCCACCTCTCCCACACTACCGTGCGGCGACCTCACACCCCGCCGCAGAAAACGACTACCCACTGGGGGGGGTTCGACCGGAGTCGGGTCGGTGGACCCTCCTTGGAGTGACCCGGTAGGAAGGGGTACCGGTCCTGTGTGTAGGTGAGGTGTCTCAGTGAGACACCTCTATTTCGTCATCAGACAACTTTCGTAGACAAAAATATCGTGCTTCCCAATTATGGATATAAATCTTTTCTCAATGTTCCTGGGAGGAATTACTACCTAAATCGGGTCAACTATCTCGCAAACCACAATTAGACCGATATACACTTTTGAGTTTACACCCACCAAATTACTTACTAAAACTTTCCTGGTTCTTACAGTATTTAGGGGGAAGCGTAGGGACACCGGACGACGGGTGCGAGTGAAAGCCCTCAAACCCCCTGCATCCGGTAACGATCACAAAGTCGTGAAACTCAAAGGCCCTTTACACTTGTGGATACATACTAGGTAAAGAGTAGTTAAACCGGAAGACGACGACTTCAGTGAAATGGATAATTCATTGAACGGTAGTCGTTTACTTTCGCCATCGAACATTCAAAGGTTTTCTACTTTGGAACATGGTACTACCTGTTTAAATAAATAAAATTAACCTCCAATTAATGAAACGTTATAACAAAGCCAAAACGGTATGTAGTTGTACTTAGGTGGTGTCCATATGTGCACAAGGGGTAAGACTTGGGGGGAAGAAGGAGGGAGGGGCATGGTAGGGAAGTCCATTAGAGTCACGTGGTCGGGGTTCGTAGGTCATAGTACGTAGTTTGGACCTGACCGCTAAGTAAAGTATATACTATATGTACAAAATTACCGTAAGAGGGTTTAGTAGAGTGGGAGAGGGAGAGGGTGTCTCGGACATTCTGACAAGATATTTAGACACAGAGAAAACGACAGAGCGTATGTCCCAATAGCAATGGTAGAAAGATTTAAGGTATATATACGTAATCATATGACATAACCATCAAAAGAAAGACCGAATGAAGTGAGACATATTATCCGAGGTCAAAGTGGGTGGAGTAATCTTGACTAAGTTTACATAAGAAAAATTACCGACTCGTTATGAGGTAACACATATACATGGTGCCGAAAGGATAGGTAAGTAGACAACTATCTGTAGATCCAACGAAGGTGCAGGACCGATAACCCCCGAGTCGTCCGACTTCCTAAGTCCAATCTTGAAAGTACAAAAAGATAGAAACAAGTCATCCACCGATGTAATATATCGAAAAAAAAAAAAAGGATCAAGATAGACTCGACGTATATCAATACTTAGACGTGAAATGTGGGAGGTACCGGAGACAGTCTCCTCAATGGAACACGGGATCGATAACGAAGAATACGGAGACCTCATACCATGGAACGACAACAGTCACGAAGACCACACGACGAACCCTACGACACACCCATCAAAAGACTATACGAACACTACTAAAAGACACATCGAAGAGACTCTAGAGGACTCAGTGTCGAAGACGACGGTATACCCCGTCCTACTACCATCGACCACCTCGACCCCACCATCCCCACGACATCGTACAGGTCACACTATTCCAAACGGTCGACATTGTGACGTCTATACCTCCACCCTCGTCCCCTGTGTCCCAGTACCTGTGGATCCATCGACCCCCACCCCCCAACCCCAGGGTACGGGGTGACGGTGGAGACGAGGAGGGATACGACGTCCGTGGGCTGCGACCATACGGTCTCAACCACGGTGGAGAGGACGACGAAGATGGAAGGAACCCCAACTTAAATATTTTGTGGCTCTCCTTTGTCTCGGTCATTCGAGACCCTGACTTAGGTATTCTGTGGATTTTCTCCTGTCTCGGTCCTTCGAAACACTACAACCAAAATCATTATAGAAAAGATCTATATATAGAGGAGTCCGTTCCCTTTGTTTTGGTTCTCATTTATTATAATGACATAGTATGATTCTTTTGTAACATATCTTTTCCTTTAGTAATTGTTTTACTTTTTCTGATGGTTTACCTTCTTCTATAAATGTTCCCCATATAGACTATTCGTCAACTACAATTTTATATGTTTATTGAGTGTATTGTTGTCGTTGTTTTCTTGATCTAAAATTTTGCTCGTCTATTAGAATTATCTAAAAAAAAAAAAGGTTCTTATGACCTCATCCATCGGATAGGGAAGACGTACCCTAGAAGGACTGGGATTCTAGTTTGACCCAGTCCTTATTATAACAGTATATGATAAACGAATAATATTCGATTAACAGGTATATACACACGGAGTAACCACACTTAAATTTAACCATGTCGATGTTACCTTTTGTTTTATTTCTAAGGGGTTTATTAATCCTTGATAGTATACTAAGTCGTTAAGGTGAGGACTCATAAATAAGGGTTTGTACTTTCGTGATTAAAAATTTCTATATACGTGGGAATTCAACTAGTGTCATCCTAAATTTTATCAGTTCTATATTCCTTTTATAGATCCGGGTAGTTTCATACCCGAAGGGAACACCGAGTCGACCATTTATTAGACGGACGTTATGTCCTCTGGGACCCAACCTTTCCAATGGGTACGGTCATAAGACCGGACCTCTTAAGGTACCTGACATATCAGGTACCCCACCGTTTCTGAGTCTGTATTGACTCACTGAAAGTGAAAGATAGTCACCTACTTACATATTTTTTTCTACAATATGTAGACATATGTTCATATATACATATGTATGTATGTATGTATGTACGTGTGTGTGTGTATGTATGTGTGTGTTACCTTATGATGAGTCTTACTTTTTCTACTTTCGAAAGTAAACGTTGTTGTACCTACTTTAAATTCCCGCAAAATGATTCATTTTATTTAGTCTCTCTCCTTCTGTTTATAGGAAACTAAAGTGAGTATACACTTTATCTTGTTTGTTTGTTTCGATCATTTATTCGTGAGGTTTCGTTTGTTCTAGATTGGACATCCATGTCTCTTATCTCAAAAGATGTACTCCCTTTCCCCTGACTCACCTCCCACTTTACGAATTTCCCCTAGTTGTAATAATACTACTTACCTTTGACAGGACACCTCTTCCGTTACCGTGGGGTGAGGTCATGAGAACGGACCTTTTAGGGCACCTACCTCCTCGGAGTATCCGACGTCAGGTACCCCAACGATTCAGCCTGTTCTGACTCGTTGAAGTGAAAGTGAAAAGTGAAAGTACGTAACCTCTTCCTTTACCGTTGGGTGAGGTCACAAGAACGGACCTCTTAGGGTCCCTGCCTCCTCGGACCACCCGACCCGACGGCAGATACCCCAGCGTGTCTCAACCTGTGATGACTTCGCTGAATCGTCGTCGTCGTCGTCGAGACAGGACATGTGTCTTCATTTTTTTCTTAACAAACATGTGTACTTTGAATGTACTGTAATAGAGTTACTTATAGTAATTTTTATTTACTTTTTTTATGTCTGTGTATATGTAACCACAAAAGATTCTAGTAAGTAGATGATTTTAACCTTCTTTTTTATTTAGTGATGACTTAACTCTACCGGGATTCACTTCGAAAGAGACATGGGTACAGAAAATTTTACACAGCGGTTAGATCCAAGCTACGTCCTATGTCCTACGAACCCCCACCACGTGACCCTACTGGGTATCCCTACCATACCCTTCCCTCCACCCTCCACCCAAGTCCTAACCCTTGTGCACATGTGGGCACCGTCTAAGTACAACTACATACCGTTTTGGTCATGTTATAACACTTCATTAATCGGAGGTTAATTTTGTTTATGTAAATTTAATTTTTTTTTTTTCTTTACACTGTGACTTCGTGAAAAGTAATCCTCCTCTACAGAGAAAGAGGTCGAAACATAGACACGATCTGAATCCTAAAAATAAACGAACTCGGGTATTTTAAGATCCAAGTAGTTGGAGTAGTCTTAACTGAGTTTACGTAAGAAAAAAATACCGACTCATTATAGGTAATACATATACATGGTGTGATGAAGTAGGTAAGTAGACAACTGTCTGTAGATCTAACGAAAATACGAGATCGATAACATTTATCACGACGTTACTTGTTACCCTGTGTACACAGAAAAAGTTAAAAACAAAGGAGTTCCATATACAGATCCTCACCTTAACTAAATACAGCAGTTCACAAGACAAATACAAAAGGAGATCTTCAACCACTACCTGTCCCTTCGGTACGTACGACGTCAGGTACCCCAGTGATTCACAGTCTGTACTGACCCGTTGACCTGAATTATCTTTCTAGTTGAGACACTTCCACTCTTTCAAATAAGGTCCCTTCGTAAAGAGATTTAAGTGATAAGGATTTTTGACGGTTCCTAACATCAAATTAAAGTTTAATAAAAAGTCGTCCAGACTAGTCCCCGGGTGTCTGGGAAGTAAAGATTGTTCTACGATTCACGACTACGAAGTCCAGGAGTAGACACCTAGTGTCAAACCCATCGCTTATTCACCAGGATACAATCTAAGTCAATATATATCTGAATCCATAAGTCGTTTTAGAAGGAACATACATTAAAACTTTTATTAAGTCCCCCACAGAAAACAAACAAACAAAAGAAAATAAAAGACCGGTGAACCGTACACTCTGGAATCAAGGGATTGGTCCCTATCTTGGGTCTCAGGGAACGTAACCTTCGTGTCTAGGAGTTAGTGACCTGGTGGTCCCTTCAGGGAAGGTACATACATTAAAACTTTCTATTCTAAAAGTGAGTAAAAAAACAACAACAAAATTTAAAGGAAATAACGTTAGAGAAAAACAAAATGTTCGTTTTATTCGAAAAGTTTTTCCTTCTGAAATATTAGGAATGGATTAAATTACTTTCTTGTCATAAGTAAAAATATCCATCGCTATTTCAAAAACAACTAAAAATATTTTTATAAGAACACTGTATTTTGTTAAAGATAATCTTCTTCTGAAACGTCATCCGTCTTATTCTAGAAGGTTTTCTACAGGTGTATGATTCTTGAAACCTTATGAGATGGAATGTATCGACCGTATTAATGTTATCGACTACTTTATGTCAAATCAGGAACTACATCCTGATAATCGTGTCTATACGTCTAACCTGATCATATTAGTGTTATCTAAAAGATTTACACTACTCTTTCCTTCTTCTTAACCTCAGTCTGTAAATTTTAACATCCGTAGACCTAAACTCCTGTTTTCTCCTTGGTACTCAATTCGTTACGACCACTGGTAATCTTCGTTTTATAATTGTTCTATAACTCACGTAAGAGGAGACCTCGTAGGTCTTCCTAGTCTCACGACGTCTGTAGAAGTAAAAACGAGTTACTCTGAAGTTCTAAAAACAGAGTATCTTGAAATACTATCCATGAAGAAAATTAGATGATCACAACATTAAACAATTTCTTCGTTATCCTCAGATTGTATCTATAAACAGGTTAGTGTACGACAAGGATAATTGTATAATATAGAGTCTACCATTTCTTAGATGGACGTTACGTCCTATGGACCCAAGTAAAGGATCCAACCCTATTAGGGAACCTCTTCCCTTACTGTTGTTTGAGGACATAAGAACGGACCACTTAAGACACCTTTCTGGTAAGTACCTCAATTCTAAATTTTAAAAGACCGACACGTAACAATTCCCATCATACAATTAGTATGTTTTCAACCACTCTCTGTTGAGGAGATTGACCCTTCTTTCGTTTCACTGTATATATCTAAATCCTTGTCACTTTAAATTTATGTCGTTAATTGTAAACTCTTTAAGTCAAAACAAACAAAAAGAATATTTGATTTCTGACAACAAGTCAGTGATTCAGCACAGGTTGAGAAACATTGGGGTACCTGACGTCGTGAGGTTCGAAGGGACAGGAAACGGCAGAGGGTCTAGAATGAGTTTAAGTACAAGTAACTCAGTTACTACTTTTCGTTGGTAGAGTAGGAGACGGTGGAGTAAGAGGAAATAGAAATTAGAAAGGGTCGTAGTCCCAGAAAAGGTTACTCAACTGAGAAGTGTAGTCCACCGGTTTTAAAACAACGAAGTCGGAGTCATAGTCAGGAAGGTGACTTATAAGCTGCAACTAAAGGACATCCTCACTGACCAAACTAGAGGAAAGTCCGGTTCCCTGAGAGTTCTCAGAAGAGGTCGTGGTCTCACCTATTGTAGTCAAGAAACTACACGTCAGAAAAAATACCATGTTGAGAGTAGATTAGTGGTAGGTGCTATTTGATTTCTGATTGGATGAATGTATTTTCCTTCTTTAACTGTATTTCAACAAGTTCTGTCTTCTGGTGATGTTGACGTGTGTGGTAGCACCTCCTCGGAAGTTTTGTGTTTTGTCTCGGACTGTCGACTGTTATCTGGGTACTCCTTTGTTAGTATTGAGTCTAGTTGAGGGACAGTATCTTTTAGTATGTGATTTAGTAACAAAAATCCTACTGCACGATATAACGTTGTCGATTATGATCTCAGGTCCACTTGTCTTGACTTCCTTTCCGTTAACAACACTATATACTTATCGTAAGTACTAATGAGATAATAAGCTCAAAAACAGTATGTTAAAATAATTTTTCCCTAAGGTAAATCCAAAGAAACATCCATTCGTTCTTTCCAATTTTCCTATACGAACAAACACTTTTTGAACATGGAAACAGTGTCCTGATCTACCTTTAAATTTAGATCTCTCGGTATTAAACCTATATATATAGTAAATATATTATAATATATATAGTACATGTAGTATATTTATACTAAAATTTAATAAGTAAGTGTTGAGAAAATGACCAATAGTGTCTTTACCTTACCCCCTTTATAAAGTACATCTCGTTACCTTCCTCAGTAAATAAACATCCGTTTTTACTTTCATAAGTTCGTCTTGCTATATTAATGCGGTTTTTTTTAGGAAGTGGAGTTACTATTTGGGGAAATGTTTGTCTGTGATTTAACATATGTAGTTATTCATTTACTTGTGGTACTTTTTTACAGAACGTTTCTATATTGAACTGTGTTTAAAAACGATTGAGTATGAATTCCAGAAGAGACTGAGATCCAGAATAATACAGTTTGAGAAATAACTTTAGAAACAAAGTGTATCTACAGTCAATCTCTGTACGTAAACTACGAGTGAAAATGGTCATTGAGGACATCCGTTACACCTGCGACTCGATAATTATTTGTCTCTTATCATGTGACAATCCCTCATTTCAGTCTACTGGTAAATACTTTATGTGATAGACGATTGTAGACGTAAAAATTCTTCTCGTCAATACCGTCACTGAAAGGTTCCATACTTCTTGATTTTACACTATCTGACATCAAAGTATAAAATGAGAAGATACTTTAATACATTAACCAAACAAAAGGTTCAATCAAAAAAAAGGTATCTTCATCGTTTTAAGTACTACTAAGGAAATCATTTTTCTTTCCAATCATATTTCACATAGTAAAGTCTTTTTAAATAAGAATTCTTTACAGACTTCAGAGTACTCTATTTACCCTCAAATGTATATACAAAGTGTACTCCAAAACTTAGTTAAACTCTCTCATCTTTTTACTGTTTTCTTTTTTGAATCTATTGTCTCTTGTAGTTTCAATTAGTTCCTACAAAAATTTTGACACATCTCTTCAACTCCCCCCAAGTACAAACCCTTGTGTACATGGGGGCACCAGCTAAGTACAGTTACATACCGTTTTGGTTATGTCATAACATTTCATTTTATTTCATTTTTATTTTTAATTTTTTTTTCTTTACCTTTATAGTCCGTTATTTAACTTCTTCGAAAACGATAATAGTGTTAAATTAGTTTCTGAGTGTATACACGGATACTCCGATACTCGGGACGATAGTAACCGTCAAGAAGTCGGGTACAGGAAGTCGGGTTCCTGTTTACCGACAAAATATTTACAAAGGTATAGTTTCTTAGAAAAATCTCGGGAGAAATACAGAAATAAAGAGTCTGACATCTACTTCCCCAAGTCGTACCCGCACTGGTGTCACATGTAGTGGCTCCGTTGACATGAACACATACTCGACACCCATCGTCGTCTCGATTCCATGTGAGGATTCCGGCTTGTTATTTTATTCCTCTGTTGTCTCTCCACTCTACGTGTCCACCTTTTACGAAATATGACGGGGAATCGACTACTCTCAGACGTCTATCTCCTGTTCTAAAATCTCATTCTCATTTCCTATGGTCAGTCCCCTTATGAGGGGACTTAATGTCTAGGTTTTATGTGGTAACACAACAACTCTTTCCCCAGTCTTGTCCGTTCAACCTAGTCGGTAAACTAAAGTGTCTTTTTCACCACCTAAAGGTTCAGACTCGTCTTACTGTCAACGTTGTCACAATTCGACACATTGTTCCTTTTGTCCCGTGAGTACTAGGTCCTGTGGTCTTCCTCGTCAGGTGTCTGGGTCCCGAAGTACTACTGGTCCATCACGTCCCCCACTGTCTACCGGTGTATGGCCAGTATCCGGTAGTGTCAGTCCTCCTTCAGTAGATTAGGACGTTTCTCATTCATTTTTATGTGGACCTACTACGTCGGAAGTATCGATTACTGAAAGGAGACACAGACTCACGAAACGTCGTAGAAACCTTATCACCACCTCCAATTCGTCTACAGATGTTTCCTGTCCAACCTCTCCTTCTTTATGTACCCCCACACCTCCACCCCCAGACTCGACTGTCGGTCCTACTACTCGTCCAAAGGTTTGTACCACTAGTCCATGTACCTCTCCTTTTCGGGTTTCTACTACCCGACGTTAAGACAAAGGAGACTCTTAGGGTCTTCCTCTTTAAGACTTTAAACACAGAACAAGAGACCAAGGTATACTACCTACACTGATAACCCTTTTTTATATATATATTGTACTATTAAAAGTGAGTTTGACTGTAATAAGTTTATCGATTTTATGACATTAGAGGTAAAACGACTGTTTTTTAACTACAATTATACAACATATATCTATTTAAGAGGAACTCCTATATGGAGTAAAGTGGAGATTGAGTTCCGAAACCAGGGTAAACTCGTATAAAGGTTCGTCAAGTACAAAGTGTCAAAATAACTCTTTGTATAACTTTTGTACGTATAAGATTCGCGGATATTCTTTATTTGTGTACGTGTATATACCCTATATTATAGAGATATAAAATCTGTATAAATTCTGTTTAGAGAGTGTTAGGTTCCTACCACTTTATACTATAAGTTTATTTATATATTATACAATCTTCCATTGTCTACACATTTCTTTTGTCTTTGTACACATTTCCTCTCTCATCATCCTCTGTAATAAAATGTGGCTCACAAGTCCGTTCCCGACTTTTGTTCCCAAATAAACTTCTTTGCAATTCTTTCCTCCTCTTCCTGGATCACACTATGATCCTCTTCCGTGAGTGATCTCACTTCCGACTCCCGTGTTAGTGACGTTTCCTGGACTCCTTCTACGACCAAGGTGTACAAGTCTAGGTTTGTTCCTTCGGTCCACTCTCTCCTTACTCATTTTCCTCGTCACTAATCTCTACCTACTTAGTGTTCGACCTTAGTTCTAACGGTCCTTTTTATGGTTATTGGAGTCTACACGTCTACTGTGATAGGAATACCGTCTTTCATTTCTCCTTGATTTCTGGGAGAATTGTTTCCACTTCCTCCTTTGACTTTTCCGACCGAATTTTGAATTGTAAATTTTTTGATTCGAGTACCGTAGACCAGGATAGTAAAGGACCGTTTATGTACCCCTTTGTCACCTTTGTCAATTTCTGAAATAAAAGAACACAAGGTTTTAGTGACACCTGTCACTAACGTCAATACTTTAATTTTCTACGAACGAGAAGCCCTTTTTTCGATACTGTTTGAACCACACAATTTTTCATCTCTGTAGTGAAACGGTTGTTGGTATACCAGTTTCGATACCAAAAAGGTCATCAGTACATACCTACACTCTGAACCTGGTATTCCTTTCGACTCGTAACTTCTTACCTACGAAGACTTGACACCACAACCTCTTCTGAGAACTCTTAGGGAACCTGCCGTTCCTCTAGTTTGGTTAGTTAGGATTTACTATAGTTGTGACTTATAGGTGACCTTTCTGACTACAACTTCGACTTTGAGGTTATGTAACCGGTGAACTACGTTTCTTGACTCAGTGACCTTTTCGGGGACTACGACCTTTCTAACTTTCTTCTTCCTCTTCGTTTACTGTCTCCTACTCTACCAACCTACCGTAATAGTTGAGTTACCTGTACTCAAACTCGTTCGAGGTCCTCTATCACTTCCTGTCCCCTAGGAACACACGACGTCAGGTACCCTAACGTCTCAGTCTGTACTGACTCGGTGACTCGTTGTTGTTGTCCTTACGACTCCTTGTTCCACCGGAGGGACGATGTCGACTGTGAGGTCAGGTGTCTCTTAGGAGGGAAGGTACAACAAGGGTCGTGAAGTACCTAAATCAACGTTCCTGTAGGCCACTTAATATAGTCTAGGTGACTAATAATGGTAGAAACTAACTCAAGACTCGTGAGAGTGGAATCATACGGTTGAATTATATACTCGAGTCCACGAAGACGAAATTCTTGACAAGGATAAGGTGCTCCGTGTCCAAGTGTCTGTGTCATAGCGGAGGACTCGTCGATGACAGTGCTTAAAGAATAGGTCTTGGTGGGAGGAACCCGGTACTCACCAATATCGAGTTCGACCAGTCTAGTCTAATTGAAAGAGGATATACATACACACAAACACAATTTAGTGAAGTCAACATAGACTGAGGATAGGACATCGGGTGGTCATAGGAGACAGGTTCCTTAAAAGGTCCGTTCTTGTGACCTCACCAAACGGTACGGGAGGAGGTCCTCTAGGAGGACTAGGACCCTAGCTTGGACGAAGCGAAATGTAGAGGACATAAAAGAGGATTTGTTTCAAATTTACCATGGGTCTTTAAGGTCAAATATTCGAAGACTCTCTTATTATTTCAACTCCGAGGAAAATCAATGTCGGTAAAAGACGGGACACACATTTTTTTATACTTTGTATACTCCTTGTCAATTTTACTTCCATCCTCTCGATTTCTCGAGTTTAGTAAGGACTCTGTTACACTGGTTCTTTTCGAAGGAACCAAACCGTTGTAAGGTTGAAGTCGATGTAGAGGAACTACGGGTCCTTTTTAGTCTTTCTTTGTATGGAGAAAAGGTCCCTTTCTTTGTCAATATAGATATACTACACTTTTTAGTATGTCTAAATTATAGGGTTCTCTTTTTATTGGCTCTCATCTGATTGTTAAGTTTTTACCTTTACATGTTTTGTGTTGTTTTCAAAGTAAACACAATATACTTCGTCATCTTCTAACAGAAAGAACACGAAAGGGTTTACTAAACTGGAGAGACACACCAGACTATGACTTAATTCGTTCAAGATAGAGAGAAAAGAATACCCAGTGAAAGCGAAAAGTGAAAGTACGTAACCTCTTCCTTTACCGTGGGGTGAGGTTACAAGAACGGACCTCTTAGGGTCCCTACCCCCTCGGACCACCCGACGGCAGATACCCCAGCATGTCTCAGCCTGTGCTGACTTCGCTGAATCGTCGTCGTCCATGCTTGTGACAGGAAACCCTACGATTCAACGAAGTCAGCACAGGCTGAGACACGTTGAGGTACCTGCCGTCGGGTGGTCAGAAACAACAGGGACCCTAAGAAGTCCGTTCCTGTAACCTCACCCAACGGTAAAGGAAGAGGTTACGTACTTTCACTTTTCACTTTCACTTCAGCGAGTCAGTACAGGCTGAGAAGCTCTGGGGCACCTGACGTCGGATGGTCCGAGGAGGCAGGTACCCCAAAAGGTCCGTTCTCATGACCTCACCCAAGGGTAACGGAAGAGGTAGGAAACTCTACTAACATAAGTTAAACCAACGTTTTCCGACCTAACAACTTATTTTTGGGCACCGTCTAAGTATAACTACATACCGTTTTGGTTATGTTATAACATTAATCGAAGGTTAATTTTATTTATTTAAATTTAATTTTTTTTTTGACCTTATTTACCAATAGAGAGATCTTCCTTTAATTCATCAAGGAAGAGACTGTGTAGAAAATTTTTCCCTGATTTCTGGGGCTACATTTTCACTCCTTAGGTGAAATCTGCGTATATATTTTTAGGTGTAACCTCGATGTAAAAATGACTATGATCTTTGTATCTCTCAAAATTTGAGTCTGAAGGAGTTAGAGACACGATAACCTGTAAGAGACGGACAAGGAAGAGACCCCACTCCAGACAGGACATTTAACATCTTACAAATCTTTGTAGGAACGGGTGGCGAATAAGGAGTAGTCACACTGTCGTTTATTACACATGTTTATAACGAGTTTTTTGGGACCCCCTGTGTTAATAGGAACCAACCTTTCGTGTCATAATTTAATTCTGAGAGTTTTATAAAAACATCGTCACTATATTATCAGTGAATACCTATTTATTACAATATCTGGTGGTTTACACACTTATTGTGTCGGTATGGTATACTATAATATATCTATAATTTTATTACTTGGTTGTAATATGACCAACTAACCTTCGTTCAGGGACTCCATAATAACTCTTACTTTGTTCACTCCCTGTTTAACATCTTTTGTAATTTGTCTTACTGATAAACAGTGATTTTATATTTCTGGTAAATACTATATAAGTCCTACTATAACTACGTAAACACACTTTCGTATATTCATACAAATTCTTGTGTAAAATGTTTCTATAAAAAGTTTTGGATTTTTGAGTACCCTGTTTAATATAACCACTCTCATGTTAATACATTTCACATAACAAAAGACCCGTTACACAACACACGATTCAACGAAGTCAGTACAGACTGAGGTACGATGTGATACCTGACATCAAACGGTCATCGGAGGTAGACAGGTGTCCTAAGAGGTTCGTTCTTTTGACCTCACTACACAATACGGGAGGAGTTCCCCTAGAAGGGTTGGGTCCCAAACTTGGACGTAGAGAATTAAGAGGAGATAATCGTTTGTTCTAGTAATAGTGATCGTGGTAGACCCTTGGGGGAAATACTTGTTATCTTGTATTATTTTAACTTACTTTTAGATGTTAATTGACTAATTTTCTGTGTTTTCTCATTTTGAAATTGTTATGTACCTAGTGATTAAGTTCTAGTTTAACGGTTTCTAAACCTTTACTTTGTTATAATGTCTTCTTGTAAACGTTACACTCCTTCCTCTTCATAGATTTAATATTAAAATAGAATTTACATCTATCTTCTTAAGTTTATACGAATATCTTATATTCTGTTTACCATTTTTTCTGTTCCGGTCCTCTACGTTGAAAATCCTTTTCTAAATTACTCTTCCGGTTTTCCTTATTATTTCTTATTGTCTACTCTTTGAGAATTATCTTCATATATATATATTCTTTGATAGTGGTGATTCCTACTACTTCTTGAGAGTGAAAGGAAAGAACGAATGTCGTTCTCACCTGTGTAATTCTTATAATTTCATTAATTTAATAATGTCATTCTTTTTATTCTTATTTTTCGTTACGTGTCATACATGACACGTCGTACTACTGAGATCAAGTATTATGAAAAGAATCTTATTAAATTTCGACCTCTTCTGAGAACTCTCAAGGAACCTGACGTTCCTCTAGGTTGCTCAGGTAAGACTTCCTCTAGTCGGGACCCACAAGAAACCTTTCTTACTACGATTCCGACTTTGAGGTCATGAAGCCGGTGGAACACGCTTCTCAACTGAGTAACCTTTTCTGAGACTACGACCCTCCCTAATCTCCATCCTCCTCTTCCCCTGCCGTCTCCTACTCTACCGACCTACCGTAGTGACTGAGTTACTTGCACTCAAACTCACTTGAGACCCTCAACCACAACCCTGTCCCTCCGGACGACACGACGCTAAGTACCCCAGAGTTTCTCAGCCTGTGCTGACTCACTGACTTGGCTTGACTTTCAACGATTCTCTGTCATATAGGATTTTTGAGAGTAGTGTTATTTAACATTCATACACACCACTATCTACAATTGATCCAAATGACACCACTAGTAAATCGTTATATTTGTTTATAACTTGGTAGTTCGACACATGGACATTGAGTATATAACAGTACACAGTTAATATGGGTTTAAGAAAACCGTTTCTTTATTTCTCTTACAGCCATATATTCTGGTTGTTTTAAATAGTTAAGAACACGTAGATACGTATATATTTTCTTGATTTAGTGTTTAAATTCAAAGAACAATTTTTTATTAAGATAGTTTCTTTCGTCAAAATTTTTCCTTATTGTTATGAGACTATGGTGATATATTTTGTTTTATCAATATCTCAAAAAAAATTATCTCTTTGTGACGTACCGATTGTTTAGGTATCTATATAAATCGGAGTGTCTATTCTGTCAACGTTTCATTCGGAGTGATCGTATGTAGAAAAGTGAATGTATTGATTTATACACTTGTGTTCTCACTCTCTTCTATGACATCACACACACAAAGGATATGTCGATAACTTCCACACACAAACGTTTGTCAGTAACCAAACCCAGAAAGAGAAGATACACCTACGTGTCAGATTATACAGGGAAGAATTTTATTTTACTTTACGGGAGTGGAGTGACTAGCTGGGAGATGTCAATTATGGGATAAACAGATGAGGACAATTAATCTTCTTTGAATCTGAGTACAAGGTGAAAATGACCTACGTCAAATATGGAGGGTAAGCAAGGAAACACCCGAAGGTGATCGTACTAAATTAACAGTTGTAACAGTGAGTGTAATAGTCCACGTGACAAGGAAAAGGTCGTAGTATTCATTTATGTAAAAATAAATACATGGACAAAATAAATCCTTTGGGTCGTTTGTTGACATCACTGGAGATACCCGATACGATCTAACCAGAAGGTCACTGGAGACCATGTAAGGACCGAAGGTAGGAGAGACTAGGAGAGGATGTCACAGACACCTCGAGAGTCTGAGTGGACAAACCCTTGAGACACACCCTCCTAAGAGACACTTTCAGTTTTAAAGGGGGATTCATCGACCGTTACGTCTGGTTTCAAGACAGAGGACTGTTCTGTCGTTATTCTCTAGTTCGTAACCGGAGAGTCGGTCTACATCCTGACGTTTTCGTTGTCGATGTAGGACAGGTTGGTTTCTCCGTGTCCGACTCCCTGACGTCGGCTACCCAATAAATGTAGAAAAATACAGCCGAGTAATCTGTACCAAAAGAGAACAATGTAGTCGGAGATTCATACACTATAAGGGACCACTGTGACCAGACCTGTTTTATCTAAAAAAGAAGAAGAATAAGAGACAAGGATTCTCTGAGGTAAAATTCTATGCATTTAAGTCAAAACAGTAAGGAAGAGACAATTGAGAAGACCAAGGTTTCGAGATTCCAAAGACTATGGAGTAGTGTAGGGTCTCAAGTTTAACAGAGTTCTTGTATTATGACTGTTAACCAGAACTTATCCAGGAAACCTAGAAGCTACGGAACTAAACACCACCTGTGTGTTAGGGTCTTTACAGACTGATAACGGGAGAAGTTTTGTTCCCTATTGAAACGAAGAAATTATATTTTGATTGAACCCATAATACTAAAAACCAAAGTACTTTCAAAACGTTTCGGTTTTTCTAAAGGATGAATATAGTCTTTAATTTCTTGGGATGACGGTAACGTCCTTTTCATTCTCTGCACCCATCATAGGGGTCCAGTCCTCCTAGGGTACCTCCTCCCGTTCCGTTGGGTGAGGTCATAAAAACGGACCTCTTAGGGTACCTGTCTTCTCAGACCTCCCGATGTCAGGTCTCAGTGCTTGTCAACCTATATTGACTTCACTGAATCGTATATACGTGGTGATCGAATCGTATAATATTTCTGACAGTGTAAATTTAAAATGATATTATGTAAGATACTTTATCATGAAAATACTTGACGAAAGAGGTAATATCTTTACATTAAATGTCCTATCGTGGGTCAAGAAATTACTAGTTGTGACAATTCCACTCTTTTAAATAAGGTCTCATCATAAAGAAATTTAAGTGATAAGGATTTTTGACGGTTCCTAACATCAAATTAAAGTTTAATAAAAAGTCGTCCAGACTAGTCCCCGGGTGTCTGGGAAGTAAAGATTGTTCTACGAATCACAACGATGAAGTCCAGGAGTAGACACATAGTGTCAAACACATCGTTTCTTCACTAAGACACAATCTAAGTCAATATCGATCTAAATCCATAAGTTGTTTTTAGAAGAGACATACATTAAAACATTTGTTAAGTCCCACAGAAAACAAACAAACAAAAGAAAATGAAAAACCGGTGTACCGTACACTCTGGAATCAGGGGGTTGGTCCCTATCTTGGGTCACGGGGGACGTAACCTTCGTGTCTAGGAATTAGTGACCTGGTGGTCCCTTCAGGGAAGGTACATACATTACAACTTTCTACTCTAAAAGTGAATTAAAGTATTCATTACTATTTAAAACACAAAATGTATTCACAAGAATTCACTGTATTTTATTAAAGATAATCTTTTTCTGAAACGTCATCCGTCTTATTCTAGGAGGTTTTCTCCAGGTGTACGATTCTTGAAACCTTATAGGATGGAATGTATAGACCGAATTAATGTTATCGACTACTTTATGTCAACTAAAAATACATCCTTATAATCGTGTCTATACGTCTAACCTGATCGTATTAGTGTTATCTAAAAGATTTAAACTTTCTCTTACCTTCTTCTTAACCTCAGTCTATAAATTTTAACATCCGTAGACCTAAACTCCTGTTTCCTTCCTGATACTTAATTCGTTGTGACCACTGGTGATCTTCATTTTATAATTGTCCTGTAACTCAAATAAGAGAGACCTCGTAGCTCTTCTTAGTGTCACAACGTCTGTAGAAGTAAAAACGAGTTACTCTGAAGTCCTAAAAACAGAGTATCTTGAAATGATATCCATGAAGAAAATTGGACGATCATAACGTTAAACAATTTCTTCGTTATCCTTAGATTATATCTATAAACAGGTTAGTATACGACAAGGACGATAAGGACAAGGACGATAGAGTCTACCATTTCTTAGGTGGACGTTTTGTCCTATGGGCCCAAGGTAACGATCCACCCCTATTAGGGGACTTCTTCCCTTACCGTTGGGTGAGAACATATGAACGAACCGTTTAAGGTTTCTTTCTGGCACGTACCTCAACGTTTTAAGTCTGTACTGACTCGATAAGTGTGTGTAATTAAAATTGTGTATGACAAGGATCTTTGACTCAAATTCGAAAACTAAGATTGTGACTCGAAGGAATATTTCAGTAATATACAATTTGAGTATAGAATTTGTCCTCTTTTAAAGTCAGTAAGACCTCTCTAAAACTGGGGAAACGACCATGTCTCTTAAAGTGAAACGGATTTACATTTATACCAAGACTGATACTCTCTAAACCCCAAATTCTATCCTTTTCATTTAGTAATAGTTTTAATTCCAGTGTGTAAGATGAAATTTAGAAGCACAATTGTAAAGATATAAAAAAGATTTAGTACAAATAAGGTCGTAGGTAAAAGAAAATGAAGATTGGAAGGTCGAAAGAGAGTACAAAAGAAAGTCGTGTTACTCACCCCAATGTTCACTTTACCACGTACGTGTAAATACACGTACACACCCAAATAAAGTCTCTCCATATATATCTGGATATATGTGTATATGTATAAGAATTTGAACTTGTTATAAACAACTAAGTCGTTTCATAAAGGTATGTAAAGAAATTAAGGAGTGTTGTAGGTTCACTTCAATCCTAACTAGTAGACTATAAAGGAAGACTTTCTATTTTGACTCCCAGTCCCGTAAAGGTAATAATTGTTATTGAAATGTTTCTTTAATCTTAAATAACACCTGGAAAATTTTAATATGTGTTTATCTTGGTACATTATATGAAGACCAAAAACTTTAAATCTTTTAACGTATAAAATTTTTACACATCAAATAATATACGTTAATGTGAGATTACTTAAGACCGACACGTAATAATACTCATCATACAGTTCGTGTCCATCAACTTAGTGTGATTTTAAGTACTCTCTCTCGAGGAAATTGCCCCTTCTTTCGTTTCACTGTATCTACCTAAATCCTTGTCACTTTAAATTTATATCGTTAATTGTAAACTCTTTAGGTCAAAAAATTTTATGTATATATTGAATATTTGATTTCTAACAACAAGTCAACGATTCACTACAAGTTGGAAAACACTGGGGTGCCTGACGTCGTGTGGCCCGAAGGGACAGGAAACGGTAGAGGGTCTATAACGAGTTTAAGTACGGGTTACTTAGTCACTACTTTAGGTTGGTAGAGTAGGAGACGGTGGAGGAAGAGGAATACGGAAATTAGAAAGGGTCGTAGTCCCAGAAAAGGTTACTCAACTGAGAAGCGCAGTCCACCGGTTTCATAATCGTGAAGTCGGAGTCGTAGTCAGGAAGGTGACTTATAAGCCCCAACTAAAGGACATCCTGATTGACCAAACTAGAGGAAAGTCTGGTTCCCTGAGAGTTCTTAGAAGAGGTCGTGGTGTCAACCTATCGTAGTTAAGAAACCACGAGTCGGAAGAAATACCAGGTTGAGTAGGTCAGTGACATGTTCTATTTGATTTCTGATTGGATCAGTGTACCCCGAGGGGAACATCGAGTCAGTCATTCCTTGGACGGACGTCACGTCCTCTGGGTCCAAGTTAGGGACCCAACCCTTCTAAGGGACGTCTTCCTTTACCACTGGGTGAGGTCATAGGAACGAACCCTTTAGAGTACTTGTCTCCTCGGACCACCCGACGTCAGGTACCCCATCGTTTCTCAGTCCGTACTGACTCGCTGATTGTGAATGAATGAATTGGATGACTACATTTTCCTTCTTTAACTGTATTTCAACAAGTTCTGTCTTCTGGTGATGTTGACGTGTGTGGAAGCACCTCCTCGGAAATTTTGTGTTTTATCTCAAGACTGTAAACTGTCATCTGGGTACTCCTTTGTTAGTATTGAGTCTAGTTGAGGGGTAGTATCTTTGAGTAATCCATTTTTTTATGTAATATGATTTAGTAACGAAAATCTTACTGAACCATACATCGTTGTCCATTGACTATGTTATTAGGTTCACTTGTCTTAACTCCCCTTAATATTATTATACAACGGAAAAAGATCCGTTAACAACACAACGATAAAAGATGTGTTATCGTGAGTACTAAAGAGATAATAAGTTCAAATAGAGTATGTGAAAATAATTTTACCCTAAGGTAAATCTAAAGGAACATCCATTTGTTCTTTCCAATGTGGATAAACACTCTTTAAACATGGAAATAGTGTCCTTTCACTTTTTCGTTTACGGCGAGTCAGTATAAACTTAGCAACACTGGGGGCGATATGTCAGGTACCTTAAGAGGTCCGTTCTTACAACCTCACTCATCGGAAAGGGAAGAGGACCTCTAGCAGGGTTCGGTCCCTAACTTGGGTCCAGAGGGTGTACGTCCACCTAATAAATGGTCGACTCGGTGGTCCTTTCGGGTTCTTGTGACCTCACCCATCGGATAGGGAAGAGGTCACCTAGAAGGACTGGGTCCTTAGTTTGTTCACAGAGGACGTAACAACCACCTAAGAAATAGTTGACTTGATTAGTCCTTTCGGGCAAATAGTTTCCTGATCTACCCTTAAATTCTAGATCACTCGGTATTAAACCTCTATATATATATATACATACATACATAGATATGTATATATATATATGTGTGTGTGTGGTACATATAGTAAATTTATAGTATAAATACAACAAGTAAGTGATGAGAAAGTAACCAATATCGTCTTTACCTTCCCCCTTACAAAGTAGATCTCGTTACCTTCCTCAGTAAATAAACATCCGTTGTTACCTTCAGAAGTTCGTCTTTCTATGTCAATTTGGTTTTTTAGGAAGTGGGGTTCCTATTTGGGGAAATGTGTCTCTATGATTTAGTGCATGTAGTTATTTATTTACCTGTGGTGCTTTTGTAACGAACGTTTATATATTAGACTGTCTTTAAAAACCACGTAGTATGAATTCCAGAAGAGACTGAGATCCAGAATAATACAGGTTCAGAAATGACTTTAAAGATAAAGTGCATCTGCAGTTAATCTCTGTACGTAAACTACGAGTCGAAATGGTCATTGCGGATATCTCTTACATCTGTGATCCGATTTATCTCTTATTATGTGATACTCCCTCATTTTAGTCTACTGGCAAATACTTTATGTGATAGACAATTGTAGGTGTAAAAGACTTTCTCGTCAATACCATCACTGTGAGGTTCCATACTTCTTGATTTTACACTATTTGACATCAAAGTACAAAATGAGAGGATACTTTAATACATTAACCAAACGAATGGATCACAAAAAGGTATCTTCATTGTGTTAAGTACTAATAAGAAAATCGTTTTTTCTTTCTTGTTAATGAGTCATATTTCACATAGTAAAGTCTTCTTAAATAAGACTTCTTTACACACTTCGGAGTACTCTATTTACCCTTAAATGTATACAAAGTGTGTACCAAACTTAGTTAAACTCTCTTATCTTTTTATTACTCTTTTTTGAATTCTCTTGTCGCAATTAGTATCTACAAAAATTTTAACATATCTCTTCAACTTTAGTTTTCTTTACCTTTATAATCCGTTATTTAACTTCTTCGAAAACGGTAATAGTGTTAGACTAGTTTCTTAGTGTATAGACCGATACTCCGAAACTTGGAACGATAGTACCCGTCAAGAAGTCGGGTTCCCGTTTACCGGGAAAATATTTGTAAAGGTTGTGTTTCTTAGAAAAGTCTCGGGATAAATACATAAATAAAGAGTCTGACATCTACTTTCCCAAGTCGTTCGCACACTGGTGTCACATGAAGTGACTCCGCTAACATGAACTTACACCCGACACCCATCGTGGTCTCGATTCCATTTAAGGTTTCCGAAAGATAAAACAAGGTAACTAGATATAAAGACAGAAACACGGTCATGGTATGACAGAACTACTGTCATACACCGAATCATCATCTCGGACTTCAGTCCGTCTTTTATCTTTCGGGTCTCTATTTAGGTACGTGAATACCTGTGGAATAGAAACTGTTTCCTCCGTTCTTATATGTTACCTCTTTTCTGTTAGAGGAATTGTTCACTACGACCCTTTTGACCAGTTGGTGAACATTTTCTTACTTTGATCTTGTGAAAGATTGTGGTCTGTGTGTCGGGTTTTTTGAGTTTTACCTAATTTCTAGATTTGCATTCTAGTCTTTGATCTTTTGAGGATCTTCTCTTGTATCCGTTTTGTGAGAGGCTGTATGTAGCGTCGTCCTAAGAGATACTGGGTGGATGGTCTTACAACCTTTATTTTCGTTTTTATTTGTTTACCCTGGATTAATTTTAATTTTCGAAGACGTGTTGTTTCCTTTGATATTCGTTCCACTTTTCTGTCGGAAGTCTTACCCTCTTTTATTATCGTTACTTCGTTGACTGTTTGTTAATTCGAGTTTTTATATGTTCTTTGAGGACGTCGAGTTTAGGTTTTTTTATTTGTTGGGTTAGTTGTTTACCCGGTTTCTTGATTTATCTGTAAAGAGGTTTCTTCTATATGTCTACCGATTGTTTGTGTACTTTTCTACGAGTTGTAGTGAGTAATAGTCCCTTTACGTTTAGTTTTGGTGTTACTACATGGTAAAGTGTGGTCAGTCTTTCCGACGATAGTTTTTCAGATGTTCGTTATTTACAATCTCTCCCACACCTCTTTTCCCTTGGGAGAATGTGACAACCACCCTTACGTTTGATCATGTCGGTGATACCTCTTGTCGTACCTCTAAGGAATTTTTTGACCTTGATCTTGACGGAATACTGGGACGTCAGGGTGACGACCTGTATGTACGGTACCTTTGGTCTTAACTTTCTCTGTGTACATGGGGTTACAAGTAGCGTCGTGACAAATATTATCGGTCCTGTACCTTCGGTGGATCTACAGGTAGTCGTCTACTTACCTATTCGTTCGACAACCATGTATATGTGTTACCTCATAATGAGTCGGTAATTTTTCTTATGTAAACTTAGTCAAGATTACTCCACCTACTTTGACCTCGGATAATATGTCTCACTTCATTCGGTCTTTCGTTTTATGGTTATGTCATATGATTGTGTATATATACCTTAAATCTCTCTACCATTACTATTGGGACATACGCTCTGTCGTTTTCTCTGTGTCTACATATCTTGTCAAAACCTGAGTCTCCCTCTCCCTCTCCCACCCTACTAAACCCCCTTACCGTACCTTTGTACATATTATAGTATATTCTTTACTTAGTGGTCAGGTCCAAGATATGTCCTAGGAACCCTGACCACGTGACCCTACTGGACCTCCCTACCATACCCCTCCCTCCGCCCTTCCCAAAGTCCTACCCCTTGTGCACATACGGGCACCGTCTAAGTACAACTAAACACCGTCTTGGTTATATTATAACATTTCGTTAATCGGAGGTTAATTTTATTTATGTAAATTTATTTATTTATTTATTTTCCCTTTTTTAAGGATTCCGACATTTTATTTTATCCCTCTTTTGGTTTTCCGCTCTGTGTGTCCATCTTTTACGAAATATAAAGGGAACTCGACTACTCTAGAATGTACACGTTCTTGGATAAAAACTCATTCTCATCTACCCGTCTTACCATGGTCGTTTTCTTGGTTGTGGGTAGTCCTGTCGATGTTTTATGTAGTGATACAATAATTCTTTCAACAGTCTTGATCGTTCAACATGGTGGACTGATTCAAGTGTCTTTTTCCACCCCCTGAACATTTTGACCTGTCTTCCTGTTAGAGTTGTGGTAATTCGACACATCGTTTCTTATGTTCAGTTAGTCGTGGGTCCTATATTCTTGGTCATTATGTATCTCCACCCCCGAGTACTACTGGTACATCATGTCCCCTGCCGCTACCGGTGTATGGTTAGTGTCCGGTAGTGTGAGTCCTCTTCAAGTAGATTAGGACGTTTGTCGTACATTTTTATGTAGACCTACCACGTTGGAAGTATCCACTATGTAAAGGAGACACAGACCAACAAGGTGTCGTAGAAACCCTACCACCACCTTCACTTTGTCTACAGATGTTTCCTGTCCAACCTCTCCTTCTTCAAGTACCCCCACACCTCCACCCTCAGACTCGACTGTCGGTCCTATTACTCGTTCAAAGGTTTGTGTCACTAGTCCATGTACCACTCCTCTTCAGGTTTATACTCCCCGACAACAAGACCAAGGGAACTTTCAAGATTTTCTTCTTTAGGACTCTAGACACATAACAATGAACCAAGGTACCCCACCTCCACTGATGGTCCTTTTTACTTTTATTACTGTTAAAAGTGAGTATGACCATATTAAGTTATCGAATTTATGACGTTAAAGATAAATCGGGAGTTCTTCAACTACAATTATAAAATAAATGTCGATTCAAGAGAAAATCGTATACACACATACAAATCGGCGAAGTCAACACGGGTTGAGACGCATTGGGGTTCCTGGTATCGTGTGGTCGGAGGTGACAGATGTCCTAAAGGGTTCTTTCTTAAGACTACACCCAAAGGTACGGGAGGAGGTTCCCAAGAAAGGTTGGGCCCCTAACTAGGGTGTAGAGAACTTACCGATGGTGTTAACGTCCACCTAAGATTTGGTAACTCAGTGACACCTTCGGGGAACTTCCATATGAAGTAAAGTAAATACTGATCCTTAAAAACAGAGTAAGAGTAGTGTAAACAATTCTCAAGTATATAAGATCTCAAAATTACACTATAAGGAAGTAAGTAAACTCTTTATGTATAAATTACGATTGGTACAAGGTTCGTGTACCTGCGACTCACAAGTCCTTTCAGGTCGTTTGATCGACAACAAACTTGTCTAAGGATTTCTTTCTCTCTGTTCCTCGATCACACTACAGTCTTAACACACGGACCTTCTCCCTCGACCGTAACGATTCCTGGACTCCTTGTACGAACAAGGTGTAAAAGTTGTCGTTTCTTCCTTCGGTCACCCCGTCTCCCTATTCCGTCTCCCTATTCCGTCTCCCCCTCACTAATCTCTACCACAGTCCTACGACTCCTTGTTCCACCGGAAGGACGATGTCGAAAGTCAGGTCTCTTAAGGAGGAAGGTACTCCAAGGAAGTCAAAGTCAAGTCAAGTCAGTGTACAATAGTTAAATCGATATTATGGTAGGACACTTAATATAGTCTAAGTGAAGAACCAAGCTAGACAACAAGACTAGACACATATATTCAATAAATCGTATACCCAGGTCCACGGAGACGACATTCTTGACAAGAGGGAAAGTTCTGTTTTCGTGTGTGTGTTGTGTGTGTATGTGTGGTGTGTGTGTGTGTGTCGTACAAGAACACAACACAGTGGTAGTCTGTGACCAGTGGGTCTAAGTGGGAGAAATCCGACACTCACCAATGTCGAGTCGACCAGTCCAGTTTATTAATTAGAGGTTTACTTATATATTAAAAATGGTACTTTAAGGTCAAATATTTGAAGAGTACCTTGTTAATTACACCCCAAGTAAAAACCATATCGGTTACAGACAAACCATAAAACTCTTCTTATTTTTCATACTCTCACTTTTTTTGTCTCTCTTTACTTTACCTATATACCTGTAATTCCCTTTTATTATAGGTTACAAGAGTTACTGGGGACTCTGTTACGTTATTTATTTCTAAAGGAACGAAGTAGTTGTAAGGTTGAGGTCACTGTAGAGGAACTACAGGACCTTTTTATTATCTCTTTTTATAGAAAACAGGTTCCTGTATTTTTTACTATATGAATACTGTACCTTATAGAATGTTAAACTTATAGCGTTCTCCTTTTCTTTGTTAACCTTATATTCGATGACCAAGTTATAGTCTTTATCTGTTTTATGTTGTCTTCAACCTATACAAAATATACTTCGTATATTTCGTCTTCAGAAAAAAATTCCTGAAGGGGATAAACAAAGGAGGACAAGTATTTATTTTAGGAATATGAATAAAAGATGAAAATGACCTTTGTAACATACGGAGGATAAGGTAGATTTCTCTAAAAGGACGACCGAGTCTTTCATTTCTTAGACGAAGAGTTACGTCCTCTGTATCCAAGTTAGGGACCCAGTTCTTCTAGGGGACCTCTTCCTTTACCATTGGGTGAGGTCGTAAAAACGGACCCTTTAGGGTACCTGTCTCCTCGGTCACCCGATATCAGGTACCTCGACGTTGTCAACCTCGTCGAATCTCTGATTTGGTGGTGTAGCAAGGAAGACTCGAAGGTGCTAATGCGAAATTAACAGTTCTAACTGTAAACGTAAAAGAAAAAAATTAAAATCAAATAAATAAAGTCGTCCTCAGAAGGAAGAAACGAAGTGTAAAGACAAAAAGCTTATATTTAAATAAATAAAATTAACCTTCAATTAATGAGATGTTATAACATAACCAAAACGGTATGTAGTTGTACTTAGGCGGTGTACATATGTACACAAGGGGTAGGACTTGGGGGGAGGGAGGAGGGAAGGGCATGGTAGGAAGACCCAGCAGAGTCACGTGGTCGGGGTTCGTAGGTCATAGTACGTAACTTAGACCTGACCACTAAGTAAAGAATATACTATAATATGTACAAAGTTACGGTAAGAGGGTTTAGTAGGGTGGAAGAGGGAGAGGGTGTCTCAGGTTTTCTGACAAGATATGTAGACACAGAGAAGACGACAGAGAGTATGTCTCAATAACAATGGTAGAAAGATTTAAGGTATATATACACAATCATATGACATAACCACAAAAGGAAAGACTGAATGAAGCGAGACATATTATCCGAGGTCAAAGTAGGTGGAGTAATCTTGACTAAGTTTACATAAGAAAAATTACCGACTCATTATGAGGTAAGACATATACATGGTGTCGAAAGAATAGGTAAGTAGACGACTACCTGTGGATCCAACGAAGGTACAGGACCGATAATATTTGTCACGACGCTACTTGTAACCCCATGTGCACAGAGAAAGTGAAGACCAAAGGAGTCACACATACGGGTCGTCACCCTAACGTCCCAGTATTCCGTCAAGATCAAGGTCAAAAAATTCCTTAGAGGTGTGACAAGAGGTATCACCGACATGATCAAACGTAAGAGTGGTTGTCACATTCTCTCAAGGGAAAAGAGGTGTGGGAAAGGTCGTAAATAACGAACATCTGAAAACCTACCGTCGATAAGACTGACCACACTTTACCATGGGGTAACACTAAAACTAAACGTAAAGAGACTATTACTCACTACGACTCGTAAAAAAGTACAGTAAAAATTTTAAACTAAGAATAGGAAAAAAAAGAACTACTCTGACAGATTTCCAAACGGAAAGAACAAATAGAAGAGTTTCTTGGTTGAAAATCAAAATAATTAGAAATGATAACAAGGAAATTAAAGAAAAAGTAAATAAAGACGAGTCTGGAAATACTAAAGAAAGGAAGAAGATTAAACCCCATAAAGACAACAACAACAACAAGAAGAAAAAGGTCAACAAAAACCACATTTTAATCCAATAGACAAACTACAAAAAGAACAAAGAACTCCATCCTAACATGACGATATTTGAAGGGAGAATACTGACGAAAACGACGTAGGGTATCCAAAACTCAACATATACAAAAGTAACAGTAAGAAAAGATCTTTAAAAAACTAAAACGAAAACTAAAGAAGTTATCGAACAACAGATAAATCTTTGCACAACAAATTAGAGTACATAAACACAAAGAATGTCAAAAAAAGAAGAACATAAACTATAGATCAGAGTATCACAACACCAGTTTCTTCTACGAACTATACGAAAGTTTAAAGAATTTAAATGATTCCAAAATAAACCTGGGTTCTACATCAGATACGACCTCTTAAAAGGTACACGTGAAATCTTCTTCCACATAAGAAGACGTAAACCTACCTCACAGGACTTCTATAGTCACTCTAGGTAGAGTAGATTACATAGTAATTCTGCACAAAAGAATAATTAAAAGACAAAACTACTAGACAGGTAACCACACTCACCTCACAATTTCAGAGGATGATAATAACACAATGACAGTTATAGAGGAAAATACAGACAATCACAAACAGAATACGTAACTCCACGAGGATTCAACCTACGTATCTATAAATGTTAACAACAGAAGGAGAATCTAACTAGGGAACTAGTAGTACATCACAAGAAGGAATAGAGGATATTAAAAGAAATAAAATTCCAAATAATACAGACTATACTCCTAACGATGAGGTCGAAACAAAACGAAGTCTAAACGTACTTTATATAAAAAGGTAGGAGAGTGAAAGTCAGATATACACAGAACGCCAGATTTCACCTAAAGAACACATGTCGCACATATACCCAGAACAAAAAAATAGGTAAGTAGGTTAGACATAGAAAACCAACCTCGTAAATTATGTAAATGTAAATTTCATTAATAATTATACATACAAGGATAACGGTAAAAGAATTAATAAACCCCAACTGAAACATCTAGAAAAAAGAAGAGAATATAAAGAACTGATACATTCAGGTAAATTGTAAACAACATTTCGACCAAACCACCGTGACTTAAGAGAATTGAAAACGAAGAGACTTTTAGAAAAATAAAGAGGTAGTCCAAACTTACTCTAGGAACGACCCAAGTCATTAGAACCAACATCTAAAAAGGGAAAGTTATGAAATTTATATAGGACGGTAAGGGAAGACCGGACGTCTCAAAGACGACTTTCTAGTGGACAATTCGGAAACCCCCAAAGGGAACATACAATGAACAACGAAGAGGGAACGACAGAAACTATAAGAAAGAAACACAAATCAGAAACATCAAACTAATCATACACAGAACCACACAAAGAGGTACCCAAAGAGGATAAACCCTGAGACAAGGAGAACCTGAATTAACTGATAAAGAAAAGGGTACAACCATGATAACCATGATAAAGGAAAGGTTTAAAAGTTGATATTTGAGAAGTTTTTTAAAGACCCTGAGGATAAACTTAAGTTTACAACCACGTAAACTACAACAGGGTCTCCAGTGACTCTGATAGGAGTCAAGGAAAGTAAGAAAAATGAAATAAGACGAGAAGTCTTAAATAAAGGTGGTAAAGGTGGTAGGAGGTTGAGTGACTAAGTTAGAAGACGAAGTCTATAAGACCATAACAAAGGAAGGTCTCATAAAAATTAAAGTCATTAACACAACAAACACAGACGTATAAATAAAAAATCAAGAAGATTCATAAACAATTGACTAAGAACGTAAAACGAAAGTTCTAAAAACTATTAGAAATGTTAGTAACAAGACTTAACAAAAGGTTCATCAAACGGATAAAGGAGAAGTAAATAAACCTGAAGATACAAAGATCAAACAAGGAAGTAAACACATCATAAATAGACGGAAAAGTAATAAAAAAGAATTGAATAACACAAACTCCAGAAGAAAAGGGTCCGAAGTTCCAACCTCAGAAAAAAGGAAAACCAAAGACAGGAGACTCCAACCAAGTCACCAAACACATTCGAAAATATACCACTTTAAACATGACTGAAAAACAAACCAACAAATAAAAAGGAGGTTACCTGTTCCAACTCACTCCACCATTAGGACAGACGACGACTAAAACAAACATAAAAACAAAACAAACAACAAATCTACGTCTCAGGAAGTGTCACACGATAAACACCAACCCACTACAGTCCAGAACATAATGTCACCAAAGGAAACACACTCAAGAGTGATAAACTATGAGGGATCCCAAGTAAAAGACCATCAGATCCAAGAACCTCAGTCATAGGGGTGAGGTTTCCGAGTCCCCATCTAGAGACCTTAACAGTGGAGAGTGATCGGTCATTATCTTTCATGTCTTTTGGTCCCCATCTAGGTCCGGAACTTCTCAACTCCAGTTATGTTAAAGTTCTAGAGTCTCATCTGTGAGTTCCTTCCCTTCGGGCGACTCGTGGTCCTCTGAGACTTGACGTGAACTGTTTGACGACCTCCGAGTCTCGTCTGTTCAGCATACCCTCGAGTCAGTCTCCCCGGAGGGTGTTATAAAACTCTAAATGGAAGTCCTTGAGATCATCTAGGTCATTTACGACCTCTTTTTGGGGGATCTCGTAAGTCGTCCCCTTTTCCTCCCTTGGTAAGACTTTAAGGTGAGGTCATAAGAAGGACCCTTTAGGGTCCCTGTTTCCTCAGTCCGTCAGATGTCAGGTACCCCAACGTTCTCACCTGTGTTGAATGTTGTTTTGGTGGTGGTGGGATGTAAGACTCGAAGGTGATAATGGTAGATTAACAGTTGTAACTGTGAACATAAAAGTTCACGTTCAAAGTAAAAACAAAATCTGGTATTTATTCATGTAATGATAATCCTTTTGGTCTTATGTAGGTGTCATTGGAGACCGGAGACCCGATACGATATAACCAGGAGTCTACTGGAGTCCATGTACGAGGACCGGAGGTAGGAGAGACCTCGAGAGGACTTCACAGACACCTCGAGAGTCTAAGTGGACGGACGTCTGACTCTCCCTTCCGAAAGGGACATCTTCAGTTTTAAGGAGGGATGTACGAATTACTACGTCTTGATTAAATCCAGGGGTTTATTCTTTTCACGAATTTAGTTCGTAACTAAGGGTCTGTCTACATCTTGAAGTTTTCGTGCTTGGTCCAGGAGTGGTTGATTACTCCGTGTCCGACTCCCTGACGTCGTCTCCTCTGTAAATGTCGAAGAACACAGTCGAGTAATCTGTACTAAGGAGTCCAATGGGGTTGGAGATTGATGTACTAAAGGGTGCCCCTCTGAAAAGACCTGTTTTACCGAATAAAAAAAAAAGGATGACTAAGAAATAAGGATTCTGTACGTAATATTCAGTCCACTTAAGTAAAAAATAATGAGGAAACGAAAATTAAGAGAACGAAAGTTTCAAAGGGTCGTGTCGTAATGTGGGGACTCGTCTTTTAAAAGAAATTTGACATTGTGACCCCTAAACAGAACTGATCCAGGAATCCCAGAAGTCTCGAAACTAAACACCGTCCCTGTGTTGGTGATCATAGAGATTTTTCATGATAAGAGGAGAAGTTTTTTCCCCTATTAAAACGGGGAAATCATATTTTGGTACCAATAATATGAGGGACCTAGGTACTGTCAAAAAGGTTCGGTTAATATTTAAGGGGTCAATATAGGTTTTAGTTCTCGATAGGAAATCAGGGAGAAACGATTTACAAACATTAATATTCTCTCTATAAATATTCAAATGTACGTGGTATTCGATAGTATCGTATAACATACACACAAACCCGACACGAGTAGAACAGGTCTAAAAACATTGGGGTACCTGTCATTGGGTGGTCCGAAGAGACAAGTACCTTAAAAGGTCCGTTCTTATGACCTCACCCAACGGTAATGGAAGGGGTACCACAGAAGGGTGACTTTCTAGTTTAGATACAGGGGATGTAACTTCCGTCTAAAAATTTGTAAACTAGGTGGTGCCTTCGGTACGATTATGAGAAGTGAGTACATATTTACACACGTTGGGGTACGTGACATCGGAAGGTCCGAGGAGGTGGGTACCCTAAGAGGTCGTTTCTTGTCATCTCACTCAACGGTAAAGGAAGAGGTCTCCTAGAAGATTGGGTCCCTAGTTTGGGTGTAGAGTATACAGTGGACGTAACGCTCCGTCTAAGAAATGTTGATCGTGGTCGACCCTTTGTATATATATATATACATACATACAAACACACACACATACACACGTACTCATGGATGTACACACGGTGTCGGACTCGTCTACGAACCCTTGAATCGACACTCAGTGTTGTCTCCGAGTCTATACTTTGTTACAGATTCGTCCCGGTACCGTGGATAATGACCACGAATGTACCCGAAGTGTAGTCTCCGTTGGGGTTAGTGACTGATCTCGACCTACGGTATCGGGTGTGGAGTAAGGTACGGTCTTCAGGTACGTCCAGAGTCGACGGAACAAAACGTCGGGATGTGGTACCGTTCTATTACGTGACCACTATCGTTTGTGACAGAAGGTTGTTGTGTTCTCTTCTGAGATGTGTACCTGTAGTGGTCTACCAGTTGTGACTTTAGTCCAACTAATATAAGAGACTTCGTTTCTACTTCTTCGAGTAATGTCAGTTGTTTTTGTTCTGGTCCTCGACTGACACCGAGTCTAGTACTTGAGGAATAATGGTTTAAGTCTGAATTCAACTTCTTTCGTCCCTTTTGGCGATTTGGTAAGTCCATACTGGATTTAGTTTAAGGAATACTAATATGTCACCTTCACTCTTTATCTAAATTGCCGGATCTAGACTATCTATCTCACGGACTACATGATACCTACCTCCAAGCACTGTAACATGTCCTCAGTCCCTAGTTCTGGTAGGGGTACCTTTTCTTTACGTTTTTTAGTTTTACCGACAGACCCTTTCGGAATGTTTATCGACACTTTTCTTCTCTTCACTTTTCGGTTCCTCTTTTCCTTTCTATATTCGTAGACTTCCGTCTCAAGGTTTCTTACCGTTCTTCTCTATTCTTTCGGAAGAAGTCGCTAGTTACGTTTCTTTATCTCCTTTTGTTGTGTTACCCTTTCTACTCTCTAGAGAAGTTCTTTTAATCTCTATGGTTCCCTTGTAAAGTACGTTTCTATCCGAGCTATTTCCTGTCTTTACCATACCTGGATTGTTTTCGTCTTCTATAATTCTTCTCCACCGTTCTTATGTGTCTTCTTGACATATTTTTTCTAGAAGTGTTGGGCCTATTAGTACTACCACACTAGTGAGTAGATCTCGGTCTGTAGAACCTTACACTTCAGTTTACCCGGAATCTTTCTTACTGATACTTGTTTCGATCACCTCCACTACCTTAAGGTCAACTCGACAAAGTTTAGGACTTTATACTACGACACTTTAACGACGTGAGTTATACGGTCGTTTAAACCTTTTGAGTCATAACCGTGTCCTGACCTTTTCCAGTCAAAAGTAAGGTTAGGGTTTCTTTCCGTTACGGTTTCTTATGAGTTTGATGACGTGTTAACGTGAGTAGAGTGTACGATCATTTCATTACGAGTTTTAAGAGGTTCGGTCCGAAGTCGTTATGCACTTGGCACTTGAAAGACTACAAGTTCGACCAAAATCTTTTCCGTCTCCTTGGTCTCTAGTTTAACGGTTGTAGGCGACCTAGTACCTTTTTCGTTCTTTCAAGGTCTTTTTGTAGATAAGGACGAAATAACTGATACGGTATCGGAAACTGACACACCTAGTGTTATTTGACACCTTTTAAGACTCTCTCTACCCTTATGGTCTGGTGGGTTGGACGGAGAACTCTTTAGACATACATCCAGTCCTTCGTTGTCAATCTTGACCTGTACCTTGTTGTCTAACCAAGGTTTATCCTTTTCCTCATGCAGTTCCGACATAGAACAGTGGGACGAATAAATTGAAGATACATCTCATGTAGTACTCTTTGCGACCTGACCTTCTTTGTCTTCGACCTTAGTTCTAACGGTCCTCTTTATAGTTATTGGAGTCTATACGTCTACTATGGTGGGAATACCGTCTTTCACTTCTCTTTGATTTTTCGGAGAACTGTTTTCATTTTCTCCTCTCACTTTTTCGACCGGATTTCGAGTTGTAAGTCTTTTGCTTCTAGTACCGTAGGCCAGGGTAGTAAAGTACGCTTTGTCTACCCCTTTGTCCCCTTTGTCACAGTCTGAAACAAAAAGACACGAGGTTTTAGTGACGTATACCACTAACGTCGGTACTTTAATTTTCTGCGAATGAGGAACCTTCTTTTCAATACTGGTTGGATCTATCGTATAAGTTTTCGTCTCTGTAATGAAACGACTGATTCCAGGTAGATCAATTCCGATACCAAAAGGGACACCAGTGCATACCTACACTCTCAACCTGACACTTCTTCCGACTCGTGCCTTCTTAACTACGCAAACTTGACACCACAACCTCTTCTGAGAACTCTCAGGGAACCTGACGTTCCTCTAGGTTGGTCAGGTAAGACTTCCTCTAGTTGGGACCCTAAAGAAACTTTCCTTACTACGACTTCGACTTTGAGGTCATGAAACCGGTGGAGTACGCTTCTCAACTGAGTAACCCTTTCTGAAA
>SJYO01006231.1:88425795-88461431 GCA_006410555.1 Capra ibex
ACTGTAACATGTCCTCTGTCCCTAGTTCTGGTAGGGGTACCTTTTCTTTACGTTTTTTCGTTTTACCGACAGACCCTTTCGGAATGTTTATCGACACTTTTCTTCTATTCACTTTTCGGTTCCTCTTTTCCTTTCTATATTCGTAGACTTACGTCTCAAGGTTTCTTATCGTTCTTCTCTATTCTTTCGGAAGAAGTCGTTAGTTACGTTTCTTTATCTCCTTTTGTTGTGTTACCCTTTCTGATCTCTAGAGAAGTTCTTTTAATCTCTATGGTTCCCTTGTAAAGTACCCTTGTAAAGTACGTTTCTATCCGAGCTATTTCCTGTCTTTGCCATACCTGGATTGTTTTCGTCTTCTACAATTCTTCTCCACCGTTCTTATGTGTCTTCTTGACATGTTTTTTCTAGAAGTGTTGGGCCTATTAGTACTACCACACTAGTGAGTAGATCACGGTCTGTAGAACCTTACACTTCAGTTTACCCGGAATCTTTCTTAGTGATACTTGTTTCGATCACCTCCACTACCTTAAGGTCAACTCGACAAAGTTTAGGACTTTATACTACGACACTTTAACGACGTGAGTTATACGGTCGTTTAAACCTTTTGAGTCGTAACCGTGTCCTGACCTTTTCCAGTCAAAAGTAAGGTTAGGGTTTCTTTCCGTTACGGTTTATTACGAGTTTGATGGCGTGTTAACGTGAGTAGAGTGTACGATCATTTCAGTACGAGTTTTAAGAGGTTCGGTCCGAAGTCGTTATGCACTTGGTACTTGAAGGACTACAAGTTCGACCAAAATCTTTTCCGTCTCCTTGGTCTCTAGTTTAACGGTTGTAGACGACCTAGTACCTTTTTCGTTCTTTCAAGGTCTTTTTGTAGATGAAGACGAAATAACTGATACGGTATCGGAAACTGACACACCTAGTGTTATTTGACACCTTTTAAGACTTTCTCTACCCTTATGTTCTGGTACATTGGACGGAGAACTCTTTAGACATACGTCCAGTCCTTCGTTGTCAATCTTGACCTGTACCTTGTTGTCTGACCAAGGTTTATCCTTTTCCCCGTGCAGTTCCAACATATAACAGTGGGACGAATAAATTGAAGATACATCACATGTAGTACTCTTTGCGACCTGACCTTCTTTGTGTTCGACCTTAGTTCTAACGGTCCTCTTTATAGTTATTGGAGTCTATACGTCTACTATGGTGGGAATACCGTCTTTCACTTCTCCTTGATTTTTCGGAGAACTACTTTCACTTTCTCCTCTCACTTTTTCAACTGAATTTCGAGTTGTAAGTCTTTTACTTCTAGTACCGTAGGCCAGGGTAGTAAAGTACGCTTTGTCTACCCCTTTGTCACCTTTGTCACGGTCTGAAACAAAAAAACACGAGGTTTTAGTGACGTATACCACTAACGCCGGTACTTTAATTTTCTGCAAATGAGGAACCCTCTTTTCAATACTGGTTGGACCTATCGTATAAGTTTTCGTCTCTGTAATCAAACGACTGATTCCAGACAGATCAATTCCGATACCAAAAAAGGACACCAGTGCATTCCTACACTTTCAACCTGACACTTCTTCCGACTCGTGACTTCTTAACTACGAAAACTTAACACCACAACCTCTTCTGAGAACTCTCAGGGAACCTGACGTTCCTCTAGGTTAGTCAGGTAAGACTTCCTCTAGTTGGGACCCCGAAGAAACCTTCCTTACTACGATTTCGACTTTGAGGTCATGAAACCGGTGAAGTACGCTTCTCAACTGAGTAACCTTTTCTGAAACTACGACCCTCCCTAACCCCCGTCCTCTTCTTCCCCTACTGTCTCCTACTCTACCGACTTACCGTAGTGACTGACCTACTTGCGATCAGACTCACTTGAGACCCTCAACCACTACCTGTACCTCCGGACCACACGACCCTAAGTACCCCAGTGTTTCTCAGTCTGTACTGACTCGCTCACTTGACTTGACTTGACTTGACTTCACTTGGTACCGTTCTTGTCGTCGAAATGACATCCGTGTTTTCTCGAAGTCTGGGTTTCTACGAAGACTCGTCCCCTCTTAGACGGTGACTACCACGAATATGTCTGTCGTGTAGTCTCCGTCAGACGTAGAGTCCGAGACAGGTCCGGTTCTCCGAGGAATGGGGTGGGGTAGATCTCACAGTGTGTGATCGTGAAGAACGAGGTCCTCACGAGGGGAGACCCAACTGACTCGACCACGTCCTCACTCCCTCGTGTGTCAATCCCCCTTGTTCCAGTCGAGTCTAGACTGGGAGTTCCGAAGTCGGGATCGTGGAACCCCGAACGGACGGAGGGCAATTCGGTCATTACCGATGATTCGTTTGTCCTTCGAGATAGAGTATGAACCAAGTTCGGGTTTTGACAGGTAGTAAGAATCGTTCTACTAACGTTGGTCATTTGGGATTTCTGTCCGTACCTAACACTATTGTAGTTTAGATTGAGAAGGTCATTTCGGTGACCCGTGTGTAGTTAACATATACTGACAAAGGTGTCTTTCTGTGGTGAACTTCTGGTGTTATCAATTGACACCGTGTATTAAAGTCTACATATTTGTTTCCATACATTTTACTTTTCTGTCTTCTTAAACAGGGTTTACTTTCTCGTTTTCTAGTACAGAATTTTTTGTCGATCTCTTTTCTGTCTCTCAAATGGTCTAAACCTTAAGTTACGTAATTATTTCTACTATATTTTGAGGTAAAAGAGTTCGATTTAACTACGTTTTTTAGAAGGTTTTCTTCGCAATAAAGGTTATAAGCGGGACACTTAAACAATTATTAACCTTCTGGTATTTTATAAATTAAAACACTTTTTTTCCTGACTACTTGTGTTACTATAAATTTGTCCACAGTAAGGTTAGGGTTTCTTTCCGTTACGGTTTCTTACGAGTTTGATGGCGTGTTAACGCGAGTAGAGTGTGCGATCATTTCATTACGAGTTTTAAGAGGTTCGGTCCGAAGTCGTTATACACTTGGCTGAAGTCAGCACAGGCTGAGACACACTGGGGTATCTGTCGTCGGATGGTCCGAGGGGGCAGGGACCCTAAGAGGTCCGTTCTTGTGACCTCAACCAACGGTAAAGGAAGAGGTTACGTACTTTCACCTTTCACTTTTTACTTTCCCTTCAGCGAATCAACACAGACTGAGAAGCGCTGGGGTACCTCGTGTCGGATGGTCCGAGGAGACAGGTACCCTAAAAGGTCCGTTCTCATGACCTCACCCCACGGTAACGGAAGAGGCGTTTTAGGGTGATCATTTCCGTTTATACATCTTTCCGACTCCTAGTTTAGTGAATTCGATCTTACTTTTAAATTATCTGTTTTTCTTAAAGATTTCAGTTCATATCGATGTTATTTTTAATTTCCCTATTTATCACTCAACAATTTATGCTGTTTTTTGTGTGTTTACATCCGGTCCCTCAATTTTTACATCACGATAAAGTTTCACGTCTTTGAATTTTCTGTCGGGCAAAACTTTTCTTTTATATCAACATCCAGTAGTATATTTTTGGGTAACAAATGGTACGTAGTTTTTTGATGTAACCTATGTGTTTCTGATCTTTCTTTGTGTTCGTATAATGAAACGACAGATCAGCGAGTAAGATAGACCGAACAACGATGGGGTACCTGCCGTCGTACGATCCGAAGGGACAGGGAAGTCGTAGAGGACCTCGAACGAGTTTCGTATGGTGATTTATTTTGTAGTTTGGAATTCATTGTGTGTCTTCCTTTTTTGTTCTTGAGGTTTCCGTTTTTTGTTCATTGTGTGACCGTTATTCGTTATAGAAACCTATTGGAGAAAGTCACAGTCATGTGATTTACGAAATTATTCTGTGATAAGAGTTACTTAAGAAGGATTTAGATACTACGGGGGGGTTTCTTACTTTAAAATTTCAAAAAAAAAGAGGTTTCCATTCATTTAACACCTTATCCTTTTTTATTTTAGACAGACATATGTTCTGACTCTTATTTCGAATTTTATCTTCACGGATTTAACATATTTCTACAACTTAGGTTTCTTCCTTTCTTTTTACCTTTAAGTTCTTTTATGTATGTTCCTCTTTTAAAATAAGGTGTTACTAGTTTCTTAGTGTTAAAGACCAAGATTCCGAAACCCAATACGTCAGGTCCCTTGATAATATTAACCAGAAAATATGAACCACAGTTTATATTTGAGAAGTCTCGAGGGAAATATAGAACTAAAGAGTGTGACATATTTACCCTAAGTCGTACCCACATTATTGTCACATGAAGTGGTTCCTTTAACATGAACTTACACTCGACACCCACCGTGGTCTCGATCCCATTTAAGGATTCCGATGTTTTGTTTTATTCGTCTTTTGGTTCTCCACTCTATGTGTCCATCTTCTACGAAATATAAAGGGAACTCGACTACACTAGCATGTGTACGTCCCTTGATAAAATCTCATTCTCATTTCCTATGGTCGTTTTCCTGGTGGTGTGTAGTCCTGTCGACGTTTTATGTAGTGATACAATAATTCTTTCAACAGTCTTGACCGTTCAACATGGTGGACTGACTCAAGTGTCTTTTTCACCCCCCAAACGTGTTGACCTATCTTCCTGTCAGTGTCGTGGTAATTCGACACATCGTTCCTTATGTTCCGATAGTCGTGGGTCCTATAGTCTTGGTCGTCAGACGTCTCGGCCCCCGAGTACTACTGGTACATCACGTCCCCCACCGTCTACCGGTGTATGTCTAGTATCCGGTAGTGTCAGTCGTCCTTTAGTAGATTAGGACGTTTCTCTTACATTTCTATGTAGACCCACTACGTCGGAAGTATCCACTATAGAAAGGAGACACAGACCTACAAGGTATCGTAGAAATCCTACCACCATCTTTACTTTGTCTCCAGATGTTTCCTGTCCAACCTCTCCTTCTTCAGTACCCCCACACCTATACCCTCAAGCACGGTTGTTAGTTCTACTGCTTGTCCAAAGGTTTGTGTCACTAGTCCATGTACCACTCCTTTTCGGGTTTATACTCCCCAACATCAAGACCAAGGAACCTTTCAAGGTTTTCTTCTTTAGGACTTTAAACACATAACAATGAACCAAGGTACTCCACCTCCACTGATGGTCCTTTTTTCCTTTATTACTTTTAAAAGTGAGGATGACCATATTAAGTGTATCGACTTAATGACGTTAAAGATAAGTCGGGGGTTCTTCAACCACAATTATAAAGCAAAAGTCTATTCAAGAGAAACTTGTATACAAACGTACGAATATAAAAATCGGTGAAGTCAGGACAGGTTGAGACCCCCTGGGGTTTCTGGTATCGTGTGACCGAAGGTGACAGGTACCCTAAAGGGTTCTTTCTCTAGACCTCACCCAACGGTACGAGAGGAGGTTCCCAAGAAGGGTTTGACTCATAACTTGGGTGTAGAGAATTTACCGACAATGTAATGTCCACCTAAGATTTGGTGACTCAGTGGTGTCTTCCGGGAAACTGTCGTATGAAGTAAAAGAAAGACTGATCCTTAAAAAAGGGTAAGAGTGGTGTAAACGATTCTCCAGTATATAAGACCTCAAAATTACACTATAAAGAAGTAAGTGAACTCTTTATGTATAAATCACGATTGGTACAAGATTCGTGTACCTTCGTTCGTCATCTTCACGACTTTTCATTTGGAGAGTGTTAGGTTCCTATCACTTGCTCCTATAATTTTATTTTATAGTATCTTATACAGTCTTTCACTGTCTACAATTCTTGTTTTGTTTTAGTCTATATTTCCTCTCACCATCCTCCACAATAAAACAGGACTTATAAGTCCTTTCAGGTCGTTTGATCCACTACAAAGTTGTCTAAGGATTTCTTTCTCTCTGTTTCTCGATCACACTACAGTCTTAAGACACGCAACTTCTCTCTCGACCGTGACGATTCCTGGACTCCTTCTACGGACAAAGTGTACAAATTCACGTTTGTGCTTTCTTTTTTTTTTGTGTGTTACTAGACCGAAGCAATGTGCGAGAACCGAAGGAAGGAGAGACTGTGAGAGGACGTCACAGACACCTCGATAGTCTGAACGGACGGACGTCTAACCCTCTCTTTCGATAGGGACATCTTCAGTTTTAAGGAGGGATTTACTAATGACTACGTCTACCTTAAAACAGGGGTATCTTCTTTTGTCCTTCCCTAATTTAGTTCGTAACGAATGGTCTGTCTACATCTTGAAGTTTGTATTCTTGGTCCAAGGAGTGGTTGGTTTCACCGTGACCGACTCCCTGACGTCGTCACCTCTATAAACCTCAAAGAATACAGTCGAGTAATCTGTACAAAGGAAACCAAAAAGATTGGACATTAATGTACTAAAGGGAACACCTTTGTAAAGACCTGTCTTACCTAAAAAAGGGGGATGACTAAGTGACAAGGATTCTGTGATGTAATATTCAATGTGCTTAAGTAAAAAGTAGTGATGAAGAGGAAATTAAGAGAACGAAGGTTTGAGGATTCTCAGGGTCTTACAGTAGTGTAGGTTCTTATATTTTAAAAGAAATTTAACATTGTAACTCCTAAACAGAACTGATCCAGGGAACCCAGAAATTGAGAAACTAAATACCGCCCCTGACTTTATATCATGAACCCACAAAATAGGTCTGGTCAGACTTTACGTCATGAACCCACGTTAGAGTTTTTGTTGTCTTATTAGAGACAACCAAAGGTTCCGTTTGGTAAGTTATAGTGTTATTAGGTTCAAATACGGGACTGGTCATTACGACTTCTTCGACTTCAACTTACCAAGATACTTCTGGATGTTCTGGAAGATCTTGATTGTAGGGTTTTCTACAGGAAAAGTAATATTCCCTGACCTTACGTTTTCATCCGTCAGTTTTTCGTGGTCTTCATTGTCCGTTTAAACTGGAACCTCATGTCTTCCTTCGTCCCGTTTCCGATTATCTCAAAAAGGTTGTCTTACGTGACCAGTATCGTTTGTGAAAGAAGGTTGTTGTGTTCTCTTCTGAGATGTTTACCTGTAGTGGTCTACCAGTTATGACTTTAGTCTAAATGATATAAGAAAAGTCAGTTTCTACCTCTTCGAGATATGTCAGTTGTTTTTGTTCTGACCCTCACCTGACACCGAGTCTAGTACTTGAGGAATAACGGTTTAAGTCTGAATTTAACTTCTTTCCTCCCTTTTGGTGATCTGGTAAGTCCACACTGTGTTTATTTTAGGGAATACTAATATGTCGTCTTCACTCTTTATCTAAATTCCCTGATTTAGACTATCTCACGGACTACTTGATACCTGCCTACAAGTACTGTCACTTGTCCTCTGTCCCTCTCTCTGGTATGGGTTCTTTTTCATTACGTTTTTTTCGTTTTACCGACAGACTCGTCTGGACCGGTTGTCGACACTTTTCTTCTCTTCGTTTTTCGTTTCCTCTTTTCCTGTCTATATGGGTAAGTTTATACCTCAAGGTTTCTTATCGTTCTTCTCTATTCGGAAGAAGTCACTAGTCACGTTTCTTTATCTCCCTTTGTTATTTTACCCTTTTTGATTTCTAGAGAAGTTGTTTTAATCTCCATGTTTCCCTGGTAAAGTAAGTTTCTACCCGTGTTATTTGCTGTCTTTACCATACCTAGGTGTCTTCGTCTTCTATAATTCCTCTCCACCGTTCTTATGTGTCTTCATGATATGTTTCTTCTAGTAGTGCTGGGTCTATTAGTACTACCATACTAGTGGGTGGATCTCGGTCTGTAGGACCTTACACTTCAGTTCACCCGAAATCCCTCGTAGTGATATTTGTTTCGATCGTATCCACTGCCTGAAAGTCAACTCGATAAAGTTTAGGACTTTCTACTACGACACTTTCACGACGTGAGTTATACGGTCGTTTAAACCTTTTGAGTCGTCACCGGTTTCCTGACCTTTTCCAGTCAAAAGTAAGGTTAGGGTTTCTTTCCGTTACGGTTTCTTACGAGTCTGATGGTGTGTTGGTGTGAGCAGAGTGTACGATCATTTCTTTACGACTTTTAAAGGTTCGGTCTGAAGTCATTATACACTTGGAACTTTAAGGTCTACAAGTTCGACCAAAATCTTTTCCGTCTCCTTGGTCTCTAGTATAACGGTTGTAGGCGACCTAGTAGCTCTTTCGTTCTCTCAAGGTCTTTTAGATAAAGACGAAATAACTGAGACGGTTTCGGAAACTGACACACCTAGTGTCATTTGACACCTTTTGAGATTTCTCTACCTTTATGGTCTGGTGGACTAGACGGAGAACTCTTTAGACATACGTCCAGTCCTTCGTCGTCAATCTTGACCTGGACCTTGTTGTCTGACCATGGTTTATCCTTTTCCTCATGTAATTCAGACATATAACAGTGGGACGAATAAATTGAATCCACGTCACATGTAGTATCCTTTTGAGACCTGACCTACTTCGTATTCGACCTTAATTCTAAAGGTCCTCATTATTGTTATTAGAAATAAATAAATAAATAACCTAGATATTGTATTGGTATAAATAAATCTTACATAAGGTTAAAGTTTACCGTTTAAAGTTGTTAAGTTTTTGGTATCAATGAAAACGTGGTTGAATTATAGAATGTAATTCTCGTTCGGTTTTAGTTTCTTTAAAAACAATAAAATTTTTTCTCTTGTGATTTAAAGTGTTAAACATACCTTTATGTTTTTTTTTGAGTTTATCGGTTTCGTTAGGACTCTTTCTTCTTACCTTGACCTCCTTAGTTGGACGAACTGAAGTCCGAGATGATGTTTCGGTGTCAGTAGTTCTGTCATACTATGACCGTGTTTCTGTCTTTATATCTAGTTACCTTGTTTTATCTTTCGGGTCTCTATTTAGGTGTGTGGATACCTGTCGAATAGAAACTGTTTCCTCCGTTCTTATATGTTACCTCATTTCTGTTAGAGAAATTGTTGACCACGACCCTTTTGACTAGTTGGTGAACATTTTCTTACTTTGATTTTGTGAAAGATTGCGGTATGTGTTTTTGTTTTACCTAGTTTCTAGATTTACATTCTGGTCTTTCATATTTTGAGGATCTTCTCTTGTATCCGTTTTGTGGGAGGATGTATGTAGTGTAGTCCTAAGAGATACTGGGTCGAGGATCTTATAACCTTTATTTTCGTTTTTATTTGTTCACCCTGGATCAATTTGAATTTTCGAAAAAGTGTTGTTTCCTTTGATTTTCGTTCCACTTTTCTGTCGGAATCCTTACCCTCTTTTATTATCGTTTACTTTGTTGACTGTTTGTTGATTAGAGTTTTTATAGGTTCGTTGAATACGTCGAGTTAAAGTCTTTTTATTTACTGGGTTAGTTTTTTACCCGGTTTCTTGATTTATCTGTAAAGAGGTTACTTCTGTATATCTACCGATTGTTTGTGTACTTTTCTACGAGTTGTAGTGAGTAATAGTCTCTTTACTTTTAGTTTTGGTGTTACCCCATGGTAAAGTGTGGTCAGTCTTACCGACGCTAGGTTTTCAGATGTTCGTTATTTACAATCTCTTCCACACCTCTTTTCCCTTGGGAGAATGAGACAACCACCCTTATGTTTGATCAAGTCGGTGATACCTCTTGTCACACCTCTAAGGAATTTTTTGACCTTGATCTTGACGGAATACTGGGTCGTTAGGGTGACGACCCGTATGTGTGGCTCCTTTGGTCTTACCTTTCTCCGTGTACATGGGGTTACAAGTAGCGTCGTGACAAATATTATCGGTCCTGTACCTCCGTTGGATCTACAGGTAGTCGTCTACTTACCTATTCTTTCGACACCATGTATATGTCTTACCTCATAATGAGTCGGTAATTTTTCTTATGTAAATTTAGTCAACATTACTCCACCTACTTAGACCTCGGATAATATGTCTCACTTCATTCATTTTTTTTTTTGTTTTTGTTTTTGTTTTGGTTTTTTATTTTTCGTAGTTATGTCATATGATTACGTATATATACCTTAAATCTTTCTACCATTGTTATTGGGACATACACTCTGTCGTTTCTCTGTGTCTACATATCTTGTCAGAAAACCTGAGACACCCTCTCCCTCTCCCACCCTACTAAACCCTCTTACCGTAACTTTGTACATATTATAGTATATACTTTACTCAGTGGTCGGGTCCAAGTTGCGTACTATGACCTACGAACCCTGACCACGTGACCCTGCTGGGTCTCCCTACCATGTCCTTCCCTCCTCCTTCCCCCCAAGTCCTACCCCTTGTGCACATATGGAGACCGTCTATGTACAACTACATACCGTTTTGGTTATGTTATAACATTTCATTAATTGGAGGTTAATTTTATTTATTTAAATAAATTTTTTTTTGGATTATTGGAGTCTATACGTCTACTGTGGTGGGAATACCGTCTTCCGTTTCTTCTTGATTTCTCGGAGTACTACTTTCACTTTCTCCTCTCACTTTTTCAACCCAATTTTGAGTCATAAGTCTTTTGATTCTAGTACCGTATACCAGGGTAGTGAAGTACCCTTTATCTACGTCTTTGTCACCGTTGTAACCGACTGAAATAAAACCCCCCGAGGTTTTAGTGACGTCTACCACTGACGTCGGTACTTTAATTTTCTACGAATGAGGAACCTTCCTTTCAATACTGGTTGGATCTGTCGTATAATTTTTGTCCCTGTAATGAAACAGTTGTTTCCAGGAAGATCAGTTCAGAGAACAAAAAGGTCATCAGTATATACCTACACTCTCAACCTAATATTTCTTTCGACTCACGACTTCTTAACTACGAAAACTTGACACTACAACCATTTCTGGAAGTGTCAGGGAACCTGACGTTCCTATAGATTGGACAGGAAGGATTTCCTTTAGTCAGGACTTATAAGTAACCTTCCTGACTATAACTTCGACTTTGAGGTTATGAAACCGGTGGACAACGTTTCTTGACTGAGTAAACTTTTCTGGAATTACGACCTTTTCTAACTTCCACCGTCCACTTCCCATACTGTCTCCTACTCTACAAACCTACCGTAGTGGCTGAGTTACCTGTACTTAAACTCATTAGAGGACCTCAACTACTACCTGTCCCTCTGCACCGTGCGACGTAGGTACCCCAATGTTTCTCAACGTGTGCTGACTCGTTGACTTGACTTGACTTGACATGACTTGAATACCTTCCCTGTCTTGGTGACTTTAAAGATTTGAAATGATAAGATGAGAAGTTTCTCTCCCTACTCAAACAATGTAATCTTATTTTGGTACCAATTATATAAAGAACCTACATACTATCAAAGAGGTTCGGTCAATCTTTAAAGAGTCAATATAGTCTTCAATTCTCGATAGTAAATTAGGGAACGATGATTTACAAACGTGAATATTCTCTCTATAAATATGCAACTATACATGGTGTTCGATAGAATCGTATAATATACACACACACCACACAAGTCAGTGTGGACTCAGAAACACTGGGGTACCTGACATCGGACAGTCCGAAGGAGACAGGCACCCTAAACGGTTAGTTCTTATGACCTCACCCAATAGAAAGGTAAGGGGACCCTAGAAGGGTTAAGTCCCTAGTTTGGGTTACAAGACGTAACGTCCGTCTAGGTGGTCCACCTAGTCCGTCATTTCTTAGACAGACGTACGTCCTCTACGTCATATATACCTAAACCCACATCTATATGTCTGTATATCTACATATATCACACAAACACACACACACACACACACACACACACACACACGATGTTGGACTCTACTCACCTATAAACCCTTGGACCAACACTCTGTGTCGTCTCCGAGTCTGTACTTCGTTACAGATTTGACACCGTACCGTGGATGATGACCACGAATGTACCCGAAGTATAGTCTCCGTTGAGGTTAGTGACTGATGTCGACCTACGGTGCCGGTGTTGGGATGGGTACGGCCTTCAGGTACGTCCAGGGTTGAGGGACATAAACCTCGGGTATCATAATGTTCTTGTCGTTGGGATGACATCCCGGTGTCCTCGAAGTCTGGGTTTCTACGAAGACTCGTCCCCACCCGGTTGATAACCACCACGAATGTCTCTGTCATGTAGTATCCGTTGACGTAGAGTTCGAGACGGGTCCGTTGTTCGGGTACGGGGTGGCGTACAACTCACCGTGAGTGATCGTGAAGAACGAGGTCGTGACGAGGAGAGACCCAGCTGGTTCGACCACGTCCTCACCCCTTCGCGTGTGAATCCCCCTCGTTCCAGTCGAGTCTGGACTGGGAGTCCCGAAGACGAGATCGTTGGACCATGGACAGAGGGAAGGTAATCCGGTCACACAACAATGAGTCAGTCAGAACAGACTGAGAAACACTGGGGTACCTGCCATCGGACGGTCCGAGGAGGTAGGTACTTTAAAAGGTCCGTTCTTATGACTTCACCCTACGGTAAAAGAAGACCGGAGATTTGTTTCTCTTTCGGTATAGAGTGTGTACTGAGTTCGAGTTCGGGAGGTATGGAGGATTGTTCTACTAACGTTAGTCATGTGGGGTTTCTTTCCGTACTTAACACTATTGTAGTCTAGATCGAGAAGGTCATTTCGGTGACCCGTGTGTAGTTGACATACACTGACAAGGGTGTCTTTCTGTGGTGAAATTCTGTCTTTCTCAATTGACACAGTGTATTAAAGTCTTCTGTCTGTTTCCATTAATTTTACTTTTCTGTTTCCTTAAACAGGGTTGAAATTATTACTCTATAGTACGGATTTTTTCTCGACTACTTTCTCTTTATGGGTTGAATTTATTACTCTATAGTACGGATTCTTTCTCGACTACTTTCTCTTTGTTTGTCAAACGGTCTAAACCTTAGTTACGTAATCATTACTATATTTTGAGTTAAAAGAGTTGGATTTTACTAAATTCCTTAGAAGGTTTTATTCAAAATAAAGGTCATAAGTGGGACACGTAAAACAATTATTCACCTTCTGGTATTTTATAAATTAATACACTTTTTTTCCTGACTACTTAGTGAATATTAAAATCATCCCTTGATATTTTATTTTTGATCAATCTTGGCTTGTAATGTAATTTACTTTACTCGTTGTTGATCTTCATTAATTATCATGTGGTTCACTATGTCTTCTTAGGTCTTCAACTGACTTTATATCTTAGTACTTTTACTGAGTCAGTCTTTTCTTTTTTATTTAATTTTTACTCTTATCAAACTCCCTACAAACTGATGTAATTCTTGTGGTTGTGACCGTATTAACCTCACAGGTCTTTCCTTTTCTTTCTTTCTCTTCCATCAGTTTTGTATAAACTATTTGAATACCTACCTTTGAAGACTTTGGACTTATTTTTTCGTTTAAGTCCATGATCTTCGTCTTTCGCAAAGGGTTTTTACTCTCGTCGTTCTGGATATGGTTCTATGTCGTTAATGTCGGTGTTTCAATTTCTATACCCAAAGATTTCCGTCGTTTTTATCTTGTCACAGTGTATTCTACCTTTGTGTATTCAGATAGTCGACTAAAGAAAAGAAAAAAGAAAAACGTTTTGAAACATTCTATATTACCCCTCCTTACTATATAAATTTCACAACTCTGCCTTTTTGAACATTTGATCCCGTAAGATGGGTCGTTCTAATTGTAAATCTTAACTTCCTCTCTATTCCTTGAAAAGTCTGTTAGTTTCTGATTATCTTAAATAGTTGAGATTTGGATGAGATGTGCCTCACAATATCCTGGAAGAGAGTCCTCCTTTGTTTTTTCCGTATTGTTCAACCTTCTTTGATATTCTTTCTCTTTTAGGACACTCATTTGCGTTTGTACATCTTTCCGACCCCTAGTTTAGTGAATTTGATGATACTGTTAAATTATCTGTTTTTATAAGATTTTAGATCAGATTGATGTTATTCTTAATTTTCCTATTTATCCCTCCATAATTTACACTGAAGTTTCTACGTTTTACATCCCGTCCCTTACTTTTACATCACGATAATCATGGACATACTTGAATTTTCTGTTGAACAAAAATTTTCATCTGTAGCGTCGTGACAAATATTATCGGTCCTGTACCTTCGTTGGATCTACAAGTAGTCGTCTACTTACCTATTCTTTCAACACCATGTATATGTGTTACCTCATAATGAGTCGGTAATTTTTCTTATGTAAACTTAGTTAGGATTATTCCACCTATTTTGACCTCGGATAAAATGTCTCACTTCATTCGGTCTTTCTTTTTGTGGTTATGTCATACGACGACGACGACGACGATTCAACCAAGTCAGCACAGGCTGAGACACGCTGGGGTATCTGAGGAGGTATGGACCCTAAGAGGTCCGTTCTTGTGACCTCACCCAACGGTACAGGAAGAGGTTACGTACTTTCACTTCTCATTTTCACTTAAGCGAGTCAACACAGACTGAGAATCGCTGTGGTACCTGACGTCGGATAGTCCGAGGAGGTAGGTACCCTAAAAGGTCCGTTCTCATGATCTCACCCAGTGGTAACGGAAGAGGTGGTTATGTCATATGATTGTGTATATATACCTTAAATCTTTCTACCACTACTATTGAGACATACGCTCTGTCCTTTTCTCTGTGACTACATATCTTGTCAGAAAACCTGAGACACTCTCTCCCTCTCCCACCCTACTAAACCCTCTTACTGTAACTTTGTACATATTATAGTATATTCTTTGATTAGCGGTCAGGTCCAAGATACGTCCTATGTCCTACGAACCCCGACCTCGTGACCCTTCTGGGTCTCCCTACCATACCCTTCCCTCCTTCCTCCCCCCAAGTCCTACCCCTCGTGCACATGTGGGCACCTCCTAAGTACAACTACATACCGTTTTGGTTATGTTATAACATTTCATTTCATTGATCTGAGGTTAATTTTATTTAAATTTAAATTTTTATAAAAAATTTTTTCCTCTGTAGTAACATCCAATAGTATACTTCTGGGAAACAAAGTCAAGTCAAGTCAGTGAGTCAGCACAGGCTGAGAACGCTGAGGTACTTAACGCCGTGCGGTCCGGAGGGACAGGTAGTGGTTACGGGTCTCAAGTGAGTCTGAGTTCAGGTAGCTTAGTCACTACGGTAGGTCCAGAGTTGGAGACAGCAGGGGAAGAGGAGGACAGGGGTTAGGGAGGGTCGTAGTCTCAGAAAAGGTTACTCAGTTGTGAAGCGTACTCCACCGGTTTCATGACCTCAAAGTCGAAGTCGTAGTAAGGAAGGTTTCTTTAGGGTCCCGATTAGAGGAAGTCTTACCTGTCCAACCTAGAGGAACGTAAGGTTCCCTGAGAGTTCTCAGAAGAGGTTGTGGTGTCAAGTTTTCGTAGTTAAGAAGCCACGAGTCGAAAGAAGTGTCAGGTTGAGAGTGTAGGTATGTACTGGTGTCCTTTTTGGTATGAACTGATCTGCCTGGAATCAGTCGTTTTATTACAGAGACGAAAACTTATACGACATATCCAACCAGTATTGATAAGAAGGTTCCTGATTCGTAAAAAATTAAAATACCGACGTTAGTGTTAGACGTCACTAAAACCTCGGGTTTTGTTATTTGAGTCTGTGACAAAGGTGACAAAGGGGTAGATAAAGGGTACTTTACAACCCTGGTCTACGGTACTAGAAGCAAAAGACTTACAACTGGAAATTCGGTTGCAAAAGTGAGAGGAGAAAGTGAAAGTTCTCCGAAAAATCAAAGAGAAGTGAAAGACGGTATTTCCACCATAGTAGATGTATAGACTCCACTAACTATAAAGAGGGTTGTTAGAACTAAGGTCGAACACAAAGAAGGTCAGGTCGTAAAGAGTACTACATGAGACGTATTTTCAATTTATTCGACCCACTGTTATATGTCGGAAGTGCATGAGGAAAAGAATGAACTTTGGTCAGACAACAAGGTACAGGTAAAGATTGACAACGAAGGACTGGACGTATGTCTAAAGAGTTCTCCGTCCAGTCCACCAGACCATAAGGGTAGAGAAAGTCTTAAAAGGTGTCAAATAACACAAGGTGTGTCAGTTTCCAAAACCATATCAGTTATTTTGTCTTTATCTACAAAAAGACCTTGAGAGAACGAAAAAGGTACTAGGTCGTCTACAACCGTTAAACTACAGACCAAGGAGACGGAAAAGATTTTGGTCGAACCCGTAGTCCTTCAAGTACCAAGTGTATAACGACTTCGGACCGAACCTCTTAAAACTCGTAATGAAATCGTACACTCTGCTCACGTTAACACACCATCAAACTCGTAAGAAACCGTAACGGAAAGAAACTCTAACCTTACTTTTGACTGGAAAAGGTCAGGACACGGTTACGACTCAAAAGGTTTAAACGACCGTATAACTCACGTCGTGAAAGTGTCGTAGTAGAAAGTCCTAAACTGTGTCGAGTTGATCTTACGGTAATGGAGGTGATCGAAACAAGTATCGCTACGAAAGGTTCCAGGTGAACTGAAGTGTAAGGTCCTATAGACCGGGAACTAATCACTGGTGTGGTAGTACTAATAGAACCAGGACTTCTAGAAAAAACATACCAAGACACATAAGAACAGTGGAGAAGAACTATAGAAGACGAAGACAATCCAGGTCTGGTAAGGACAGGAAATAGCTCGGGAAGAAACGTACTTTATAAGGGAACCATATAGATTAAAAGAACTTCTCTAGAGATCAGAAAGGGTAAGACAAGAAAAGGAGATAAAGAAACGTAACTAACGACTTCTTCCGAAAGAATAGAGAAGATCGATCAGAGACCTTGAGACGTAAGTCTACGAATATAGAAAGGAAAAGAGGAAACGAAAAACGGAGAGAAGAAAAGTGTCGATACATATTCCGGAGGGATCTGTTGGCAAAACGAAAAAACGTAAAGAAAAGGTACCCCTACCAGAACTTGGGACAGAGGACATGTCACAGTGTTTAGAGTAAGGTATCAAGTAGTCCGTGAGATAGATAGTCTAGATCCGGGAATTTAGATAAAGAGTGAAGGTGATATATTAGTATTCCTTAAACTAAATCCAGTATGGACTTAGCAGATCGCCAAAAGGGATGAAATAAGTTAAACTCAGACTTAAACCATTATTTCTCAAGTATTAGACTCGGTGTCAGTCGAGGACCAGAACAAAAACAACTGACATATTTCGAAGAGGTAGAAACCGACGTTTCTTATATTAGTTGGACTAAAGTCACAACTGGTAGACCACTACAGGTACACATCTCAGAAGAGAACACAACAATCTTCTCCCACAAAGGATACTGGTCACGTACAAGAACCGTTTTGAGATAATCAGCAACGGGACGAAGTAAGGTGTAAGGTTCCGGTTTAAACGGACAATGAGGTCCACAAAGAACTGAACCCTGAAAACGTAAGGTCAGGGAATATTACTTTTCCTATTGAAAAAATGCACAATCAAGATTTTCCAGAACATCCAGAAGTATTTTTGGCAAGTTGAAGTCGAAGGAGTCGCAATGACCAACCCCGTATCTGAACCTAATGACACTATAACTTACCAAACGGAACCTTTACTTGTCTCTATTAAGAGAGCAAAAACTCTAACGTAGGTTCATGACGGAAAGTCTGAGAAAAAACTGGTACTATCGATGAGGTAAAGAAAACTCCCTAAGGACGGGCGTCACCATCTATATTACCAGTAGACTCAATTTAAGTGGGTAAGGTCAGGTAAAATCAAGCGACTGAGGATCAAACAGCTGCAAGTGAGAACGGTAGAGAACAAACTGGTGAAGGATAAACGGAACTAAATACCTAGACTGTAAGGTCCAAGGATACGTCATAACGAAAAATGTCGTAGCCTGGAACAAAGATAGTGGTCAGTGTAGGTGTCGACCCATAACAAAAACGAAACCGAGGTAGGGAAGTGAGAAAGACCTTAATAAAGAGGTGACTAGAGCCAAATGGTATGTAGTTTTTAGATGTGTTCTATTTGTTTTAGTTCTCTCTTTCCTTGTGTTCGTATGGTGATTTATTTTATTAGTTTAGTATTCTTTGTGTTTCTTTTTTCTTTTTATTACGGTGATCGTTTGTCTTTTGTTCTATTATTTAACCGTTATGTTTGTCCTGACCTTTTCCAGTCAAAAGTAAGGTTAGGGTTTCTTTCCGTTACAGTTTCTTACGAGTTTGATGACGTGTTAACGTGAGTAGAGTGTACGATCATTTCATTACGAGTTTTAAGACGTTCGGTCCGAAGTCGTCATGCACTTGGCACTTGAAGGACTACAAGTTCGACCAAAATCTTTTCCGTTCCCTTGGTCTCTAGTTTAACGGTTGTAGACGACCTAGTACCTTTTTCGTTCTCTCAAGGTCTTTTTGTAGATAAAGACGAAATAACTGATACGGTTTAGGAACTGACACACCTAATGTTATTTGACACCTTTTAAGACTCTCTCTACCCTTATGGTCTGGTGGACTGGACGGAGAACTCTTTGGATATACGTTCAGTCCTTCGTTGTCAATCTTTACCTGTACCTTGTTGTCTGACCAAGATTTATCCTTTTTCTCATGCAGTACCGACATATAACAGTGGGACGAATAAATTGAATCTACGTCTCATGTATTACTCTTTGTGACCCGAGCTTCTTCGTGTTCGACATTAGTTCTAACAACCCTCTTTATAGTTAGTGGAGTCTATACGTCTACAGTGGTGGGAATACCGTCTTTCACTTCTCCTTGATTTCTCGGAGAACTACTTTCACTATTTCCTCTTACTTTTGCAACCGAATTTCGAGTTGTAAGTCTTTTGATTCTAGTACCGTAGGTCAGGGTAGTGAAAGACCATTTATCTACCCCTTTTTCACTTTTGTCACCGACTGAAGAAAAAACCCCCGAGGTTTTAGTGACGTCCACCACTAACGTAGGCACTTTAATTTTCTGTGAATGAGGAACCTTCCTTTCTAACTCTTCGTCTCTGTAAAAAACAGTCGTTTTCAGGTAGATCAGTTTCGATACAAAAAAGGTTACCAGTACATGCCTACACTCTCAACCTGATATTTCTTTCGACTCGCGATTTCTTAACTACGAAAACTTGACACCACAACCTATTTTGAGAACTCTCAGGTAACCTGACGTTCCTCTAGGTTCGCCAGGTAATACCTCCTCTGGTCAGGACCCACAAGTAACTTTCCTGACTACAACTTCGACTTTGAGGTTATGAAACCGGTGGACTACACTTCTAGACTGAGTAAACTCTTCTGGGACTACGACCCTTTCCAACTTCCGTTCTCCTCTTCTCCTGCCGTCTTCTACTCTACCAACCTACCGTAGTAGCTGAGTTACCTATACTCAAACCCACTTGAGACCCTCAACCGTTACCTGTCTCTCCGGACCACGTGACACCAAGTACCACAACGTTCCTCAGTCTGTGCTGACTCACTGACGTGAAATGACTTGTAGATGGATTTTGGAGAAATTGACGGTCATCTAATTTACTAGAGGATTTCTCGACTGAATTCTAATTTATAATTTTGTTGATTCTAGTATCGTAGACCGAGGTAATGACGTACCGTTTATATTCCCCTTTTCCATCTTCGTCACTATATAAAGGAGAAGAACCCGAGGTTTTAGTGACACCTGTCACTGACGTCGGTACCTTAGTCTTCTACTAACGAAGAACTGTTCTTTGGCTACCGTTTGGATCTATCACGCAACTTTTCGTCTCTGTAATGAGACGGTTGTTTCCAGGTATATCAGTTCCGATGCCAGAAGGGTCACCAGTACTTGCCAACACTCTCGACCTGGTATTTCTTCCGTCTTACACCTTATTAACTGTGGAAACTTGATACGACGAATTCTTCTGAGGACTATCAGGGAACCTGTCCTTCCTCTAGTTTGGTCAGTCAGAATTCCCTCTAGTTGGGACTTATAGTGACTTTCCTGATTACGACTTCAACTTCAAAGTCATAAAAAAATGGCCTACGTTTGTCTACTGAGTAACCTTTTCAGGGACAACGATCCTTTCTAGTTCCTGTCTTCCTCTTCTCCTGCAATCTCCTACTCTACCGACCTACCGTAGTGGTTACATTACTTATACTTGAAGAAGTTTGAGACCCTCTACCATTCCCTGTCCGTCCGGATGGTACGACATTAGGCACCCCAGTGTTTCTCCACCCGTGTTGACCCAGTGACCTGTTGTTGTCTGATTTACGAGACTACTTTTCTGTAACGAGAAAAAAAAAAAAAATTTGAAACAGTACTAGGAAAATTATAACATCATACGACGACGACGACGATTCAGCGAAGTCAACACAGGCTGAGACACGCTGGGGTATCTACTGTCGGGTGGTCCGAGGCGGCAGGGACCCTAAGAGGTCCGTTCTTGTGACCTCACCCAACGGTAAAGGAAGAGGTGACGTACTTTCACTTTTCACTTTCACTTCAAAGAGTCAGTACAGGCTGAGAATCGCTGGGGTATCTGATGCCGGATGGTCCGAGGAGATAGGTACTCTAAAAGGTCCGTTCTAATGACCTCACCCCACGGTTACAGAAGTGGCTTATAACATCATATATAAAATCGTTTCTTTTATTCTTAAAAACATATTCCTTTTGATAAAACCGTAAAGTATGTTTATCATATTTCGATAAAAGATATATTAAAATTGAACAATCAATTTTAAGAAAGAATTTTACTATAAAAAGAAGTAAAGATATTCCATTAACTAGATCCACCACTCTGTTAATGTTCGTCGCTCATGAAACCTTTACCGGTTCACTGTCTTAAATTCATACCACGTTTTGATCCGTGTCAAGACACTTTCACCTCACCGCTCTTCTATCGAATGAATTTCATTTACTTTATACTAAATAGGAAACTTAATAAAGTGTCTAAATAAACACTATAACGTAATCGTACTCAACAGGAGAAAAAATAATTATAAAATTAATAATAATCATAATAAAAGGGAAAGGATAAAGTAGGGTATGATGGAAAATAAAAAATTAAAAAAAATTTAAAAATAAAAATGAAATAAAACGAAACGTTAAGACATAACCAAAGCGGTATGTATCTGTACTTAGACGGTGTCCACATGTACTCAAGGGTTAGGACTCGGGGGGAGGGTGGAGGGTGGGGTATAGTAGAGAGACCTAGAAGGGGTACGTGGTCGTGGTTCGTAGGACATAGGACATATCTTGTATCTGACCGCTAAGTAAAGAATGTACTATCATATGTACAAAGTTACGGTAAGAGGGTTTAGCAGGGTGGGAGAGGGAGAGGGTGTCTCAGGTTTTCTGGCAAGATATGTAGAGACAAAGAAAACGACAGAACGTATGTCCCAATAGTAATGGTAGAAAGATTTAAGGTATATATACACAATCATATGACATAACCACAAGAAGAAAGACCGAATGAAGTGAGACATATTATTCGAGGTCAAAGTAGGTGGAGGAATCTTGACTAAGTTTACATAAGAAAAATTACCGACTCATTATGAGGTAACACATATACATGGTGTCGAAAGAATAGGTAAGTAGACGGCAACCTGTAGATCCAACGAAGGTACAGGACCGATAATATTTGTCACGACACTACTTGTAGCCCCATGTGCACAGAGAAAGCTAAGATCAAAGGAGTCACACATACGGGTCTTCACCCTAACGACCCGGTATACCGTCAAGATAAAGGTCAAGAAATTCCTTAGAGGTGTGACAAGAGGTATGACCGACATGATCAAACGTAGGGTGGTTGTCACATTCTCCCAAAGGAAAAGAGGTGTGGGAGAGGTCGTAAATAACGAACATCTGAAAACCTAGTGACGGTAAGACTGACCACACTTTACCATGGGGTAACACTAAAACTAAACGTGAAGAGACTATTACTCACTGCAACTCGTAGAAAAGTACACAAACAATAGGTAGGTATACAGAAGAAACTTCTTTACAGATAAATCAAGAAACCGGGTAAAAAACTAACCCAGCAAATAAAAAGACCTTAACTCGACGTATTCAACGAACATACAAAAACTCTAATCAACAAACAGTCAACGACGTAAACGATAATAAAAGAGGGTAAGGCTTCCGACAGAAAAGTGGAACGAACATGAAAGGAAACAACACGTCTTCGAAAATTAAAATTAATCTACGGTAAACAAATGAAAATAAAGGTCATAAGACCCTCCACCCAGTATCTCCTAGGACGACACTACATACAGCCTCTCACAAAACGGATACAGGAGGAGATCCTCAAAATATGAAAGACCAGAATGTAAATCTAGAAATTAGGTAAAACTCAAATAAAAACACATACCGTAATCTTTCACAAGATCAAAGTAAGAAAATGTTCACCAACTGGTCAAAAGGGTCCTGGTGAACAATTTCTCTAATAGACATTAAGTAACATATAAGAACGGAGGAAACAGTTTCTATTCCACAGGTAGCCACACACCTAAATAGAGACCCGAAAGATAAAACAAGGTGACTAGATGTAAAGACAGAAACACGGTCATGGTATGACAGAACTACTGACACCGAAACATCATCTCGGACTTCAGTCCGTTCAACTAAGGAGGTCAAGGTAAGAAGAAAGAGTTCTAACGAAACCGATAAGCTCCAAAAAACATAAAGGTATGTTTAGAACTTTAATAAANAGGAGATCCTCAAAATATCAAAGACCAGAATGTAAATCTAGAAATTAGGTAAAACTCAAATAAAAACACATACCATAATCTTTCACTAGATCAAAGTAAGAAAATGTTCACCAACTGGTCAAAAGGGTCCTGGTGAACAATTTCTCTAATAGACATTAAGTAACATATAAGAACGGAGGAAACAGTTTCTATTCCACAGGTAGCCACACGCCTAAATAGAGACCCGAAAGATAAAACAAGGTGACTAGATGTAAAGACAGAAACACGGTCATGGTAGGACAGAACTACTGACACCGAAACATCATCTCGGGCTTCAGTCCGGCCATCTGAGGAGGTCAAGGTAAGAAGAAAGAGTTCTAACGAAACCGATAAGTTCCAAAAAACATAAAGGTATGTTTAACACTTTAATAAGCAAGATCGAGACACTTTTTATAGCGACCATCGAACTATCCCTAACGTAACTTAGATATCTAACGAAACCCATCATATGAGTAAAAGTGATATAACTAAGAAGGCTAGGTACTTGTACCATATAAAGAGGTAGATAATCACAGGAAGAACTAAATAAAGTAGTCACAAAATATCAAAAGATACATTAGTAACTTGTCATACTTTTCCGTTTTACTATCCTATAACTTTCTCCTTGAGGGGTCCAGTCATCCACGGGTTATACGATGACCTCTAGTCACCTCTTTATTGAGGTCTTTATTACTTACCTACCTCGGTTTTGTTTTTGTTATGGGTCGACACCTACACTGACCACTATCCTCGTTTCAGGCTACGACATTTCTCGTTATAACGTATCCTTGGACCTTACAGTCCAGGTACTTAGTTCCGTTTAACCTTCACCAGTTTGTTCTCTACCGTTCTCACTTGTAGCTGGTTGATCCTCAGTCGCTTGATTATACCTGACCTTACCCACTTAAATTGAGTCTACTGGTAATATAGATGGTGACACCCGTCCTTAGGGAGGCTTCTTTATCTCATCGGTAGTACCAGTTGTTATTTCAGGCTTTACGTCCTGAACCTACGTTAGTGGTTTTACTGTCTTACTAGAGACAAGTAGAGGTTCCGTTTGGTAAGTTATAGTGTCAATAGGTTCAGATACGGGGTTGGTCATTGTGACTCCTTCGACTTCCACTTGCCAAAAAACTTCTGGATGTTCTGGAAAATCCTGATTGTGCGTTTTTTCAACAGGAAAAGTAATATCCCCTGACCTTACGTTTTCAACCTTGAGTTCTTTGTGGACCTCATTGTCCGTTTAAATCGGAACCTTACACCTTACTTCGTCCCGTTTCTGATTATCTCAAAACGGTTCTTGTACGTGACCAGTATCCTTTATGGAAGAAGATTGTTGTGTTCTCTTCTGAGACGTGTACCTGTAGTGGTCTAACAGTTGTGACTTAGTCCAGTTAATATAAGAAACGTCGGTTTCTACCTCTTCGAGATATGTCAGTTGTTTTTGTTCTGGTCCTCGACTGACACCGAGTCTAGTACTTGAGGAATAATGGTTTAAGTCTGAGTTTAACTTATTTCATCCCTTTTGGTGATCTATTAAGTCCATACTGGATTTAGTTTAAGGAATACTAATATGTCACCTTCACTCTTTATCTAAATTCCCGGATCTAGACTATCTATCTCACGGACTACTTGATACCTTACTCCAAGCACTGTAACATGTCCTCTGTCCCTAGTTCTGATAAGGGTACCTTTTCTTTACGTTTTTTCGTTTTACCGACAGACCCCTCCCGAATGTTTATCGACACTTTTCTTCTCTCCACTTTTCGTTCACCTTTTCCTTTCTACATTAGTAGACTTACGTCTCAAAGTCTCTTATCGTTTTTCTCTATTCTTTCGGAAGAAGTCGTTACTCACGTTTCTTTATCTCTTTTTCTTGTCTTACCCTTTCTGATCTCTAGAGAAGTTCTTTTAATCTCTATGGTTCCCTTGTAAAGTACGTTTCTACCCGAGCTATTTCCTGTCTTTACCATACCTGGATTGTCTTCGTCTTCTATAGTTCTTCTCTACCGTTCTTATGTGTCTTCTTGACATGTTTTTCCTAGAAGTACTGGGTCTATTAGTTCTACCACACTAGTGAGTAGATCTCGGTCTGTAGGACCTTACACTTCAGTTCACCCGGAACCTTTCGTAGCTTTGCTTGTTTCGATCACCTCTACTACCTTAAGGTCAAGTCGACAAAGTTTAGGACTTTCTACTACGACACTTTCACGACGTGAGTTATACGGTCGTTTAAACCTTTTAAGTCGTAACCGTGTCCTGACCTTTTCCAGTCAAAAGTAAGGTTAGGGTTTCTTTCCGTTACGGTTTCTTACGAGTTTGACGGTGTGTTAACGTGAGTAGAGTGTACGATCATTTCATTACGAGTTTTAAGAGGTTCGGTCCGAAGTCGTTATACACTTGGCACTTGAAGGACTACGAGTTCGACCAAAATCTTTTCCGTCTCCGTGGTCTCTAGTTTAACGGTTGTAGACGACCTTGTACTTTTTTCGTTCTTTNTAGAGTGTACGATCATTTCATTACGAGTTTTAAGAGGTTCGGTCCGAAGTCGTTATACACTTGGCACTTGAAGGACTACGAGTTCGACCAAAATCTTTTCCGTCTCCTTGGTCTCTAGTTTAACGGTTGTAGACGACCTTGTACTTTTTTCGTTCTTTCAAGGTCTTTTTGTAGATAAAGACGAAATAACTGATACGGTTTCGGAAACTGACACACCTAGTGTTATTTGACACCTTTTAAGATTTCTCTACCCTTATGGTCTGGTGGACTGGACGGAGAACTCTTTAGACATATGTCCAGTTCTTCGTTGTCAATCTTTACCTGTACCTTGTTGTCTGACCAAGGTTTATCCTTTTCCTCATGTAGTTCCGATTTATAACAGTGGGACGAATAAATTGAAGATACGTCTCATGTAGTACTCTTTGCGACCTGACCTTCTTTGTGTTCAACCTTAGTTCTAACAGTCCTCTTTATAGTTATTGGAGTCTATACGTCTACTGTGGTGGGAATACCGTCTTTCACTTCTCCTTGATTTTTTGGGGAACTACTTTCATTATCACCTCTCACTTTTTCGACCGAATTTCGAGTTGTAAGTCTTTTACTTCTAGTACCGTAGGTCAGGGTAATGAAGTACCCTTTGCTACACCTTTGTCACCTTGTCACAGTCTTAAATGAAAGTCCCCAGAGGTTTTAGTGACGTCTACCACGAACGTCGGTACTTTAATCTTCTACGAATGAGAAACCCGTTTTACAGTACTGGTTGGATCTATCATATAAGTTTTCGTCTCTATAATCAAACGGCTGATTCCAGGTAGATCAGTTCCGATACCAAAAAGGACACCAGTACATACCTACACTCTCAACCTGACACTTCATCCGACTCGTGGTTTCTTAATTACGAAAACTTGACACCACAACCTATACTAAGAACTCTCAGGGAACATGACGTTCCTCTAGGTTGGTCAGGTAAGACTTCCTCTAGTCGGGACCCACAAGAAACCTTCCTTATTATAATTCCGACTTTGAGGTCTTGAAACAGGTGGAGTACGTTTGTCAACTGAGTAACCTTTTCTGAGACTACGACCCTCCCTAACCCCCGTCCTCCTCTTCCCCTGCTGTCTCCTACTCTACCGACCTACCGTAGTGCTTGAGCTACCTGCACTCAGACTCACTTGAGGCCCACAACCACTACCTACCCCTCCGGACCGCACGACGTTAAGTACCCCAGCGTTTCTCAGCCTGTGCTGACTCGTTGACTTGACCTTGACCTATATATCCAGAAATCAAATAAATCCATCTATATAAGGGTTCATAAAATAAGAAAAGCAACGTTACCACTTACCTTAACAAAAGAATTAAAGAAAAAGACGAAAGAATAATAATTACATATCCTCACGTTCCCTAAAAAGACACAACTAAAATATAGGACGTTGAAATGATATAAGTAACTACTCGAGAGCATTAAAAGACCACCTCAGAAATCACAAAAGATACATCTCCTAGTACAGTAGACGTTTGTCCCTCTCAAAATGGAGAAGAAAAGGTCAAACTTAAGGAAAATAAAGAAAAGGACGAGACTAACGATACCGGTTTTGAAGGTATTGATACAACTTATCATCGTCACTTTCACCCGTGGGAACAGAACAAGGACTGAAATCCCCTTACGAAAGTTAAAAAGTGGTAACTCCTATTACAAACGACAACCAAACAGTAAATATCAAAAATAATACAACTCCATACAAGGAAGATAAGGACGAAATACCTCTCAAAAATAGTTTTACCTACAACTTAAAACAGTTTCCGGAAGAGACGTAGATAACTCTATTAGTATACCGAAAATAAAAAGTTAAACAATTATACCACTTAGTGTAACTAACTAAACGTCTATAACTTTTTAGGAACTTAGGAACCCTATTTCGGGTGAACCAGCACCACATACTAGAAAATTATACGACAACCTAAGACTAACGATCTTAAAACAACTCCTAAAAACGTAGATACAAGTAGTCACTATAACCGGACAACAAAAGGACAAAACACCGTAGAAACAGTCCAAAACCATAATCCCACTACCACCGGAGTCTCGTACTCAAACCTTCAAATGGAAGGAGACGTTAAAAGACCTTCTCAAAGTTATCCTATTCACAATCGAGAAGAGCTTTAAAAAACCATCTCAAGTAGACACATCGACAGACCTGGACCCGAAAACAAACGACCTTCTAAAGACACGAATACTACCCAGACAATTCTAAACGACAAAGAAGGACCAAGTCAAAACCTTTCAACATGAAAAGATTTAAACAGGTAAAGAAGGTGCAACAGGTAAAATAACCGTATATTAACGACTATCATCAGAGAATACTAGGAAACATAAAGACACAACAGACAACACTAGAGAGGTGAAAGTAAAGATTCAAATAACTAACCTAAAAAGAGAGAAACAAAGAACTACTCAAACCGATTACCAAACAATTAAAATAAATAGGAGAGTTTCTTGGTCGAAAACCGAAACAACTAAAAACGATACCAGAGAAAACAAAGAAAACGTAAATGAAGATGGATTAAAAATTCTAAACAAAGGAAGATCATTAAGACCCCAAGAGGTAAGAAGGAAATGGGATCAACGAAATCCATATCTCAATCCAATAAATAAACTGAAAAAAGAACAAAGAACTCCATACGGACATAACGATACTTGAAAGGAGAATCGTGACGAAAATATCACAGGGTGTCCAATACCCAACAACACAAAAGTAAAAGTAAGTAAAGATACGTATAAAACTAAGGAAAGAACCAAAGAAGACACTAAACAACCAATAAGTCTTCGCACAACAAGTCGCAGGTATACAACCTTAAAAAATATCAAAAAGAGGACATTAACTCTAGATTAGAATTACGTAATACCCTTCTTTTCTACGAACCTTACTAAAGTTAAANATTTAAACAGGTAAAGAAGGTGCAACAGGTAAAATAACCGTATATTAACGACTATCATCAGAGAATACTAGGAAACATAAAGACACAACAGACAACACTAGAGAGGTGAAAGTAAAGATTCAAATAACTAACCTAAAAAGAGAGAAACAAAGAACTACTCAGACCGATTACCAAACAATTAAAATAAATAGGAGAGTTTCTTGGTCGAAAACCGAAACAACTAAAAACGATACCAGAGAAAACAAAGAAAACGTAAATGAAGATGGATTAAAAATTCTAAACAAAGGAAGATCATTAAGACCCCAAGAGGTAAGAAGGAAATGGGATCAACGAAATCCACGTCTCAATCCAATAAATAAACTGAAAAAAGAACAAAGAACTCCATACGGACATAACGATACTTGAAAGGAGAATCGTGACGAAAATATCACAGGGTGTCCAATACCCAACAACACAAAAGTAAAAGTAAGTAAAGATACGTATAAAACTAAGGAAAGAACCAAAGAAGACACTAAACAACCAATAAGTCTTCGCACAACAAGTCGCAGGTATACAACCTTAAAAAATATCAAAAAGAGGACATTAACTCTAGATTAGAATTACGTAATACCCTTCTTTTCTACGAACCTTACTAAAGTTAAAAAAACTTAAATAGTTCCAATCTAAATACCGGGTCCTACACTAGATAGGACCTCTTCCAAGGTACGCGTGAACTCTTTTTCCACTTTAAGTAACATACCCCACTTTACAGGATATCTATAGTTAATACAGATTGACCAGATAACACAGAAAATTTCAAAAGTAAAGAAACAATTAAAAGAGAAATCAACTAGACACGTATCCACACTCACCCCATAATTACAGAGGGTGATAATAACATAATAACAATTAAAGGGGAAAGTATGAACAATCGTAAACAGAATTTATAACGTCACGAGAATACAACCAACGTATATATTAACAATATAGAAGAAGAACCTAACTAGGAAACTAGTAATACATCACCGGAAGATACAGAGAAAAGTGTCGGAAACAAAATTTCAGCTGAAACAGACTATACTCATAACGATGAGGACGAAAGAAAACCAGAGATAAACGAACCTTATAGGAAAGGGTCGGGAAGTGAAAGTCAGACGTACACAGGGAACAAAACTCCACTCAGAGAACATCCGTCGTATATATCCCCAGAACAAAAACATAGGAAGTCGGTCAGAAACGGAAAACCAACCCCGTAAGTTGGGTAAATGTAAATTCCATTAATAACTTTTCATACTAGGGCAACGGTAAATGAAATAACAAACCCCAAGCCCAAATATGTGGGAAAAACACAAAGGACAGATCTCTTATAGGAAATCGTAAACAACCTATCGACCAAACCACCACGACTTAAGAGTCGAAAACGAACAGACAATTCGAAAACTAAAGAGGAAGCATAAACTTACTCTAGGAACGACCCATGTCATTAGACCCGACATCCAATAAAAGAAAGTAGTGAAATTCATACAAACGGTAAGGGAGGACGGGATTTCTCAAAGATAACTTTCTAGTCGACAATAGGAATGCCCTTAGGGGAATACACAATAAACAACAAAAAGGGAACGACGAAAATTATAACCAAGAAACACAAACTAGAAACAATTAAACTAATTATACACAGAACCCCACAAAGCAGAACCCAAATAGGACAAACCTTGAGAGACCCAAAGAACCTGAACCCACTAATAAAGGAAGGGGTAAAATCCCTTCAAAACTTGATAATAGAGGACTTCATAAAAGAGTACCAGAAAGAAAAACAGAAGAAGAAGACCCTAAGGATATTAAGCTTACAACCTCACAAAGTATAACGGGACCTCCAGAGACTCTAACAGGAGTAAAGAAAATTAAGCAAAAAGAAAGAAGGAGAGACTAAGTAAATAAAGATGGTACGATAGAAGATAAAGTGATTAGGACAGAAGACGGAGGCAATAAGATGATAAACAACGGAGGTGTCACAAAGACTAGAGTAAGTGACGTAATAAGTAATATATAACTGAGAAAAAATAAAGATGATCCAGGAACAATTTGGAAAGAACGTAGAAGAGTCAGTACCAGAGGTCCGATAAATAGACACTAAGGTAAAACTAAAGTTCTAAAACCTAGTAAAAGTGATAGTAATAAGCCTTAAGAAAGAGTGTATCTAAGGGATAGAGAAGGAGAAAACAAACCAAACCACCTGTAAAGAGGACAAGGAAATGGACGACTCATAAGGAGACAGAGAAGTAGAACCAATATAACGACGCAAACCCCACCGGAAAGACATTAGACCCTTAAACACCTCAAGAGAAATAGTACCCCAAAAGAGTGACACCTACCCAAACATAGTCACCGAACAGAACCAATCACTTCTTTGGACCACCCACCTCGACCTAAAGAAGAGAGACTTCACATTACTTCACAGGTCATTACTCAATAATATACAGTTACCAAAACCTCATTAAAACTCGACGGACATATAACTTCGAGACCCTATACAAGGACACAACGACCTCTTAAACGCACCATACAGAAAGAGACCTTGAACAACCGGGAACCCACCACGAACCAAAGTCACATCCATACCTCCGTAAACTACTCGAGGATAACTAATTACAAGGGACCTGAGTCCTCAAGAGACTACAAGAGTCCTAAACCTGAATTTGGAGGACGAAGACCAAAAGTCAAAATAAAAATGTCATCGGAGTTCTGAAGAGGTAGATATGTCGTGGCTACTATTTTGTAGATCGAATTTCTACCTTTCAAAGAGGTGTAACTCCCTGTGGGTCTCTTCAAGTGACTCAATGTACCTCTTCTCTTCTCCCTCCCCCCTCAATCTCCAATGACCTTACTCTACTACACCCTAGTTTTCTCCTCTCTCGTTCGATCGGTCATTAGTGAAGTAATACACACGAGGTGTCAGACCTGACGAGTCTTTACAAGTGTCTAAATATGTCCCTTCTCCTCTCCCGCCTTCATCTGTCTCCACCGGTCCTCCTATTTTCTCCCTTTACTTTTCCTCTCTCTGTCTAGGTCGGTCATTGGTCAAGGGATTCACAAGAGGTAGTAGACCTTGTGTGTTTCTAAGTGTCTCAACCCATCTCTTCTCTTCCCCCTCCCTCCTCTGTCTCTGTTGGACCACTTCTTTTTCCTCTCAAGTTTCCTCCTCTCTCACCAGTTCGGTCATTAGATCGAGAGTCCATTTTAACCCATGACTTCTAACCCAAAGATTTACATGTTTTAACTGTTGTTTATAGTTTTTCATTTCTAATTTTTAGATCTCATCTCCAACCTAAAAGTTTTTATGTTATAATTTCTCTTCTTCTTCTTCTTCTCTTTTTTTCAATGTTCTTAATAATTTTGTTGTTGTTGTTGTTGGTGTATGTGTGTGTGACATATATATATATGTATCATATATATATGATACATATATGTGACACACACACACACATATATATATATATATATATATATATATCACAAACGAAATTTTTATCCCCAAAAAAACTTTTCATTATCATCCAATATTTTTATTTTTAATTTACTCTTTATCTCCTGAATTTTTAAAAAATTTCAATTTCTTTCTTCTTCTTTTTCGTTTCTTCTTTTTTGTTAGTTTGTTGTTGTAGTTGTTTTGTTTTCTTTTTTCTCTTACTAGTTTTTTTATCATTTCTATATAGACCCCGAAAGAGACCACAACACCCGTCACACCCCAGTGTAGGTTCCGTCAAGGGATACAAGTCGAAGAAGACAAACCCCCAGAGAAGACACAGACTAAAGGTGGGACTGTGTTCCCCCCGCCACCACCTGTGAAAAAAAAAAAAAAAAATCTAAGTGAACAAGTCAGCACGACACCCTTCCCTCCCTACGACGTTTGTTTATTGTGACCGTACACGAGCGTCACAGAGTCGGGGTGACCCGGACGGGGACGAGTGTCGCGTGTGACGAGTCCGAGATACAACGAGGCGGTCCTTGGTAGACTCCAGCCGGGATCCGACGTACGTGGAGGGGCCAGATTCGGTGAGTCCGAGCCGAGAGTCCATCGGGAGTCTCCGTGTCTATTCAAACCCGGACACAAAACACGGGAAGGGTCCAGGCTCATCGAGTCCACAATTCGATCGTGCCAGCGACGCTGAATAGAGGAAAGGGTAGGGACGACGAGTCAAAAGACCCACATGGCGACCGAGGGGAAGAGTCCACCTACCACTGACAGGTCTTGGGGTTCTTCAGAATCGTTTCTTCGGCCGAACGTCAAACCATCCATTACGGAGAGGTCCCGACACTAACGGGGGAAGGTCGGGAAGGTCGAGACCGACGGACAGTGACCTCCCCCTACTAGACGTCGGCCGATAAAGACAAGGCAGGAAACAAGACACGTGCCAGGACCACCACAGAAGACAATCTCGAAAAGCGCACCATCGATAGTGTGTCAGACCAAACGATCGGGTTCAATCAAACGAGACCAATGTGAGTCCTGTAAGGTTGGGTCAAGAATTTTTCGTGACGTCGGGCACGGAGGGACGGGTCGGGGGTGAACGATCACCGTCTACGTCCGTAGACGCGACGAAGAGGCGACCCCCTCAATGGCAACCCGAGCATTAGACAACCAAAAGTAATAAATAAATAAAAAGAAGGGACAATACAACGGGAGACACGAAGGTTCCGAGCGGTGTCTGAGCCGTCGCTCTCACAAAGGACCACAAACCTTTGAAGAGAGAAAAATTCTGAGGGAAGGGCCCTGCCCTGAGGGAAGGACCCTGACCCCAGGGAGGGATGAAGGAAACAGAAAAAAAAACAGAAAATATAAAAAGGATGGACAAAAACTTCTGTTACTAGACGAAAAGACCTACGGACTACAGGAGACGGCCGTAAGTCTTCAACAAAACACCTTAAATGAGTCGTAACTTTACAAGAAAACTACTTGAAAACTCCCTCTTTCACCAGAGGGACAGGATAAGGAGACGGTAGAATCCTGGCGGGGAGATAATAATAAAATTATATTTAAACAAACAAAATTAACCTCCGATTAACCTCCGATTAATGGATTTTTATAACATAATCAAAACGGTATACAACTTGACTTAGGCGGTGCCCACATGTACACAAGGGGTAGGACTTGCGGGGAGGGAGGAGGGAGGAGTAGGGTAGGGAGACCCAGTAGGGTCACGTGGTCGGGGTTTGTGGGCCAGAGTACGTAGATTGGACCTGACCACTAGGTAAAGTGTATACTATTATATGTACAAAGTTTCGGTAAGAGGGTTTAGTAGGGTGGGAGTGGGATAAGGTGTCTCAGGTTTTCTGACAAGATATGTAGACACAGAGAAAAGGACAGAGCGTATATCCCAATAGCAATCGTTTAAAGGTTTAAGGTATATATACGCAAACATATGACATAACCACAAAAGGAAAGACCGAATGAAGTGAGACATATTATCCGAGGTCAAAGTAGCTGGAGTAATCTTTACTAAGTTTACATAAGAAAAATTACCGACTTATTATAAGGTAACACATATACATGGTGTCGAAAGAATAGGTAAGTAGACGACTACCTGTAGATGTAACGAAGGTACAGGACCGATAACATTTGTCACGACGCTACCTGTAACCCCATGTACACAGAGAAAGTCAAGACCAAAGGAACCACTCATACGGGTTGTCACCCTAACCACCCAGTGTACCGTCAAGATAAAGGTCAAAAAATTCCTTACAGGTGTGACAAGAGGGTATCACCAACATGATCAAACGTAAAAATGGTTGTCACATTGTCCCAAGGGTAAAGAGGTGTGGGACAGGTCGTAAATAACAAATATATGAAAACATATCGTCGGTAAGACTAACCACACTTTACCATGGAGTGACACCAAAACCAAATTTAATAGATTATTACTCACTACAACTCGTAGAAAAGTACACAAACAATCGGTAGACATACAGAAGAACCTCTTTACAGATAAATCAAGAAACCGAATAAAAAACTAACCCGATAAATAAAAAGACCTTAACTCGACGTCCTCAACGAACATATAAAAACTCTAATTAAGAAACATTCAATGAAGCAAACGATAATAAAAGAGGGTAAGACTTCCGACAGAAAAGTGGAACGAATATCAAAGGAAACGACACTTTTTCGAAAATTTAAATTAATCCAGGGTAAACAAGTAGAAAATAAAATAAAGGTAATGAAATCCTCCACCTAGAAACTCCTAGGACGACACTAAATACAGTCTCTCACAAAACGGACAAAAGGAGATTCTCAGAATATCAAAGACCAGAATACAAATCTAGAAATTAGGTAAAACTCAAATAAAAACACATACCACAATCTTTCACAAGATTAAAGTAAGAAAATGTTCACCAACTGGTCAAAAGGGTCGTGGTGATCTATATGAGGATTCATAAAATAAGAAAAACAACGTTACCACTTACCCTAACAAAGGAATTAAAGAGAAAGACGAAAGAATTGTTTAACATCTTATTGCCTCCGTCTTCTATTCTAATCACTTTATCTTCTATCTTATCATCTCTATTTACTTAGTCTCTCCTTTTTTTCTTTTTGCTTAATTTTCTTTACTCCTGTTAGAGTCTCTGTAGGTCCTGTCACAATTTGCAGGGTAGTAACCTTAGTATCCTCAGGGTCTTCTCCTTCTGTTTTTCTTTCTGGTACTCTTTTATAAACTCCTCTATTATCAACTTTTTAAGGAATTTTACCCCTTCTTTTATTAGTAGTGGGTTTGGATTCTTTGAGTCTCTCAGGGTTTGTCCTATTTACGTTTTGTGGACTTCTGTGTATAATTAGTTTAATAGTTTCTAGTTTGTGTTTCTTGTTTATAATTTTCGTCGTTCCCTTTTTGTTGTTTATTGTGGGTTCCCCTAAGGATATTCCTATTGACGTCTAGAAAGTTATCTTTAAGAAGGCCGGTCCTCCCTTACCGTTCTGTATGAATTTCACTACTTTCTTTTATTGGATGTCGGGTCTAATGACATGGGTCGTTCCTAGAGTAAGTGTATACTTCCTCTTTAGTTTTCGAATTGTCTGTTCGTTTTCGACTCTCTTAAGTCGTGGTGGTTTGGTCGAGAGGTTGTTTACCTAGAAAAGATCTGTCCTTTGTGTCTTTCCCACATATTTGAGTTTGGGTTTTGTTATTTCATTTACCGTTGCCCTAGTATGAATAGTTATTAATGAAATTTGTATTTACCTAACTTACGGGGTTGGTTTTGCGTTTCTGACCGACTTACCTATGTTTTTGTTCTGGGGATATATACGACAGATGTTCTCTGGGTGGAGTTTTGTCCCCGGTGTATGTCTGACTTTCACTTCCCGACCTTTTTCTATAAGGTGTGTTTATCTCTGGTTTACTTTCGTCCTCATCGTTATGAGTATAATATATTTTATCTGAAATTTTGTTTCCGACAGAAAAGTGGAACGAATATAAAAGGAAACAACACGTCTTCGAAAATTAAAATTAATCTAGGGTAAACAAATAAAAACGAAAATAAAGGTCTTAAGACCTTCCACCCAGTATCTCCTAGGACGACACTAAATACAGACTCTCACAAAACGGATACAAGAGGAGATCCTCAAAATATCAAAGACTAGAATGTAAATCTAGAAATTAGGTAAAACTCAAATAAAAACACAC
>SJYO01006231.1:88462263-88504353 GCA_006410555.1 Capra ibex
TTTTTCTTAAGTAAACTTAGTCAAGACTACTCTACCTACTTTGACCTCGGTTAATATGTCTCACTTCATTCGGTCTTTCTTTTTGTGGTTATGTCATATGATTGTGTATATATACCTTAAATCCTTCTACCGTTACTGCTGGGACATACGTTCTGTCCCTTTCTCTGTGTCTACACATATTACCTGAAAACCTGAGTCTCCCTCTCCCTCTCCCACCCTACTAAACCCTCTTACCCTTAAGATTGTACATATGATAGTACATTCTTAACTTAGCGGCCAGATACAGACTGCGTCCTACGTCGTACGAACCCCGACCACTTACTCCTACTGGGTCTCTCTACAATACCCCTCCCTCCACCCTCCCCCCAAGTACAAACCCTTGCGTACATTCTTAATTTCTATAATTTTAAATTTTTTATTTTCGATTTTTTTTAAATTTTTTTTTTTGTGTTTCCGACACTTTTCTCTGTTTCTTCCTGTGATGTATTACTAGTTTCCTAGTTAGGTTTTTCTTCTATATTGTTAATATTTATATATACATGGGTTGTATCCTCGTGGTGACATACATTCTGTTTAATACTTTCTCCTAAAAGATACATCTCCTAGTACAGTAGACGTTTGTCACTCAAAATGAAGAAAAGGTCAGACTTAAGGAAAATAAAGAAAAAGATGAGACTAACGGTACCGGTTTTGAAGGTTTTGATACAACTTATTATCACCACTCTCACCCGTGGGAACAGAACAAGGACTGAAATACCCTTTACGAAAGTTAACAAGTGGTAACTCCTATTACAAACGACACCCAAACTGTATATATCGAAAATAATACAACTCCATACAAGGAAGATAAGGACGAAAGACCTCCCAAAAATAGTATTTACCTACAACCCAAAACAGTTTCCGAAAGAGACGTAAATAACTCTATTAGTATATTATAAATAGAAAGTTAAACTATTACACCATATAATGTAACTAACTAAACACCTATACTTTTCTTAGGAACGTAGGGACCCTATTTCGGGTCAACCAGTACTACATACTAGAAAAATTGTTCAACAACCTAAGACAAACTATCCTAAAACAATTCCTAAGAACGTAGATACAAGTAGTCACTATAACCGGTCATCAAAAAAAAAAAAAAAAGCACCGTAGAAACAGACCAAAACCATAATCCCACTACCACCGGAATATCTTACTCAAACCTTCAAATGAAAGGAGACATTAAAAGACCTTCTCAAACTCATCCTATCCACAATCGAGAAGAGATTTAAAAACCTCTTAAGTCGACACTTCGGTAGACCATAGTTCGAAAAAAAAACGACCTTCTAAAGACTGATGTCAAAGTTAAAGACACGAACACTAATCAGACAATTCTAAAAGATAAAGAAGGACCAAGTCAAAACCTTTCAACATGAAAAGATTCTTAAACAGGTAAAGAAGGTTTAACAGGTAAAATGACAGTATGTCAACGACCTATCATCAGAGAATACTAGGAAACATAAAGACACAACAGACAACACTAAAGAGGTGAAAGTAAAGGTTAAAACAACTAAACTAAAAAGAGAGAAACAAAGAACTACTCAGACCGAGTAGAACTACTCAAACAGTTAAAATAAATAAAAGAGTTTCTTCATGGAAAATCAAAACGACTAAAAACGATACCAAAGGAAATAAAGAAAAAGTAAATAAAGACGGGATTAAACTTCTAAGGAAAGTTTAATTTAATTTAATTTAATTTAATTTAATTTAATAATTGGGACCCCAAGAAATAAAGAAGGAAAAGATCAACGAAATCCACATCTCAATCCAATAAATAAACTGCAAAAAGAACAAAGAACTTCATTCGGACATAACGAATGAAGTTCAAATATTTGAAAGGGGAATCGTATCAAAAATGTCACAGGGTACCAAAACCCAACAACACAAAAGTAAAAGTAAGCAAAGATACACATAAAACTAAAGAAAAAAATAAAGAAGACACTAAACAACCAATAAGTTGTCGCACGATAATTCGGAGGTATACAGCCTTAAAAATTATCGAAAAGAGGACATTAACTGTAGATTAGAATGACGTAACACCGGTCTTTTCTACGAACCTCCTAAAGTTAAAAAAACTTAAATGGTTCCGATCTAAATACCGGGTCCTACAGTAGATAGGATCTCTTCCAAGGTACACGTGAACTCTGTTTCCACTTTAAGTAACAAAACCCCACTTTACAGGATATCTGTAGTTAATCCAGATTGACCGGATAATACAGAAAATTTCAAACTCAAAAGAACAATTAAAAGACAAATCAACTAGATAGGTATGCAAACGTGCCCCACAATTTTAGAGGGTGATAACACAATAACAATTAAAGGGGAAAGTATGAACAATCGTAAACGGAATGTATAACACCACGAGGATACAACCCACGTATATATATGTATATATATTTTAATATAGAAGAAGAACCTAACTAGGAAACTAATAACAAATCACAGGAAGAAACAGAGAAAAGTGTCAGAAATCAAATTTCAAATAAAATGGACTATACTCATGACGATTAGGACGAAAGAAAACCAGAGATAAACGCACCTTATAGAAAAAGGTCGGGAAGTGGAAGTCAGACATACACCGGGGACAAAACTCCACCCAGAGAACATTTGTCGTATATATCCCCAGAACAAAAACATAGGTAAGTCGGTCAGAAACAGAAAACCAACCCCGTAAGTTGGGTAAATGTAAATTCCATTAATAACTATTCATACCAGGATAACGGTAAATGAAATAACAAAAGCCAAGCTCAAATATGTGGGAAAGACACAAAGTACGGATCTCTTCTAGGAAATCGTAAACAACCTCTCGACCAAACCACTACAACTTAAGAGACTCGAAAACGAACAGACATTTCGAAAACTAAAGAGGAAGTATACACTCACTCTAGGAACGACCCATGAATTAGACCCAACATCAAAAAAGAGAAAATAGTGAAATTCATACAGGACGGTAATGGAAGACCGGACTTTTCAAAGATTACTTTCTGGTCGACAATAGGACTACCCTTAGGGGAACACACAATAAACAACAAAAAGCGAACGACGAAAATTATAAACAAGAAACACAAACTAGAAACTATTAAACTAATTATACACAGAACCCCACAAAACGCAACCCGAATAAGACAAACCCTGAGAAACCCAAAGAACCTGAACCCACTAATAAAGTAAGGGGTAAAATCCCGTAAAAAGTTGATAATAGAGGAGTTCATAAAAAAGTACAAACAAACAAACAAACAAACAAACAGAAGGAGAAGACCCTGAGGATACTAAGCTTTCAACCCCGTAAATTGTAACAGGGTCTCCAGAGCTCCAAAGAAGTAAAGAAAATTAAGAAAAAAGAAAAAAGGGAGAGACTGAGTAAATAAAGATGGTAAGATAGAATATGGAGTGAAATGATAGAAGACGGAAGTAATAAGTTGACAACCAAGGGAGGTCTCACGAAAACTAGAGTAAATAACGTAATAAGTAATATATAACTGAGTAAAAACAAAGAAGATTCAGGAACAATTTGTAAAGAGCGTACAAGAATTAGGAACAGAGGTCGATAAATAGACATTGAGGTAAAACAAAAGTTCTAAAACCTAGTGAAAGTGATAGTAATAAGACTTAAGAAAAAGTCCATCTAAGGGATAGAGAAAAAACAAACCAAACCACACGTAAATAGGACAAGGAAATGGACGACCCATAAATAGACGGAAAAGTAGGACAAATATAACGATACAAACCCCACCGGAGAGACATAAGACCGTCAAACACTAAGGAGAAATAACACCTCCAAGGAGCGACACCCACCCCAACCTACCCACCGAACAGTTCCAAAGGACCAATCCCTTCGAACACAGCCACAAGACCACTTCCCTCGACCTAAAGCAAAGAGACCTCACGTTACTTCACAGGTCATCACTCAAAACTCTACAGTCACCCAAACCAAACTGAAACCCTTCGACACATAACTTCGAGTCTCGATACAAGGATACAATCACCTCTTAAACATACCATACAAAACGAGACCTTGAATACCCGAGAACCCAAGACGAACCAAAGTCACATCCATACCTCCGTAAACTACTCGAGAATAGCTAATTATAAGGGACCTCAGTCCTCAAGAGACCATAAGAGTCCAAAACCTGAATTCGGAGGACGAAGGTCCAAAAGTCAGAATAAGAATATCATCGGAGTTCTGAAGAGGTAGATATGTCTACGCGGTTACTAGTTTGTAGATCCAATTACTACTTTTAAAAGAGGTGTCACTCACTGTTGACCTCTCAATGTGTCTCAAAGTACCTCTTCTCTTCTCCCTTCTCCCTCTATCACCACTGCTCCACTCTTCTCCCCTTAGTTTTCCTCTCTCTCGTTCGATCGGTCATTAGTGAGGGGATTCACGAGAGGTGTAGACCTAGGGAGTCTCTACAAGTACCTCAATGTGTCTCTTCTGTTTTCCCTCCGTCCTCTGTCTCCATTGGTCCTCCTATTTTCCCCCTTAGTTTTCCTCTCTGTGTCTAGGTCGGTCATTAGTCAAGGGATTCATAAGAGGTGTAGGGCGTTGTGTGTTTCTCTAAGTGTCTCAACCAATCTCTTCTCTTCCCGATCCCTCCTCTATCTCCACTGGACCACCTCTTTTTCTTATCAGTTTTCCCCCTCTCTCGTTGGTTCGGTTATTAGAGTGAGGGTTCATTTTTACCCATTACTTCTAACTCAAGAATTTCCATGTGTTCACTATTTATGGTTATTCGTTTCTAATTTTTAGATCTCATCTCCAATCTAAGAGTTTTTGTGTTATAATTTTTTTTTGTTTAAGTCTTTTTAATATTTTATATATATACTTCGAAAGAAATTTTTATCCCAGGAAAAAACGTTCCATTATCATCCAATATTGCCTCTTCCGTGACCGTGGGGTGAGGTCATGAGAACGGACCTTTTAGGGTACCTATCTCCTCGGACCATCGGACGTCAAGTACCCCAACGATTCTCAGCCTGTGCTGATTCGCTGAAGTGAAAGTGAAAAGTGAAAGTACGAAACCTCTTCCTTTACCGTTTGGTGAGGTCACAAGAACGGACCTCTTAGGGTCCCTGTCACCTCGGACCACCCGACGGCAGATACCCCAGCGTGTCTCAACCTGTGTTGACTTCACTGAATCGTCGTCGTCGTCATCGTCATCCAATATTTTTACTTTTAGTTTCCTCATTATATCCTGACTTTTTGTAATTTTACTGTTATCATTTTTATATAGATCCTTAAAGAGACCTCGACAACGTCTGTAACACCCCAGTCAAGTAAAAGTCTATCAAGGAACTAGGTCGAATATGAAGAGTTCTAGATATCCGGGGAAGGTTACATCAGTCACGATTGATGTCCCAAAATTAGACAACGTGTACAGTGAAGGTTTCGTCAAGGGAGACAAATAAATCGACGAAGACAAACTACCAGAGAAGTCTCAGATTAAAGACGGGACTGTGTTCCCCCGCTACCACTAGTGAAAAAATCCGAGTGAACAAGTCAGCACGACACCCCTCCCTCCTTGTGACGTTCGTTTATAGTGACCGCACACACCCCTCACGAATCACAAAGTCGGCGTGACCCAAACGGGGACGAGTGTCATACACACGAAAGTACCAGATGTGAAGAGTCCGAGATCCAACGAGACGGTCCTTGACAGACTACGTGCGGGACCCAACGCACGTGAAGGGTTCAGATTCGACGAGTCCGAGTCCAAGAACCCATGAGGTGTTTTCGCGTCTGAGTCAACCCGGACGCAAAACACGGGAAGTATCCAGGCTCATCGAGTCCACTGGTCCACGAACCACTCGCACCAGTGACGGTCCACTCCCCACGTAGAATAGTGGAGGGGACAGAGTCGACGAGTCAAAAGACCCACATGTTGTCCGCGCGGAAGAGTCCACACGGCACACAGAGAAGACCCCTCGACTAGAGACCGACACTGGGAGGGTCGTCTACAGTTGACAGGTCTTAGGGTTCTTCAGAATCAATCGTTACTTCGGATGAACGTCAAACCGTCTCCTACGGAGAGACCCCGACGCTAACGGGAGAAGACCGAGACCGACGGGGACGGACGGACAGAGACCGTCCCCTACCCGGTCAGGCGTCGACCGATCGAGACGAGTCAGGAAATAAGACACTGGTCCCGACCGTCACAGAATCCAATCCCGAAAAGTACCCTATCAAGAAAGAGAGAGAGAAGAGAGAGAGAGAGACCGATAGGGTGTCAGGACCAACGGTGGAGTTCAATCAAGGGAACCCCGTAAGTCCGGGTCAGAAATGGGATTTGTTACGTCGGGCACGGAGGGACAGGTCGGGGGTGAACGATCACCGTCTACTCTCACAGACCCGACGAAGAGGTGACTCACAACGGTAATCCGTACATTAGACACCCAAAATAAATAAATAAATAAATAAAAAGGAGGGTCAATACAACGGGAGACTCTAAGGTTCTAAACAGTGTCTGGGCGGTCACCCTCACAAAGGACAAAAGAGAGAGAGAAAAATTTTTAAAAATAAAAATGAAATAAAATGAAATGTTATGACATAACTAAAACGGTATTTAACTGTACTTAGACGGTGCCCACATGTACTCAAGGGTTAGGACTTGGGGGGAGGGTGGAGGGTGGGGTATAGTAGAGACCTAGTAGGGGCACGTGGTCGGGGTTCGTAGGACATAGAACCCTTCCCGTGTTTTGACTCCCAATGGACCAAAGAGAGAAAAATTTCTGTGAAAAGGACCCTGTCTAGAGGTAGGGATGGAGAAAACAGAGAGAAAAATAGTGAATATAAAACAGGATGGAGGAAAGTTTCTGTTACCCAACGGAAAGACCCACGGACTACAGGAGACGGTCGTAAGTCTTCAAAAAAACACCCTAAACGAGTCGCAAGTTTACAAGAAAACTACTTAAACACCCCCTCTTTCACCAGAGGGGTAGGATAAGGAGGTGGTAGAATCCGGGGAGTTCTGTAATGAGCATCATTTAAGAAGAATTAAGACACTATGAGCTAGTTTATTTCCCTTAAAATTTTATAAAAACTAGGTTTCTATCCTTTTACCACCCTTCCTTTTTTATTTTTGACAGATATATATTCTGACTCTTATTTCGAATTTTTCTCTGAAGGATTTTAAGATATTTCTATGACTTAAGTTTGTTCCTTTTTTTTTACCTTTAGGATTTTTTATTCACCTTCCCCGTTTAAAATAAAGTGTTACTAGTTTCTTGTTGAAGACCAAAACTATGAAACTCAGTACGTTAGGTCTCGTGATCATATTAACCAGAAAATATGAACCGTAGTTTATGTTAGAGAAATCTGGGAGAAAATTTAGAGCCAAAGAGTCTGATATCTACTTTCCCAAATCGTACCCACACTGGTGTCACATGTAGTGGCTCCGCTGACATGAACTTACACTCCACACCCATCGTCGTCTCGATTCCTTGTGAGGATGACGACATTTTATTTTGTCCTTCTGTTAACTCTCCACCCTGTGTGTCCACCTTTTACGAAATATGAAGGGGACTCGACTACACTAAAATGTATACGTCCTTTGATAAAATCTTATACTCATTTCCTATGGTCGTTTTCCTGGTTGTGGGTAGTCCTGTCGACTTTTTATGTAGTGATACAATAATTCTTTCAACAGTCTTGACCGTTCAACATGGTAGACTGACTCAAGTGTCTTTTTCACCCCCTAAACATGTTGACCTGTCTTCCTGTTAGCGTTGTGGTAATTTGACACATCGTTCCTTATGTTCCGTTAGTCGTGGGTCCTATAGTCTTGGTCGTTATGTGTCTCGACCCCCGAGTACTACTGGTACATCACGTCCCCCACCGTCTACCGGTGTATGGCTAGTATCCGGTAGTGTGAGTCCTCTTACAGTAGATTAGGACGTTTCTCTTACATTTTTATGTAGACCCACTACGTCGGAAGTATCCAATACTGAAACGAGACACAGACCTACAAGGTGTCGTAGAAACCCTACCACCACCTCCACTTTGTCTACAGATGTTTCCTGTCTAACCTCTCCTCCTTTATGTATCCCCACACCTCCACCCTCAGACTCGACTGCCGGTCCTACTACTCATCCAAAGGTTTATGTCACTAATCCATGTACCTCTCCTTTTGGGGTTTATACTCTCCGGCATCAAGAACAAGAAGACTTTCAGGGTCTTCTTCTTTGAGACTTTAAGCACATAATAAGGGACCAAGGTACCCCACCTCCACTGATGGTCCTTTTTCCCTTTGTTGTACTGATCAAACGTGTGTTTGACCGTATTAAGTGTATCGACTTTATGACGTTAAAGATAAATCGGGAGTTCATTAACTAGAATTATGGAATAAATATCTTTTCAAGAGAAGGTTTCATATGAGGTAAAGTAGAGACTGTTTCAAAAAACAGGGTAAGAGTAGTGTAACCGTTTCTCGAGTATATAAGATCTCAAGATTACTCCATAAAGAAGTAAATAAACTCTTTATGTATAAATTACGACTGGGTCATCTTTCACACCTGAAGGGACCACCGAGTCTCCAATTTGATAGACGGAGGTCACGTCCTCTGGACATAAGCTAGGGACCTAGCCCTTCTAGGGGACCTCTTCCTTTACCGTTAGGTGAGGTCATAAGAACGGACCTTTTAGGGTACCTCCCTCTTCGGATCATCCAATGTTAGGTACCCCAGTGTTTCTCAGTCTGTACTGACTCTCTGAAGTGGAAGTGGAAGTGGAAGTCATCTTTCACGACTTTTTATTTGGAGAGGGTTAGGTTCCTACCACTTACTCCTATAAAGTTATTTTGTACTATCTGATACAGTCTTGCACGATACTTCTTTTGTTTAGGTCCATATTTCCTCTCTCACCATCCCCCACAATACAACAGGACTCAAAAGTCCCTTCTCGAAGTTTGATCCACTACAAACTTCTAAGGATTTCTCTCTCTCTTCTTCGGAAACACTACAGTCTTCTTCACACACGGACCGTCTCCCTCGACGGTGACGATTCTTGGACTGTTTCTACGAACAAGGTGTTCAAGTTCACGTTTGTTCCTTCGGTCCCCCGTTTCCTTATTCATCCTCCCCCTCACTAATCTCTACAACAGTTCCTACGACTCCTTGTTCCACCGGAAGGACGATGTCGACTTGGAAGTCGTGTATCTCTTAGGGAGGAAGGTACACCAAGGAACGTGAAATACTTAAATCAAATTTTAGTAGGACACTTAATACAGTCAAAGGGATGGATTAAGGTAGATAACTGATTGAAGACTGGAGACATAATATTCAGTAGAATTGTATACTCATGTCTACGGAGACGAAATTACGGTTTCTTACGAGTTAGATGGGGTGTTAACGTGAGTAGAGTGTGCGATCATTTCATTACGAGTTTTAAAAGGTTCGGTCTGAAGTCGTTATACACTTGGCACTTGAAGGACTATAAGTTCGACCAAAATCTTTTCCGTCTCCTTGGTCTCTAGTTTAACGGTTGTAGACGACCCAGTAGTTTTATTGTTCTCTCAAGGTCTTTTTGTAGATAAAGACGAAATAACTGATACGGTATCGGAAACTGACACACCTAGTGTTATTTGACACCTTTTAAGACTTTCTCTACCCTTATAGTCTGATAGACTGGACGGAGAACTCTTTGGATATACGTCCAGTCCTTCATTGTCAATCTTGACCTGTACCTTGTTGTCTGACCAAGGTTTATCCTTTTCCTCATGTAGTTCCGATTTATAACAGTGGGACGAATAAATTGAAGATACGTCTCATGTAGTACTCTTTACGACCCGACCTTCTTCGTGTTCGACCTTAGTTCTAACGGTCCTCTTTAAAGTTATTGGAGTCTATACGTCTACTGTGGTGGGAATACCGTCTTTCACTTCTCCTTGATTTTTCGGAGAACTACTTTCACTTTCTCCTCTCACTTTTTCAACCGAATTTCGAGTTGTAAGTCTTTTACTTCTAGTACCGTAGACCAGAGTAGTGAAGTACCCTTTATCTACCCCTTTGTCACCTTTGTCACAGTCTGAAATAAAAACCCCCGAGGTTTTAGTGACGTCTACCACTAACGTCGGTACTTTAATTTTCTACGAATGAGGAACTTTCTTTTTAATACTGGTTGGATCTATCGTATAAGTTTTCGTCTCTGTAATGAAACAGCTAATTCCAGGCAGATCAGTTCCGATACCAAAAAGGTCATCAGTACATACCTACACTCTCAACCTGACACTCTTCCGACTCTCGATTTTTTAACTACAAAAACTTGACACCACAGAATTTTTTGAGAACTCTCAGGGAACCTGACGTTTCTCTAGGTTGGTCAGGTAAGACTTCCTCTAGTCGAGACCCACAAGAAACCTTCCTTACTACGATGCCGATTTTAAGGTCATGAAACCGGTGGAGTACGTTTCTCAACTAAGTAACCTTTTCTGAGACTACAACCCTCCATAACCCCCGTCCTCCTCTTCCCCTGCTGTCTCCTACTCTACCGACCTACCGTAGTGACTGAGTTACCTGCACTCAGAGTCACTTGAGACCCTCAACCACTACCTGTCCCTCTGGACCACACGACACTAAGTACCCCAGTGTTTCTCAGTCTATGTTGACTCACTGACTTGACTTGACTTGACTTGACTTGTCTACGGAGGCGAAATTCTAGACCAGAGAGAAGTGTTCCGTGTCCGTGCGCGCGCGCGTGTGTGTGTGTGTGTGTGTTGAGTGTGTGTGTGTGTACTACAAAGACCAAACATAATGATAGTACTTTACCAGTGGGTCTAGGTGGTAGCAATCCAGCACTTACCAATCGTGTAGCTCGAACAGTCTAGTTTAATAATAAGAGGTTTTCTTACATATTGAAAATGGGTCTTCAAGGTCCTAAAAAAATTTTTTAAATACCACAAAAAGTAACTTCGTATTATCGAAATGTCTTAAAACAACAAAAGATAGTTTGGAGTTTTACTTATTCGGTATCGATATGTATATAGGGTAGGAAAGACTTGGAGGGAGGATAGAGGGATACGTAGGGTGGGGGTTTAAGGTCAAATATTTGCAGGATATCTAGTTATTTAACAACCATTCCGGTTAAAGAAGAGCCATAAATCTCTTCTTACTCTTCACACTCTCTCTTTCTTTTTTCACTTTACTTTACCTGTATCCGTTTAATTCTCCCTTTTATACGTTATTTGAGTTTACCGGAGACTCTGTTAGGTAGTTGCTTTTCAAAGGAACGAAGTGGTTATAAGGTTAAGGTCACCGTAGAGGAACTACGGGTTCGTTATTATTATTTCTCTTTTTATAAAAAGGTTCCTGTATTTGTCCCTATATAAGTGCTACACTATATATAATGTCAAATTTATAGAGTTCTCTTATTCTTTTACCTTGTATTTGATGGTTAAGTTTTAGTCTTTATTTACTTTATATTATTTTCAACCTATATAAAATATACTTCTTCGTCTTATGACGAAAAAGAACTCCTCAAAAGGATAAACAAATGAAGTCAAGTATTTATTCTAATAATCTGAATAACAGATGAAAAGGACTTTCGGAAAATACAGAGGGTAAGGAAGAGTGCCCCGAGGGAACCACCGAGAATTCATTTTTTAGGCGGACGTTAGGTCCTTCGGTTCCAAGTTAGGGAAGTAGTCCTTCTAAGGGACCTCTTCCGTTACCGTGGGGTGAGGTCATGAGAACGGACCTTTTAGAGTACCTGCCTCCTCGGACCATCCGACGTCAGGTACCCCAGCGATTCTCAGCTTATGCTGACTCCCTGAAGTGAAAGTGAAAAGTGAAAGTACGTAACCTCTTCCTTTACCGTTGGGTGAGGTCACAAGAACGGACCTCTTAGGGTCACTACCCCCTCGGATCACCCGACGGCAGAGACCCCAGCGTGTCTCAGCCTGTGCTGACTCGCTGAAGTGAAAGGTCATAAGACCGGACCCTTTAAAGTATCTGTCTCCTCGACCCACCCGTTGTCAAGTACCCCAGTGTTTTCCTAGTCTATATTGAATCGTTGATTTGGTGGTGGTGGTAAGGAAGATTGACTTGAAGGAGATAATGGTAAACAGTTGTAACTGCTTACTTCCTAAGTGAAATAAAAATCTGGATTTATCTATGTGATTATAATCCTTCCGGTCTTTTATTGTCGTCACTGGAGACCGGAGACCTGATACGATCTAACCAGGAGTCACTGTAGTCCACGTACGAGGACCTAAGGTAGGAGAAACTGGAAGAGGACTTTACACACTTTCCACCTCGAGAGTGGACGGACGTCTAACTCTCTTTTCCGAAAGGGACATCTCTAGGTTCAAGGAAAGATTTACTAATTACTACGTCTGGCTTTAAAAAATGGATTTGTTCTGTTGTCCTCCCCTATTTTTAGTTCGTAACCGAGGGTCTGTCTAAGTCCTTAGATTTAATTCCTGATCCATGAGTGGTTGGTTTCACCGTGTCCGACTCCCCGACATCGTCTCCTCTATAAAGGTCGAAGAACACAGTCGAGTGTTCCGAAGAGACCGCCGAGTCACTATTTCTTAGGTGGACGTTACGTCCTCAGCGTCCTCTACCCCCGAACTAGGGACCCTGTACTTTTAGGGGACCCCCTGACGTACCGTTGGGTGAGGTCACAAGGACGGACCTCTTAGGGTACCTGTCACAACGGATCTACCGATGTCGGGCACCCCAGAGTTTCTCAACCTGTCCTGACTTCCCTGAATCGTTCGTATGTGTGTACAATCGATTAACCCATATAAAAGGAAAACAATGAGGTCGGAGGTTATGTACTAAAGGGAACCCCTGTGGCCCGACCTGTGTTACGTCAATAAAAAGACAACTAAGAGACAACGATACACTAACGTAATATTCACCCACTAAGTCAAAAATAGTAAGGAAAGGGAAATTAAGAGGACGAAAGTTTCGTGATTCCGAGGTCTTGGAGTAGTGTAGGGACTCTAGATTTAGAAAAAAAAATTATGAAATTACTTAGGAAATAAACAGAGGGGTTAAGGAAATAAAAAATAAAAAAAATCAAAAAATAAAAAATTTAAAATTTTAGAAATTAAGAATGTACGCTTGATATTGTGACTCCTAAACAGAACTACTCCAGGGATGTCAGAGGTTTCGAAACTAAACACCATCTCAATTTTTTTTTATGACTTTAAAAATTTTGATGATAAAGGGAGAAGTCTTAACCCCTATTGGAACGAGGAAGTCATATTTTCACACCCACAATATGAGGGACCTAAGTATGATCAAAAAGGTTCGGTTAATGTTCAAAGAGTCAATATAGTCTTCAGTTGTCGACGGGAAATCAGAGAGTAATATTTTACAAATATTGATATTCTTTTTATAAATATACAACTATACTATTTACTTTTAGCGAGTCAGCACAGACTGAGAAACGGGGTGTACCTGATATGTCAGGTACTTGAAGACGTCCGTTCTTAGGACCTTACCCATCGGTAAGGTAAGAGGTCCCGTAGAAGGATTGGGTCCCTAGTTTGTGTCGAGAGGGCGGAACGTCCGTCTAATAAATGACCGACTCGGTGTTCCCTGCGGGTCATTATGACCTCACCCATCGGATAGGGAATAGGTTGCCTAGAAGGACTGTGTCCTTAACTTGGTCCCAGAGGACACAACGTCCGTCTAAGAAATGATTGACTCAATGGTCTCTTCGGACTATACCATAATTATACTGGTATTTGGTCCGAAGGGTCCATCGAGTCACCATTTCTTATACGGACGATCACGTCCTCTACACTCTCTACGTCCAAACCAGGGACCCGGTCCTTCTAAGGGACCTCCTCCTTTATCGTTGTGTGAGGTCATAAGGAGGGACTTCATAGGGTACCTACCTTCTCGTACCGTCCGGTGTCAAGTACCCCAGTGTTCGTCAACCTGTGTTGACTCACTGATTGTTACTGGTAGTTTAAGAGAATCGTAGAATATCGCTAACAGTTTACATTAAAAAATTTATCACGTAAAAAACTCCATCGTGAAAATACCTGAGGTAAGAGACAACAGTCTAACCTTGAGTCTTCCTAAATTACAAGATGTATTTTCATGTTTGGTTCATTCCCGACCTCAGACCTAACTCCAGAGAATCAAGACCTTGAGACAGGGTCACTAAGAGTTGGTCTATACTAAAACTGTGACCTCTATGAACCGTTATAGACTTCCCTACGATGATTAGAGGATATTTGGTGTCTTGTCGTGGGTTATGTTTATTAAGAGGACGGGTTCCGTCGTATTGTTACACTCTTTAGGATAAGGTCTGTTCTTATAGATATTTAAGTGACAAGTATGTTTAGTGGTTCCAGACACCAAGTTTACGACTAAGTCTAAGGAGTCCAGACATCACCAGGTCCCTGACACAAAGACTAGTAAACTCGGTCTTATAGTCTAAGGTCAAATTTAAGAAATGTGGGACTTTTCTTCCCTTGAAGAAATTGTGATGGTGACCACCATGAAACTATGAACGGTGACGTTCATTAGAAAAGTCTCGGGACACATGCAGAAGTATAGAATCTGATATCTACTTCCCGAGTCGTACCCACACTAGTGTCACATGTAGTGGCTCCACTAACGTGAACTGAGACTCGTCTTCCCGTACTCATCGGTGTCCCGACTCCATGTGAGTTTCGGGTAGGACACTTTGTTCCTATATTCACTCTCCACTCTACGTGTCCACCTTTCGTGAACCATGAAGGGGGTTCGACTACCATAAGGTCTATCTCTCCTTTGAGATCTCATTTCCTAGGGTCCCTTCTCTAAACAACAAGTCAGTGAGTCAACATAGACTGAGAAACACTGGCGTACCTGACGTCGTGCGGTCCGAAGGGACAGGGAGTGGTATAGGACCTCGAACGAGTTTAAGTACAGGTAACTCAACCACCACGGTAGGTTGGTAGAGTAGGAGACAACAGGGAAAGAGGAGGACGGAAGTTAGAAAGGGTCGTAGTCCCAGAAAAAATTGTTCAGTCGAGAAGTGTAGTCCACCAGTTTTATAACCTCGAACTTGAAGTTGTAGTCATGAAGGACACTTATAAGTCCTAACCAAAGGAAATTCTAACTGAGCAAACTAGAACGTCAGGTTCCCTGAGAGTTCGTAGAAGAGGTTGTGGTGTCAAGTCTTCATAGTTAAGAAACTACGTGTCTGAACTACAAGGTTGAGAGTGTAGGTATGTACTGATGACCTTTTTGGTATCGAAACTGATCTACCTGAAAGAAGTCGTTTCAGGGACGAAAAATTATGTGATAGTTCCAAACAGTTTCGAAAAGAAGGTTTTTCGTTCACAGAAAATTAAAGTACTGACGTCAGTGGTAGACGTTAATAAAACCTCGGATTCTTTTATTTCAGAGAGTGACAAAGACAACAAAGGGGTAGAGAAAGGGAATTTCACTACCCTAGTCTACGGTACTAGAATCAAAAAACTTTCAACTCAAAATTCTTACGAAAAAAATTTTACATTTAAATAAAGAAAATATTATATTTAAATAAATAAAATTAACCTCCAATTAATCAAATGTTATAACATAACCAAAACGGTAAACTGAGAGGAGAAAGTGAAAATAGTTCTCCGAGAAATCAAGGAGAAGTGAAAGAGGGTATTCCCACCACAGTAGACGTATAGACTCCAATAACGATAAAGAGGACCGTTAGAACTAAGGTAGAACATGAAGTACGTTGGGTAGTAAAAAGTACTACATGAGACGTATATATTCAATTTATTCTTCTTTCTGTTATATGTCGGAACCGGATGAGGAAAGGTTTAAACCTTGGTCAGGCAATGGTTGGACCTTATATTGTCAAAGTTTAATGTAGTAGTACAGTAATTCTTTCCACAGTGTTAACTGATCAACCTGGAGTATAAACGAAAATGTCCTTTTCATGTCTTAAGGTTCTTCCATGTCTTCCTGTCAATGTTGTGACAATTAGAAACATTGTTTCTAACATCCCGTGAGTACATGGTTTGTGGTCTTGGTCGTTAGGTGTTTCACACACACATACCCCGCTCCCCACCACAAGTACCACTGTCCTATTACGTCTCAAACTGTCTACCGGTACTTCACCAGTATTCAGAGACACCAGTCATGTCACGACGGGTTTAGATGTTTATCATCCATTTTAATATAAGTATCCAATACCGAAACGGACGAAACCCTACCACCACTTACACTTTGTATAGAATTTCCCTGTCTAACCTTTTCTTCTTAATGTACCCACACACCTCAGTCTCTACCACCGATCCTATTATTCGTCCAAAGATTCGTGTCACTAGACCATGTACCTCTCTTTTACACTTTTATATTCCACGACGTCAAGACAAAAGAGACTATTAACGTCTTCTTCTTTAAAACTTTAAGCACATAGTAAAGGACCAGAGTACACCGGGAGTAGTTGAACAACTAAAAAAAGAGAAACTATTATCCGTAAGAATGACACTTTCCACATGGAGTGACACTAAGACAAAGAAACTTCTGACTACTGCAATTCGGAGAAAAGTACACAGACAACCGGTAAACATATAGAAGGAACCCTCTTTTAAAGATCACTCCCAGGAGATGAGTAAAAATTATACCAACAAATAAAAAAAGTTAACTCAACTGAATCAGACTATATATAAAACTCAAAAGACAAAGACGGATAGTTGAACTAAAAAACCCATGAAAACGGAAGAGTAAACTTCATCTTCTCTTGTGAAGTTGAAACGAATATACTGTCAAGACCCACGACTTGGGGAGTCCAAAAGAAATAGACCCTCTCGGAAATAAAGAAGAAGCATAGACTTCCTATGGAAACGATCTACCTCCTAAGAACCGATCGTCAAAAATATAGTGATATTAAAGTCTTATTATAAGGTAAGAGAGAACCTGACACCTCAGACACGATTCTTTAAACATATGCACACACAACCTCTTCCAGAAAACGTAACTTTGTAAATACACAGGATAATATGGAGACATCTACACACGTAAGCCAAGGAAGGGGTCTGAACCTTTAAAGAGTCGATAATAAAGGTATGTATTAAAGAGACAAGGAAAGAGGGAGAGAAGACGAAAACTCTGTGGGTCATAGGAAGAATGGATAAGATCATCTCAGTCTTCAAAGAGTCTCTTATCGAAGTAAATTTTTTTTTTTTCTTTCTTTCTTTAGAACCAAGACAGGAGTGTAGATGGACTTAGTAAGATGGAAACTTGAGTACGACAGAGACGAGGTATACCAGAGGTGGAGGTCACGAAACGTTAAGTAGGAAGCAGAGTAAATGACTCAAGAAGTCGTGGTTTTAAAGACAAGTTCTCGAAAGTAATAAAATCTTTGACAAGAATACAAGTAATAAAAATAAGGAGTCGATTGACTTCACAGAAACCCTCAAAAGAAGATCGAACAACTCGAAGAAGTACTGTGATAGAACTTAAGAGGTGAACGAACTAGTGTTAGAATGTCCTGCAATTTAATCAAGTACCTATTGACAACAAAAGAAAAACACTAAGGTACAATGACACCAAAAAGTACCACGAGTCACCCCAACGAGGAGACAGGTACGTAAACTCCTTCGTTTGTCACAAGAATGCATCCATTTCGGAACATATGAAACTAGGATTGTTAAGTTGTCTAACGATTGTCTCCAGGAAGATGCAAAAAGCTAATTCACTGAAACACCGTGTTCAAAAACCAAAGAAAGAGTACTCGACGAAGACCGATATGAACTCCTTCATGTGAAAAACGTAAAGTACCGGAGAAGGTCTCCGTAACAGTAACAGGAACGGTAGTTACAAACACGGAGGTCGTGGTCACCACTGGACCACAACAGTCACAGGGACTACACCGACCGTAGAATCGACCACTCCCCAGGATCTTACCATCCACGAGAACGGTGTACGTGCCACTGGAACGCACTCCCGGGGGGTGACTACGGACCAAGGGACCCCGACGTTCACGACGACGTAGGTCCTCCGGCCCCAATGTGCGTGGTGGAGGACACCCTGAGGGTCCACGAGACCCCGACGTCGGAGTCGACGGAGTCGGTACCCGACCCTAGTCGTAGTGGTGGAGACGACAAGGGGACCGAGGTGGAGGAGGTTCACTTTTTAGACGAGGGGAAGTCTACATGTCGACACACATAGAGACCACAGGGCTACACAACCTATCTTTTTTTTTTTTTTGTGAAATAAACACTACAATAGATGTTCAACATCTAACTCCCCTCTTTGTTTCTCTCACAGAAGACGGTGGTATTATGACTGCAGTGGTTACTATCTGAAAAGGGGTGTTCGATATTCTAATTTTGACCCCGAAGGGTCCACGACGACGACGACGAAGATTTAGCTAAGTCAACACAGGCTGAGACACGCTGTGGTATCTGTCGTCGGGTGGTCTGAGGGTACAGGGACCCTAAGAGGTCCGTTCTTGTGACCTCACCCAACGGTAAAGGAAGAGGTTACGTACTTTCACCTTTCACTTTGACTTCAACGAGTCAGTACAGACTGAGAATCACTGGGGTACCTGACGTCGGATGTTCCGAGGAGCAAGTACCCTAAAAGGTCCGGTCTCATGACCTAACCCCACGGTAACGCAAGACGAAAGGGTTCACCGAGTCCACCGAAACGCCAATTCTTAGGTGGACGGTTACGTCCTCTACGTCCTCTACGTCCAAACTAGGGTCCCAGTTCTTTTAGGGGTCTTCCCTTTTACAGTTGGGTGAGGTCATAAGAACGGACCTCTTAGGGTACCTGTCTCCTCGGAGCACTCCATGTGAGGTACCCTAGTGTTTCTAGTCTGTGGTGACTCCTGTGTACGTATTCGTTTTCTAATTTTATGTGTTTATTTACCTCATCTGATAGTATATAATCACTTCTTTCTTAACGATGTACCGAGGTATGTTGGAGTACCTACTCGNAAAGGGGTGTTCGATATTCTAATTTTGACCCCGAAGGGTCCACGACGACGACGACGAAGATTTAACTAAGTCAACACAGGCTGAGGAACGCTGTGGTATCTGTCGTCGGGTGGTCTGAGGGTACAGGGACCCTAAGAGGTCCGTTCTTGTGACCTCACCCAACGGTAAAGGAAGAGGTTACGTACTTTCACCTTTCACTTTGACTTCAACGAGTCAGTACAGACTGAGAATCACTGGGGTACCTGACGTCGGATGTTCCGAGGAGTAAGTACCCTAAAAGGTCCGGTCTCATGACTTAACCCCACGGTAACGGAAGACGAAAGAGTCCACCGAATCACCAATTCTTAGGTGGACGGTTACGTCCTCTACGTCCTCTACGTCCAAGCTAGGGTCCCAGTTCTTTTAGGGGTCTTCCCTTTTACAGTTGGGTGAGGTCATAAGAACGGACCTCTTAGGGTACCTGTCTCCTCGGAGCACTCGATGTGAGGTACCCTAGTGTTTCTAGTCTGTGGTGACTCCTGTGTACGTATTCGTATACTAATTTTATGTGTTTATTTACCTCATCTGATAGTATATAATCACTTCTTTCTTAACGATGTACCGAGGTATGTTGGAGTACCTACTCGAAATCTCAAGGTTGTACGTCTTAATGACTCTTTGTATTTGAGTACTCTTTAGGTCGTCTCTAGTCTTGTTGAGGAATTATAATTTAGAGTAAACTATTATTTCTGTAGTGTAATCTCCTCAATGACAATCCTACTGACCAATACGTCGTTGTTCATTTACTTATTTTATTTTTTACCATATCCTGACTCTAGTTGAGGTTATTACAGTTACATACGTAAATAAGACTAGAAATTTCTATCGTAAGTGATGAGACAAAAAGTTAACATAATGTCTATTACTACAATTTTACAAATAAGGTAACGTCAAAGGAAGGTCTATTCGTCCTATAACCGTTTGTACAAACGTGTTTAACACTGGACTTGGTGTACTGACCTATCCACAGTTCGAGAGATCACTCAGTAGAAACTAGTACTCCATATATGTGGTCACAAGAACGGACCTCTTAGGGTCCCTGTCCCTCGGACCATCCGACGGTAGATACCCCAGCGTGTCTCAGCCTGTACTGACTTCGTTTAATCGTCGTCGTATGTATAACTTTTTAAACTGGAAACTCATTACGTCTCAAACCTCCGTTACCGTGGAACACGTTGACTTTTAGACGGACATTGTAACGTTAGTTGGGAGGAATAGACATCGAGGTGTGGGAGACTAAGTCAGTTAGGAAAACATTTTAATATATTTAACGGGACCCAAAGTGAACATGTGAAAAAGTATACTCATTATATAGAGTACTTTACAAATAAAGGGACTTTCGTTCCGTCTTTAATGAGCCCTACTGTAAACAGTAAATTCTTTTATAATAAGGAGCACAGTGAGGTGTTTTTTATCCTTACAGGTTTATAGAGTATAGATTTCAAACCTTTTAAAACTTCATCTTTTTTTAGTGTTGAATTTATTTTTTTGTGGATTCAGTATCATACTTTTCTTTAAAATTATTTCACTCATTGACTCTGCCATATCTTTTCAACTTAAAAATATTTTTTACCTATAGGTTCCTTTATTCATCTTCCTCGTTTAAAATAAGGTGTGACTCCTTTCACAGTGTTAAAGACTAAGAGTCCGAACTCCTTACGTCAGTTCCCGTGAAGTAGACGGGGTCCTGTTAACCGGAAAAATATCGATAATAAGGTATCTGAGAGAAGTCTCGAGAGAAATACAGAAACAAGGAGTTTGACATCTACTAACCCAAGTCGTACCCACACTGGTGTCACATGTAGTGTCTCCGACAACGTGAACTCGCACTCGACATACATCGTCGTCTCGATTCCATGTGAGGGTCCGAACATGTTATTTTATTCTTCTGTTGACTCTCTACTCTACGTGTTCACCTTTTACGAAATTCGAAAGGGACTCAACTACTCTAAGAAGCGTACCGTCTCTGATAGAATCTCATTCTCATTTCCTATGGTCGTTTGCCGGGTGGTCGATCATCGTGACTACGGTGTATGTAGTGGTACAGTAATTCTTTCCACAATCTTGTCCGTTCAACCTGGTAGACTGACTCCAGTGTTTTTTTCACCCCTTAAAGGTGGAGACATGTCTTCAAGTCGAAGTTTCGGTCATTTGAAACATTGTTTCTTACGTATCGTGAGTAGTAGGTCCTGTAGTTATGGTCGTCAGGTGTCTCGACTCCCAAGTACTACTGACACATCACGTCCCCCACCGTTTATCGGTGTTTCGTCAGTATCCGGTAGTGACAGTCCTCCTTCAGTAGATAAGGCCGTTTCTTATATATTTTTATATGGACTTGCTACGTCGGAAGCATCCAATACCGAAACGAGACCAAGAGCTATAAGACGTCGTAGAAACCCTACCACCACCTCCAATTCGTCTACAGATGTTTCCTGTTCAACCTCTCCTTCTTCATGTACCCCTACACTTCCACCCTCAGTCTCTACCACCGGTCCTACTACTCGTCCAAAGGTTTGTGTGGCTAGTCCATGTACCTCTCCTTTTCAGGTTTCTACTCCCCGACGTTAAGACCTAGAAGACTCTTAGGGTCTTCTTTTTTAAGTCTTTTAACACATAACAATGGACCAAGGTACACCACCTCTACTGATGGTCCTTTTTACTTTTATTGTACTTATTAAAAGTGTGTTTAACCGTATTGAGTGTATCACGTTAAAGATAAAACGAGAGTTATTTAATTAAAATTATAGAACACAAATCTTTTCAAGATAAAGTAGAGATGGACCCGTAAAAACCGGTAAGAGTCGTATAAGGGTTTCCTTAGTACGTAAGATGTCAACATTACTCTTTACATTGAAGGGACCACCAAGTCTCCCATTTCACAGACGGATGTTACGCCCTCTGAGCCCAAGTTGGGGACCCAGTCCCTCTAGGGTACCTCTTCCCTTACCGTTGGGTGAGGTCATAAGAACGACGGGGGGTCCGGTGGGGTGGTTTTATTATTGACACCGACACACCCACGTCCTCCCGGCTCTCCTCGATGAGGTTCAAGTTCCAGTCCTCCCCACCGTCACTCCTCTATGGGGAGCAGGTTTCACACCTCGTCGTAGACGCGAAACGACGTCGGTGACACTTCTCTATCGGGTACAGTTTCAATTCTCTTTGGGTTTATTCTTCCATCCACAACGTTCTCCCGTAGTTCCCCGTCTGTGTGACTTTGGTATTAGTATCTTTTGAGCAGTTAGATTAGTGTACCTGGTGTCGGAACAGATTGAGTTACTTTGATTCGGTACGGTACACCAGGTGACCTCTTCACTATCCGTTTGGTGAAGTTATAAGAACGGAACTCTTGGGGCACTTGTCATAATTTTCCGTTTTACTATCCTATGACTTTCTCCTTGAGGGGTCCAGCCATCCACGGGTTATACGATGACCTCTAGTCACCTCTTTATTGAGGTCTTTCTTACTTCCCTACCTAGGTTTCGTTTTGGTTATGGGTCGACACCTACACTGACCACTACCTTCGTTCCAGACTACGACATTTCCCGTTATAATGCATCCTTGGACCTTTCAATCCAGGTACTTAGTTCCGTTTAACCTTCACCAGTTTGTCCTCTACCGTTCGCACTTGTGACTCTAAGATCCTTTTTAGTCGTTTGATTCTACCTGACCTTACCCACTTAAATTGAGTCTACTGGTAATATGGATGATGACGTCCGTCCTTAGGGAGGCTTCTTTACCTCGTCGGTAATACCAGTTGTTATCTCAGGTTTTACGTCATGAACCTACGTTAGAGTTTTTGCTGTCTTACTAGAGACAAAGAAAGGTTCCGTTTGGTAAGTGATAGTGTCATTAGGTTCAGATACGGGGTTGGTCATTACGACTTCTTCGACTTCAACTTACCAAGATACTTCTGTATGTTCTGGAAAATCTTGATTATGGGGGTTTTATACAGGAAAAGTAATATCCCCCGACCTTACGTTCACATCCTTGAGTTTTTGTGGACCTTATTCTCCGTTTAAAACGGAACCTCATGTCTTACTTCGTCCCGTTTCCGATTATCTCAGAACGGTTGTCTTACGTGACCAGTATCGTTTGTAGGAGAAGGTTGTTGTGTTCTCTTCTGATGTGTACCTGTAGTGGTCTATCAGTTATGGCTTTAGTCTAACTAATATAAGAAACGTCGGTTTCTACCTCTTCTAGATATGTCAGTCGTTTTTGTTCTGGTCCTCGACTTACACCGAGTCTAGTACTTGAGGAATAACGGTTTAAGTCTGAATTTAACTTCTTTCATCCCTTTTGGTGATCTGGTATGTCCATACTGGATTTAGTTTAGGGAATACTAATATGTCACCTTCACTCTCTATCTAAATTCCCTGATCTGGACTATCTGTCTCACGGACTACTTGATACCTACCTCCAAGCACTGTAACAAGTCCTCTGTCTCTAGTTCTGGTAGGGGAACCTTTTCTTTACGTTTTTTATTTTACCGACAGACCCCTCCGGAATGTTTATCGACACTTTTCGTCTCTTCGCTTTTCGTTTCCTCTTTTCCTTTCTATATTTGTAGACTTACGTCTAAAAGTTTCTTATCGTTCCTCTCTGTTCTTTCGGAAGGAGTCGCTAGTTACGTTTCTTTATCTCCTTTTGTTGTCTTACCCTTTCTGATCTCTAGAGAAGTTCTTTTCATCTCTATGGTTCCCCTGTAAAGTACGTTTCTACCCGAGTTATTTCCTGTCTTTACCATACCTGGATTGTCTTCGTCTTCTATAATTCTTCTCCACAGTCCTTATGTACCTTCTTGACATGTTTTTTCTAAAAGTGCTGGTTCTATTAGTGCTACCATACTAGTGAATGGATCTCGGTCTGCAGGATCTTACACTTCAGTTCACCCGGAATCTTTCGTAGTGATGTTTGTTTCGATCACCTCCACTACCTTGAGGTCAACTCGATAAAGTTTAGGACTTTCTACCGCGACACTTTCATGACGTGAGTTATACGGTCGTTTAAACCTTTTGAGTCGTCACCGGTGTCCTGACCTTTTCCGGTCAAAAGTAAGGTTAGGGTTTCTTTCCGTTACGGTTTCTTACGAATTTGATGGTATGTTAACGTGAGTAAAGTGTACGATCATTTCATTACGAGTTTTAAGAGGTTCGGTCCAAATCGTGATACACTTGGTACTTGAATGTCTACAAGTTCGACCAAAATCTTTTCCGTCTCCTTGGTCTCTAGTTTAACAGTTGTAGACGAGTCAAGTCAAGTAAAGTCAACGAGTCAGCACAGGTTGAGAAATACTGAGGTTCTTAACATCGTACGGTCCGGAGGGAGAGGTTGTGGTTGAGGGTCTCAAGTGAGTGTGAGTGTAGTTAGCTCACTACTACGGTAGGTTGGTAGAGTTAGACGACCTAGTAACTTTTACGATCTCAAGGTCTTTTTATAGATAAAGACGAAATAGCTGATACGGTTTCCGAAACTGACACACCTAGTGTTATTTAACACCTTTTAGGACTTTCTCTACCCTTATGGTCTGGAGGACTGGACGGAGAACTCTTTGGATATACGTCCAGTCCTTCGTAGCAATCTTGACTTGTACCTTGTTATCTGACCAAGGTTTATCTTTTCCTCATACAGTTCTGACATATAACAGTGGGACGAATAAATTGAATATACGTCTCATGTAGTACTCTTTGAGACCTGACCTTCTTTGTGTTCGACCTTAGTTCTAAAGACCCTCTTTATAGTTATTGGAGTCTATACGTCTACTGTAGTGGGAATACCGTCTTTCACTTCTTCTCGATTTTTCGGAGAACTACTTTCACCTTCTCCTCTCACTTTTTCAACCGAATTTCGAGCTGTAAGTCTTTTCTAGTACCGTAGACCAGGGTAGTGAAGTACCCTTCATCTACCCCTTTGTCACCTTTGTCACAGTCTGAAATAAAAAATCCGAGGTTATAGTGACGTCTAATACTAACGTCGGTACTTTAATTTTCTACGAATGAGGAACCTTCCTTTCAATACTAGTTGGATCTATCGTATTACTTTTCGTCTCTGTAATTAAACGGTTGTTTCTAGGTAGGTCAGTTCCGATGCCAAAAAGGTCACCGGTACATACCTACACTCTCAACCTGACACTTCTTTCGACTCGTGACTTCTTAACTACGAAAACTTGACACCACAACCTCTTCTGAGAACTCTCAGGGAACCTAACGTTCCTCTAGGTTGGTCAGGTAAGACTTCCTCTAGTCGGGACCCACAAGAAAGCTTCCTTATACGATTCCGATTTTGAGGTCATGAAACCGGTAGAGTACGCTTCTCAACTGAGTGACCTTTTCTGAGACTAAGACCCTCCCTAACCCCCGTCCTCCTCTTCCCCTGCTGTCTCCCACTCTACCGACCTACCGTAGTGGCTGAGTTACCTACACTCAAACTCACTTGAGACCCTAACCACTACCTGTCCCTCCGGACCGTACGACGTTAAGTATCCAACGTTTCTCAGCCTGTGCTGACTTGCTGACTTGTCTTCATAAAAGTATGTAAACTTCTTATATATAACTCACAGTTGGTACAAGTTTTGTGTATAACAAATCAGCAATTCGACCTAGACCGTGAAAACTCTGGGGACCTGAGACACATCGGGCGGTCAGAGGAGACAGGTACCCTAAAGGGTCCGTTGTTATGACCTTACACAACGGTAAAGGAAGAGGTCCACTAACTAGAAGAGTCGGGTCCCTAACTTAGGCGGAGAGGACGTAACGGTCTACCTAAGAGATGGTGACTCGGTGGACCGTTCAGGGAGGTTTGTTTATGTCCATTGTATATATACCACGACTTTTTGTCTTCAAAAGTGTTAGGTCACTACAACTTTCTACTACACGTTTATATTATATTATACAGTTCATTATTCTCAACGATACTTCTTTTGTTTTGATCTATATTTTCTCTCATCATCCTCCATACCTCTTCCGTTACCGTGGGGTGAAGTCATGAGAACAGACCTTTTAGGGTACCTACCTCCTCGGACCTTCCGACGTCAGGTACCCGAGTGACTCCCAGCCTGTACTGACTCCCTGAAGTGAAAGTGAAAAGTGAAAGTATGTAATCTCTTCCTTTACCGTTGGGTGAGGTCACAAGAACAGACCTCTTAAGGTCCCTGCCCCCTCGGACCACCCGACGACAGATACCCCAACGTGTCTCAGCCTGTGCTGGCTTCACTGAATCGTCGTCGACGTCATTCTCCATAAAAGTACATAACTCACAAGTCCATTCCAGTCGTTAGTTCCACTATTAACTTGTCTATTGAGTTCTTTCCCTCTCTTCCTAGATCATACTATAGTTCTCTTTATACACGGACCACTCCCCGGTGATGTTTCCTGGATTCCTTTTACGAAGAAGGAACGTGAAATACTTAAATCAACGTTTTCGTAGGACACTTAATTTTACAGAGGGTAGGAATCATGGAAGACGACTGACTCCAGACCCGAGACACTATTCCGTGGAATTATCTACTCAGGTTCACGGAGACGAAATTCCTGACGAGAGTTCCGTGTTCTTGTGTGAGTACCTGTGTGTGTGTGTACCAGTGTGGTGTAGGAGGACCCGATACAAGGATGATACGTAAAGAGTGGGTCTTGGTGGGACGAGTGCGGTATATGGTAATATTGAGTTCAACTAGTGTAGTCTAGTAGAAAGAGGATGTCTTACATATTTACCATGGGTCTTTAAGGTCTAGTATCGGACGGGTCTCTGGTTATTTTAACCCCAAGTAAAAATACTAGTGAAAGTCGGAATATAAACTTCTTTATATTTTTCATACACACACACACTTTCTCTCCGCCCCCTCTCTCTCTTCTCTCCCTTTACTTTATCTGTAATCTCCCATTTTCTAAATTTTTCGAGATTACCAGGTCATAAAACCGGTGGAGTACACTTCTCAACTGAGTAACCTTTTCTGAGACTACGACCCTCCCTAACCCCGTCCTCCTATTTCCCTGCTGTCTACTCTACCGACCTACCGTAGTGGCTGAGTTACCTGCACTCAGACTTACTTGAGACCCTCAACCACTACCTGTCCCTCCGTACCGTATGACGTCAAGTACCCCAGTGTTTCTCAGTGTGTACTGACTCGTTGACTTTACTTGACTTGACTTATCAGGACCTCTGATACACTACTTAATATCGAAGGAAACAAAGTGTAAGGTTAAGGTCAATAGATATGAACTACGGGTCCTTTTTATTAAAAGTTCTTCTTTTCATGTACAAAAGGAACTGACTTTGTCAATATGAAAATATTACTTTCTTTGGACTTTATAAACTGATAGGGTTTACTTTTTACCCGTTTCATTTATTTGGTTGTTTTTACTTATAGGTTTCCTTTTGTTGTTTTCGATTTGTATAAAATATATTTCGTTATCTTCTGCAAAAGGAGTTTAGAAAAGGTAAAGAAACTGGTAAAAAAATGACAAGATATCCCTTACTCCGTTCGACAAAGGGTCAAAGGAATACCCCGTAGTACACAAACAATAAGAACCTCAAATTCGTGATAGTATATAAAATTTATTTAGACTACTCGTATGAGGTTACGATAAGACCAGAAACAAGTTGTACGTTTTCCGAAAAGTTTGATACGAGACATTTAATACGTCTGTGATACAGTTAGGTAGGAAAACAGGACTTATTTAAAAAAGTATCCTAAGTACGGACTTCTACAATATAATATTATCTACAATTAACATGATAATGAAGTGGTACTGTTACGTTTTAGGATTAGTAGTCTCTGAAGTTGACGATACCAGTGATAACATGAAAGTCGTTCTATACACTTATATACACGTGAATATATCTTTGTCCCCGAAACGTCCACCGTGATCACCATTTCTTGGACGGACGGTTAAGTCCTCCGTTTTCTCTCTGTCCAAGTTAAGGACCCAATCCTTCCAGGGGACCTCCTCCCTTACGTTCCGTGAGGTCATAAGAACGGACCTCTTAGGGTTCCTGTCTCCTCGGACCCCGATGTCAGGTATTCCAGCGTTTCTATATGTTACCTTCGACGAATCGTGCGTGTGTCCGTTTTTCTTTGCGCAAATTTACATACACTTCAATGTTTTATTTCTCTTAACGTCCTTTTAATTAACTTATTTAATCAAGGTTTCGTTAACATAAAAATTTTTTAACTTATCTCAAAGTGTATGATTAAGTTTGTTATAAATTTTTCATTACTAATTGACTATAGGCTAACCCTTTACACATTTGTACTTATATTATATGTATTATATATTATATTGTCTAAAACAATTTATGTATATTCTAACATGAAGTTAAACCCTTCTAATCTAACATCTTATTTAGTCTTCCTAATAGATAGGTTATATTTTTGGTCAGAAAAAGCCACTTATGGATCTTTTGATGTGTGATTTTAGGTGTTTACACGACTTGACGGAATTTCGTTCTTTAGGTCGTATTCTACTGTATAAATTGATTCATTTTGCTTTTTCCTAAAAATACCGTTTTGTCAGGGGTTTTCCAGTTGCCTCTTTGTTGTTAAGAATTTTTAGAAAAGTTTTCGACCATTACCATCTTATTCTCAAAATATAATACACCCGTATATTATTATTTTAACTGTGTAGTTTTACTGTTAAGTTCCATAATTGAAAAATAGTTAGAGTTATTGTCAATTCCTTTCTTGTGAAAAAGTGTTGGTAGGTAGACCCCTTTATGAACGTCTCAACAGTGTGTCAAATGTCTCCATGAAACTTTGTCCCTCGTTTCCACGTGATAGACATAAACGTCTGTCTTTAAATTCTACAATGTGACAACCCTTTCGGTAGGCTTGTTACCGTGTCTATAATTTTCATGTCTGTAAGAGATGGACCTCGGAAGAGTTAGAGTTGTGACAACTGTAAGAGTCTGTCCAACAAGAGACACCACCCCAGATAGGACACAGAACGTCCTACGGATCTCGTAGGGACTGGAGGTGGGTGACAAGGTTCTCATTGTCTGTCTATAAAGATGTTCGTAACAAGTCTCAAGGGTCCCTTTGTCTCAAGGAGATCTTTGTGTCAAATTTAAATTGTTAGAGTTTATAAAAACATCCGTACTATATTAATGTTGAACTTCTCCTTCTAATTCTTTCTGTCAGACGTCTCACTCATCGTGTCGGGGAATACTTTATGATTTGTCGATAACTTTATTACTTGGGCATAACGCAACTTATAATCAACTAACCTTCTTTTAGGGACCCCGTAATAACTGGTCATTTCCTTTTCCATCCTTTTTTTTTTTTTCACGTGACTTAGTTCTCAGAGACACTACACGTATCCTAAGATAAGTATGCAAACATCTTTTAACATACTTATCCACAAACATGAATTATATCTTTCTTTTTAAATTTTCTTTGGTTCGTATACACCCTGTTACAATGAATCTTATTTCGATCCGACTCACCATCACCAAAATTTTATTGACTTACATTGTTCTAACTTACTTATAGATATTCAAAGTATTTCTGGACTTGTCATTATTAAATTACTATGGTTGTAACCGGTGATTAATTTACAATTTAATGGTTTCTTAACCTTCATTTTATTCTCTTCTATAAAATTTACGTTTGTCCTTCGTCATAAGTTCAAGTAAAAAAAGAATTTATTTCTATCTACCTAAGTTTATACAAGTACTTTCTGTTTCCACTGTAAATTAGTTTGCCAAGTTGTTTACTAAAGATGTACTACAGGTTTCCATTATGTTGAAAATATTTATGTAAATTGGAATTTTCTAATTTTCCTTCTTATTCTTTCTTCTCTCATTTTCAATCTTTATACAAATTATCCACCAACACACACACACACACACGCACACACACACACAATTCAACGATGTCAGTACAGGTTGAGAAACGTTGGGACACCTGGCGTCGGGTGGTCCGAGGAGACAGGTACTCTCAGAGGTCCGTACTTATGACCTCACCCAACGGTACGGGAGGAGGTCCCCTAGAAGGTCTGGGTCCCTAGGTCGATAAAGAGAATACAGAGGACGTAACCGTCCACACAAGAAATGGTGATCGTAGTAGACCCTTCGGGTATTATTCACTAATTAATCGTGATTTTATATACGTCCTTTTGTTAGTGACCGTACAAAAATTTCGTTTATAGCAGCACTGCTTATAATGTCACTGCCGAGTTAAGAAAGGTATTTTTTTACATTTTTCGTTACCTCTCTTGTGGTGTACTGGCTGACTGGTGTATTTAAAATATTCAATGGTTTGTAAGAGTGTTTATGTAGATATATATGTATTTTATTGTTTTACCGTTCGTAAAACACCTTTCTTTTATTTCGAAGGTTAAGTAAAACTTATTACACTCGTTTCTATCCTTATTTTTGTGAGGTTAACGTCGTATGTTTCCCAAGAGTGTCTGTCAAAAAATAGTTGTCTCATTTACACATTGTGTCTCTATTTATATGCATACACACACACAAACACACACGAGTCAGTAAAGGTTGAGAAAGATATACTCTTACGTATATTTTGAAAAGTCGTTTCCAGAAAGGGCTAACGGGTCACTCATTTCTTAGACGGACGTTAAATCCTCTGTGTCCTTTACACCTAAACTAGGGACTTACCCTTTTAGGGGACCTCCCCCTTTACCCTTGGGTGAGGTCATAAGAACGGACCTCTTAGGGTACCTGTCTCCTCTACCGTCCGATGTCAGGTACCCCAATGTCTCAGTCTGTACTGACTCACTGACTTGTAATGTTGTTTCTCTTCCATGATAGACAGTTCTTAAAAATTTTTAAATAAATAAAAACAAAAAATAAAATAAACTAAAATGAAATGTTATGACATAACCAAAACGGTATGTAGTTGTACTTAGACGGTGACCACATGTGCAAGGGTTAGGACTTGGGGGGAGGGTGGAGGGAAGGGTATGGTAGAGAGACCCAGTAGGGTCACGTGGTCGGAGTTCGTAGGTCATAGGACGTAGTTTGGATCTGACCGCTAAGTAAAGAATATACTATAATATGTACAAAACTACAGTAAGAGGGATTAGTAGGGTGGGAGCAGGAGAGGGTGTCTCTGTCATTTAAATAAATAAAAATTAACTTCCTACTTTGAAATGTTATAAGATAACCAAAAACGGGATGCAGTTGTACTTAGTCGGTAGTGTATGTACAAACGTCCCTATATAAAAGTGCTTCGGGAACCAAGTCTAGAATGAGTAATTATACCTTTTTCAGTTTGTACTGGGTAGAAATTTTTTTTTTTTAGGAATGAAGTGACATGTAGACAGGTGTAGATTGTTAAATAAAGAGGTGAGAATAACGAAACATAACAGTAATCCGAATACAAGTTTAAAATAACCTTTGTGAAATACGGAGGGTAACAGAGAAGATGAACCTGAAGGTAAAAAATAGTAAATTAACCGTTGTGACTCGGAATGGAATGACTCCAGTTAGAAACGAAGAGAAAACGCACGGACGAGTCAACGAGTCAACACAGGCTGAGAAACGCTCGGACACCTGACATCGGGTGGTCTGAGGAGACAGGTACCCTAAGAGGTCCGTTCTTAGGACTTCACCCAACGGTACGGGAGGAGGTCCCCTAGAAGGATTGGGTCCCTAGTTTAGGTAGACAGAATACAGAGGACGTAACGGTTCGTCCGAGAAATGGTGATCGTGGTAGACGCTTCGGGAACGAGGATAAAATCAGGATTCTCTTACGTAAATAAATACTTAATCCCAAAGGACTCACAACGATCACTATTTCTTAGGTGAGGGTTACGTCCTCTACGTTCCCAAGTTAGAGACCTAACCCTTCTAGGGGACTTCCTCCTTTACTGTTGGGTGAGGTCATAAGAACGGACTTTTTAAGGTGCCTGTCTCCTCGGATCGTCCGATGTCAGGTACCCCAACGTTTCTCAGTTTGTACTGACTCACTTACTCGGACGTGTTTGTTATTAGTCCCATCGTTTGATGGTGTGATTAGAGACCATAGACTCAATCCGACCTGAGTTAGTGTCCACTGGAGTCTATTTACAAGTTCCAAACGTAACATAAAGAGAGGGTGACACAGATGACCCGAGAGTCTGAGTGGATCTACCCTTGACTTTCTTTCCAGAAACACACCTTCAAGTTTACGGAGGACTTCCCAACTGTTATCTCTGACTTCGAGACACGGGTGTTCTGTCGACCTCCCTCATTTCCTGACCAAAGGGTCGGTTTGAGTCCAAAAGTTTCCTTTGTACAGGACATCATACATTCTAAAGAGTCCGACTCCCCTGGTGTCGTCTCTCTAAAATATCGAGTGGACCGAAGAGTCATCCGTGGAAAGCGACATTGTCGGTATGAGACATGGACTAAAGGGACCCCCTGTCCCCAGACCTGTCTTTCCTTTTAAAAGGTCAAGTAAGAAACAAGGATTCTCTGGTCAAATGTNGTGGTCTGAGGAGACAGGTACCCTAAGAGGTCCGTTCTTAGGACTTCACCCAACGGTACGGGAGGAGGTCCCCTAGAAGGATTGGGTCCCTAGTTTAGGTAGACAGAATACAGAGGACGTAACGGTTCGTCCGAGAAATGGTGATCGTGGTAGACGCTTCGGGAACGAGGATAAAATCAGGATTCTCTTACGTAAATAAATACTTAATCCCAAAGGACTCACAACGATCACTATTTCTTAGGTGAGGGTTACGTCCTCTACGTTCCCAAGTTAGAGACCTAACCCTTCTAGGGGACTTCCTCCTTTACTGTTGGGTGAGGTCATAAGAACGGACTTTTTAAGGTGCCTGTCTCCTCGGATCGTCCGATGTCAGGTACCCCAACGTTTCTCAGTTTGTACTGACTCACTTACTCGGACGTGTTTGTTATTAGTCCCATCGTTTGATGGTGTGATTAGAGACCATAGACTCAATCCGACCTGAGTTAGTGTCCACTGGAGTCTATTTACAAGTTCCAAACGTAAGATAAAGAGAGGGTGACACAGATGACCCGAGAGTCTGAGTGGATCTACCCTTGACTCTCTTTCCAGAAACACACCTTCAAGTTTACGGAGGACTTCCCAACTGTTATCTCTGACTTCGAGACACGGGTGTTCTGTCGACCTCCCTCATTTCCTGACCAAAGGGTCGGTTTGAGTCCAAAAGTTTCCTTTGTACAGGACATCATAGATTCTAAAGAGTCCGACTCCCCTGGTGTCGTCTCTCTAAAATATCGAGTGGACCGAAGAGTCATCCGTGGAAAGACGACATTGTGGGTATGAGACATGGACTAAAGGGACCCCCTGTCCCCAGACCTGTCTTTCCTTTTTAAAGGTCAAGTAAGAAACAAGGATTCTCTGGTCAAATGTTCCGTCAACTTAAGACAAAAATAATGAAGAGTAATTAACAGGACACAGGTCTCCAGATTTGGTAGGGTCGTAGAATAGGGTTAGACTCGATTTCAAAGGAGTTTCAGATTCCAATTCTTAAGAATGAATTAAATCAGGGAGTATAGAAAATTCAAAAGTGATCACCACTTGTGTATTAAGAACTATCAAGATTTTTTATAAAATACTCACACTGTTGAAACAGGAAAGTATATTTTGGAATCCGTGATGTGAGGAACCGAGGGACTGTAATAACGGTTGAGTCAGTCCTAAAAATACGAATATAGTCTTCAATTCTCGACAGGAAATCATGAAGTAATACAAAAAATTAATACTCTGTTTATATCTATAAAAATATGTGGTATTAGATCGTCGTGTAATATACCTGACAGACGAAATTAAAAATACCTTCAAGTACGACACTATATCAGAAGAACATATAATACTGAAGTAAGACGTAATATCTTTACTCTTTGTCTCCCCAAATTACAAGACGAGGTTCCATACTGGTACTTTCCCTACCTCAGACCTAACCCACAGAACTAACAGTCTTACGAAAATCGAGTATTTAAGATACCGTCACTAAACGTTAGTCTCTACTGAAACGTCGTCCACTATAAAAAGTCTCAGATTTCCCTAGGATGTGTACAGTACGTAACCTGTCATAGGTTATGAATATTGATATGACGGAGTTTATGGTAGTCACTTTTATATATTTTAAATAAGATCAGGTCGTAAAAAGTTTTAACTGACAAGAATTTTTAATGGTTCTTGATATCGACTTTACTTTTGATACTAAGTCGTCCAGACTAAGTTCCATGGTCGCTGAGACGTAAAGATTGTTCTAGGAAGTACAAGAATTAAGACGTATAGGAACAGATCCATCGTTCTTTTAAAAAGACAATAATTTAAGACGTTTACATCTATAAAAATATGTACATCACCGAGTCTGTCATTTCTTAGACGGAAGTTACACACTCTGGACCCAAACTAGGGAGCCAACCCTTCTAGGGGACCTTCTCCCGTACCGTTGGGTGAGGTCATATGTGAACGGACCTCTTATTGGTACCTGTCTCCTCGGACTTTCTGATGTCAGGTACCCCAGTGTTTCTCAGTCTGTACTGACTCGTTGATTCGTGTTGTGGCGTGTTTGTGGTATTGGTTTGAATCGTGTAATATCCCTGACAGGTGAAACTAAAAATATGTTCAAGTAAGACACTACATCAGAATACATGAAGGAAAAGGTAATGTTTGTACTCTGTGTCCCCCCAAATTACAAGACGAGATTTCATATTTGGTTCTTTCAGAACTGACTCTCAGAACTAATAGTCTTGTGAAGATCGAGTCTTCAAGACACCGTCACTAAGAGTTAGTCTCTACTGAAACGTCGACCAGTATAAAAAGTCACAGATTTCCCCAGGATGTGTACATTACGTATCCTGTCATAGGTTATGTTTATTAATATGACGGAGTTTACGTTAGTTACTTTTCCTTATTTTGAATAAGATCAGATCGTGAACGGATTTAACTGATAAGAATTTTTCATGGTTCCTGACATTAAGTTTACGTCTAATACTAAGTCGTCCAGACTAAGTTACATGGTCTCTGAGACGTAAAGACTGTTACAGGATGTACAAGAACTCTGACGTCCAGGAAGAGACCCATCGTTCTTTTACTAAGACAATCTAAGTCCATATTTGTCAAAATCCAGAAGTAGTTCTTAGAAGGTACATACATTGACACTTGTAGAGTGAGTGAAACATTCGTCACCATTTAAGACAAACTAAAAAAATCACCCTCTTCAGTTCCCACCCTACCAAACTCTCTTATTGTGACTTTATACATGTAATGGTATACATTTTGTCTACTGACCAGACAATAGTTAAGTACTTCGTACCGTTGGTTTCGGTCCCGAGACTCTATCGGGTCTCCCTATCTCGTACCTCCCTCCACCCTTCCCCCAAGTCCTACCCCTCCTGTGTACATATGGATACCGGTTAAGTACAACTATATACCGTTTTTTTTTTTTTTAGTTGTTATGGTATACCATTAATAGGAGGTCAATTTCATTAGAAAAATTTTTCTTGAAAACTCACTGTAGTTTACTATATATAGACTCTTTTCTGTGAAATCATCCGTCTTATTCTATGAGTTTTCTATTGGTGTGGGGTAAGAGTTCTGGAAAACTTATAGGATAGATCCATCGTTCCTTCTGTGAGCTCACCCATCGGATAGGGAAGAAGTCCCCTAGAAGGGTTGGGTTCTTAATTGGTCCTAGAGGACGTAACGTCCGTCTAAGAAATGGTCGACTCTGTGGTCTCTTCGGACTCTAATATAATCGTTTACCTTATTTCACCTATTAGTAACTAGAACTATAGTTTAATCGTACCTATAAGTCGAACCTTATTACATTAGTACCACTAGGAGATTTACACCTTCTCTTTCCTTCTTCTTAATCTCAGTCTATCTAAAAAAATAAAAAATTATATTTACATAAATAAAATTAACTTCAATTAATGAAATGTTATAACATAACCAAAACGTAATGTAGTTGTAATTAGACGGTATCCATATGTGCATCTATAAAAATTTACGAGACGTGGACCCAAACTTCTACCTCCTTTCTGGTACTTTGTTTCTTACGACCACCGGTGATTTTCATTTTGTTGTTTCCTTTCCGTAACAGAAGACCTCACAAGTCCTCCTAGAGTCAGGACGTCTGTAGTATTAAAATCGAGTCACTCTGAAGTCTGAAAACTTCTCAAAATTCTATGTCTATACAAAATTCGGTAATCGTACCAAAACAATATCTTGAAATTCTGTCCATAAACAAAATTCGGTGATCACATCATTAAACAATGTTCTCGTATGTACGCACAATTCAGCGAAGTCACCACAGACTGAGAAACACTGGGGTTCATGACATCGGGAGGTCCAAGGAGACAGGTACTACTTAGAGCTCCGTTCTTATGACCTCATTCAACGGTACGGGAGGAGGTTCCTCAGAAGGGTTTGGTCCCTACCTTGGACACAGAGAACGCCCCCGTTATCTTTAGATTATGTCTATACACAGGTTAGTCTATAACAAGAACCTCGACTCAAATTTGGAAAGCTAAGTTAGTCACTCGAAGGGAATAGATGTCCATAAAACACCACTTTAGGATGGAATTTGTCTTCCTCTGTTGACTCAGGAAAAACTCCATAAGACTGAATCATCGACGATCTCTCTTAAAGAGTAACGGATTTTTATTTATACCAAGATTGACACTCCAGAAACTCCTAAATTCTACTCTTTACATTTAGTAATAATTATAATGTCCGTGTGTAAGACGAATTTTCGAAAGACAGTTTTAAAGATTTAAGAAAGATAAAAGACAATAAAGTTCGTAGACAAGAAAAGTGAAGGTAGGGAGATTGAAGGAGAGTTCAAACAAAAGTTGAACCCTACCCTAATGTTCACTCTGACATCCGTACACGTATGTTCACACTCACATAAATAAAGTCTCTTTCCACATACGTCTACGTCCGTGTATATATGTATGTATACGTAGATTGGAACTTGGATCCAACCTTTTTGGTTACTACAAAGATTGTCTTTGCTGAAAAGATTTTCTTTCCTGAGTCGTTTCACAAAGATATGTAAAGTAAGTAAGAAGTGTCGTAGGTACACTTCAAACCTAAACAGTAGAGTTGAAAAGAAGACTTCATTCATTTGGACTCTGAGTCCAGTTAATGTGATAATTGTTATTGAAGAGTTTCTTTAATTTTGAACACGTAAAAACTTGATAAATTTTTTACTTGGTCCATCATGCATGTCGTTAAAAACTTTAAGTCGTTTATCTTATGAAATTTTTTACAGTCAAATAACATACATTAGTGAGAAGTTCCGTACTCTCAAATTTTGAAGACCAAAACGTACCAAGTCCCAATTCCTTTTAGGTACACCAACTCAGTGTGTATTTTGACCCTCTGTAGAGAAATTTGTTCTTTCTTTCGTTACACAATATATACCTATATCCTTATCACTTTAAATTTTTTTCTTTACTTGCAAACTATGGTAAACTATGACTTTATAGTAAAGGCAAAAAAAAGAACATTTGACTCCTGATTGGATACATATGTTTTTCTTCTTTAACCGTATTTTACCGAGTTTTGTCTTCTCGTGATATTGACGTGTGTGGTAGTACCTCCTCTAAAATTTTGTGTCTTTATCTCGGTCTGCTGACTGTCATCTGTGTACTTCTTCTCCGATAGTCTTGAGTTTAGTATAGGGGTTTCACATAAGGATAACCTGTCATTTCTGTAATTCAATTTGGTAAACGAAAATCCTGTTGAACAATACGTCGTTGTTTTAGGTTCACTTATCTTGACTCACTTTAATATTATTACATACCGAAGAGTAAATCCGTAAACAAGACTGTAAACTTATGGTAATTATTAATGAGTGCTTCTCGACTGAGTAACCTTTTCTGAGACTACGACCCTTCCTAATCCCCGTCCTTCTGCCCCTTCCCCTTCCGTCTCCTACTCTACCGACCTACCGTAGTGGTTGAGCTTCCTGTACTCCAACTCACTTGAGGCCCTCACCACTACCTGTCCCTCCGGACCGTACGACGCTAAGTACCCCAACGTTTCTCAGCCTGTACTGACTCGTTGACTTGACTTGACTTATTAATGAGTCAAGAAGTTCAGGTAAAGTATATTGACTTGATTTTTCACTAAGGTAAGTCCAACAAAAAATTTATATTTAAATAAATAAAATTAACCTCCGATTAACGAAATGTTATAACATCACCAAAACGGTATGTAACTGTACTCAGGTGGTAACTACATGTACACAAGGTCCATTGGTATGGTCCAATTTTTCTATACAGACAAAAAAGTTTTTGGACCCTGACACTTAGTGTCCTAGTCTTCCTTAAATTCGAGGGATCACTCGACCTGAAACCTTTATTTGTATATATATGTACTATAAATATAACGAATAAGTTATAGAAAGTCACCAATACTATTTTAAATCGTAACCCTTATATAAAGTGAATTTTTTACCTTCCTTAGTATAAACATCGATTGTTCCATTTAAAAGTTCATCTTCTTCTTTCTATTAAGTTGTATTTTATATTAATGTGACTTGTTAGGAAGTGCGGTTACTATTTGGGGAAATATATACCTGTAACTAGAATGTATGTGTTCTTTTTTATTAAACGTATCAATTTTAGACCATATTTGTACACGAAGTAAAATCAATCCCAGTAAAATCTCAGATCTGTAATGATGTAGTTTGAAAAATAACTTTAACCACAAAGTAGATCTGGTGGTAACCTCTGTACGTAACTACTAGTCAAAAAGGTCACTGGGACTATTACTACCGAGTCGTCCATTTCTTAGCGAGACGTTACGTCCTCTACGTCTTTTACGCACAACCTAGGGATCCAGCTCTTCTAGGGAACCTCATCTTTTGCCATTGGGAGAGTTCATAACAACGGACTTTTTAGGGTGTCTGTCTCCTCAGACCACCCGATGTCAGGTATCTTACCGTTTCTCAGTCTGAGATGACTCGTTGACTCGTACGTGGCCATTGGTTATACGTGTGGCTCGACTTATTTCCTCCTCTAGGATATCCCTTATTTTACCTTACGGAACGATACTTTGTGTGATATACAACTTCAGATGTAAACCCCCTTCTATTTAATACCATCACTACATGTTTTCCTTATTACTTGTTTTTCACAATTCGACTCTAAAGTTTTAGAAATGGACTTTTGTAGACTGATAGACTTCCGGACAAAAGACCCCAAAAGGGTCTCGTGTCTCACGGAATAAAAGACAGAGGTGGGACTTGAGGAAAGTTCCCCTACAATTTCCAGTCGTAGAACATCACCAGTATAAATCAGAAACATCTCCGTCGACCGTTCCTGGTTGAAGGTCAGTCGTCTCGGGGAAGTGTCCGTGTATAAACTGGTACAAAACCCCCGTCCAGTACCGGTAATGCAGGGTGTCACGACCCTTCCGAGTAAGAGTCTAGATGACTTCTAGGGTAGCTGTCCGGTGAGTCACACGATAATGATCTGGTCCGGAACTTTCGTCGTTTCAGAGACCTGGTATGGACAGAATGATCGGAAACCAGGTCCTTTTATAAAAGAGAACTACGAAGAAGGGTATAGATCTCAATGTAATAATGTTAATAACTAGAGTATACCTTGACGTATAGTCGTAAAGTAGTATCCGAATCAGTGTATAAACCATTGTATTCTTTATTAGAAGACTTCGTTCTATGTATCTTTTATTATATCGATCGTCAATAATCATTCCAGTGTTCGTTCTTGAATTCTTGAAAGGGTATCGGGACCGAGAAACTAAAAGTCGACAACAAATAACTCAAAATTAGAGGACTAAGTCCTCGTCTGATTTTAATAACGGTACAAAATTTCTGTAGTTCTATCGTTTACAGAATGGTACTCCTCAATGAAAAACATCTTCGTCTTACTCGAGACAGATGTATATGGTATTAGAATTTATTACAAATAAATGAAATGATTTCATTGTTTTTCTAACTTTTTTGTATATATTTAGGGAGTTTCCGTTTCTTTAAGTATTAGCCAATAGTTTTGACGTAAGATTCTTTTGAAACAAGAGATTTGTCTATCTGCTGGTTTAAGGTCAGATCATGGTCGAATGATAATTATTGTTTTAAACAAATAGAGGAATTGGAATCTTTCACAAAAGGTATTTAGAACTTTTTGATTGTCATAAGAAGATTTCCGTACTCTTATTTTGGTATCTTCCGTACGAACTTTTGACTAAGATAACGTTGACTGTTTGGACCAGTATTATGAAGTTATACTATTGATCTTAATATTAACTGGTATAAAAAAGTCCGTATAGTCTAGATATACGTAAATTGTATTAAAATCATATAGATATAATCATTGCAGTTGGTATGTCATATTGGACTTTTCTGAATAGTGGGAAAGTTGTCATGAAGAGTACATTAAATTGTACAGGTCACTTGGGTCCATCGAATTATCGAGAAACTCTACAGAGTCCCCGGGAGACTTCGTAGGGTTTCAATCGATCTTCAGTTCAATAAATCCTTCAAACCAACTATTTATAGTTTTCCCAAATATTGTCAGTCCATGCTAATATACAGTGAAACTTTATTATAAATAAATCGGTTTCCATTGTTTTCTAAAGTTTCCATTTATATCTTGTCTAGTTAATTCTCCATTCCTTTGAATTTAGATAATAATTTTCGTCAAGTGATAGACTTCTTTCATATAGGAGAATTGTCTCTTTTTCCGGTTTAAGTTCAAAACGTGGTCGAATGAAATTTGAGTAGATCCATTTGGAGTAAATTAAATAAAATTTGAATCAGTCATGATTGTTACGTATTTTGTGTGTGGTCACTATAAACAAACGTCACAAGGAGGGAGACGTGTCGTGTTAACTTATTCACTCGGATTTATTTACCGGTGGAAGTGCGGGAACACAGTCCCTCCTTTAATCTGTGACTTCTCTGAACGTTTGTCTCCTTCGGTTTTATTTGTTTCTTCTCCCTTGACGAAACCTTCACTGTCCACGTTGTCTAATTTTGACACATCAATCGTGACTGATGTAACCTTCCCCGGATGTCTAGAACTCTTCTTCATATTCGACCTTGTTCCTTGATAGACTTTCACTTGACTGGGGTGTGACGCGAGTTGTCGAGGTCTCTTTAAGGATCTAAATAAAATGATAATAGTAAATTTTTTACAAAAACTCTTAAATAGGCAATAAAATAATGGTATCGTGTGTTCATATACATCTCGGTAAATGGCATACATGTGTCTGTAAGATATCTCGTTAGTGACATCCCTTACAAAATATAAAACATTCTAAATAAATCATAGGACGAAGTATCCAAGATTTTCATATAAAATTACGCAGTAAAAAATAAGATGAGTAACTGATCCAACCGATTTTAGACTGAACCAATGAGTAAGAGGTTCAGAATTAAGAGAAAAAGTTAATGTACGTAAAAATGAAAATTTATATCATCATCAAGGAGTTATACTTTAAGATTCCATTAAAATACATTCATTTAAAAGATTTATGGACTCCGTATACGTGAAATCATGGGAAAAAAAAACGTAAAATAGATATGATTTTATCAAAATTTTACAAGATACGGAAAACTACGTAAGAGGAAAATATTTAATTAATTTATTTAAAAATTGTCACAACATAACCAAAACGGTATGTAATTGTACTTAGACGGTACCCATATGTGCACAAGGGGTATGACTTGTGGGGAGGGTGGAGGAAGGGTTATGGTAGGGAGACCCAGTAGGGTCACGTGATCGGGGTCCGTAGGACATAGTACGTAACTTGAACCTGTTCGTTAAGTAAAGTATATACTATAATATGTAAAAAGTTACGGTAAGAGGGTTTAGTAGGGTGGGAGAGGGAGAGGGAGACTCAGGTTTTCTGACAAGATATATAGACACAGAGAAAACGACAGAACATATGTCCCAATAGCAATGGTAGAAAGATTTAAGGTATATATACGTAATCATATGACATAACCACAAAAAGAAAGACCGAATGAAGTGAGACATATTAGCCGAGTTCAAAGTAGGTGGAGTAATCTTGACTAAGTTTACATAAGAAAAATTACCGACTCATTATGAGGTAACACATATACATGGTGTCGAAAGAATAGGTAAGTAGACGACTACCTGTAGATCCAACAAAGGTACAGGACCGATAATATTTGTCACGACGCTACTTGTAACC
>SJYO01006231.1:88504804-88531086 GCA_006410555.1 Capra ibex
AAAAATTGTCACAACATAACCAAAACGGTATGTAATTGTACTTAGACGGTACCCATATGTGCACAAGGGGTATGACTTGGGGGGAGGGTGGAGGGAGGGTTATGGTAGGGAGACCCAGTAGGGTCACGTGATCGGGGTCCGTAGGACATAGTACGTAACTTGAACCTGTTCGTTAAGTAAAGTATATACTATAATATGTAAAAAGTTACGGTAAGAGGGTTTAGTAGGGTGGGAGAGGGAGAGGGAGACTCAGGTTTTCTGACAAGATATATAGACACAGAGAAAACGACAGAACATATGTCCCAATAACAATGGTAGAAAGATTTAAGGTATATATACGTAATCATATGACATAACCACAAAAAGAAAGACCGAATGAAGTGAGACATATTAGCCGAGTTCAAAGTAGGTGGAGTAATCTTGACTAAGTTTACATAAGAAAAATTGCCGACTCATTATGAGGTAACACATGTACATGGTGTCGAAAGAATAGGTAAGTAGACGACTACCTGTAGATCCACCGAAGGTACAGGACCGATAATATTTTTCATGACACTACTTGTAACCCCATGTACACAGCGAAAGTTAAGACCAAAGACACCAAACATATGTGTCGTCATCCTAACGACCCAACATTCCGTCAAGATAAAGGTCAAAGAATTCCTTAGAGGTGTGACAAGAGGTATCACCGACATGATCAAACGTAAGGGTGGTTGTCACATTCTCCCAAGGGAAAAGAGGTGTGGGAGAGGTCGTAAATAACGAACATCTGAAAACCTAGTGTCGGTAAGACTGACCACACTTTACCATGGAGTAACACCCAAATTAAACGTAAAGAGACTATTACTCACTATAACTCGTAGAAAAGTACACAAACAATCGGTACACATACAGAAGAAACCTCTTTACAGAAAAATCAAGAAACCGGGTAAAAAACTAACCCAACAATAAAAAGACCTCAACTCGACGTCCTCAAGGAACATATAAAAACTCAAATCAAGAAACAGTCAACGAAGTAAAAGATAAGAAAAGAAGGTAAGACTTCCGACAGAAAAGTGGAACGAATCTCAAAGGAAACAACACTCCTTCGAAAATTAATCCAGGGTAAACAAATAAAAACGAAAATAAAGGTCATATGACCCTCCACCCAGTATCTCCTAAGACGACACTACATACAGTCTCTCACAAAACGGATACAAGAGGAGATCCTCAAGATATCAAAGACCTCAATACATATCTAGAAATTAGGTAAAACTCAAATAAAAACACATACCTTAATCTTTCACAAGATCAAAGTAGGAAAATACTCACCAACTGGTCACAAGGGTCGTAGAGAACAATTTCTCCAACAGAAAAGAAGTAACATATAAGAACGGAAGAAACAGTTTCTATTCCACAGGTATCCACACACCTAAATAGAGACCCTAAAGTTAAAACAAGGTAAATAGATATAAAGACAGAAACACGGTCATGGTATGACAGAACTACTGACGCCGAAACATCATCTCGAATTTCAGTCCGTCCAACTAAGGAGGTCAAGGTAAGAAGAAAGTTATAACGAAACCGATAAGATCGAAAAAACATAAAGGTGTGCATAACACTTTAATAAACAAGATCGAGAAACTTCTTTATGACGATCATCGAACTATCCCTAACGTAACTTAGATATTTAACGAAAACCATCATATGAGTAAAAGTGATATAACTAAGAAGGCTAAGTACTTGTACCATATAAAGAGGTAGATAATCACAGGAGACTAAAGAAAGTGGTCGCAAAATGTCAAAAGATATATATCCAGAAATCAAAGAAATCCACCTAGATAAGGATTCATAAAATAAGAAAAGTAACGTTTCCACTTACCTTAACAAAGGAATTAAAGGGAAAGATAAAAGAATAATCACATATCCTTACGTTCCCTAAAGACACACAATCAAAATATAGGACGTTTAAATGATATAAGTAACTAATCGAGATCATCAAAAGGACGCCCCAGAAATCCCAAAAGATATATGTCCTCGTACCGTAGACGTTCGTCACTGTCAAAATGAAGAAGAAAAGGTTAAACCTAAGGAAAATAAAGAAAAAGACGAGACAAACGACACCGGTTTGAAGGTTTTGATACAACTTATCATTACCACTTTCACCCGTGGGAACAGAACGAGGACTGAAATCCCCTTTACGAAAGTTGAAAAGTGGTAACTCATATTACAAACGTCACCCAAACAGTATATATCGAAAATAATACAACTCCATACAAGGAAGATAAGGACGAAAGACCTCTCAAAAATTTGGATGACAATGGAACAATTTTTTTTTTTCTGGGAGAAAAATTTCGTTTAAAGTATATCCATAAAAATATTAAAAACACAAAAAAAAATATAACACAAAACCTCTCAGATAGGAGATGAGATCTAAAAATTAGAGACGAAAAACCATAAACAATATTTAAAACATGGAAATTCTTAGGTTAGAAGTCATGGGTAAAAATGAATCCTCACACTAATGAACGAAGTAACACGAGAGAGGAAAAAAACTGAAAGGAAAAAGAGACGGTCCAGTGGAGATAGAGGAGGGATGGGGAAGAGAAGAGATGAATTAAGACAGTTACAGAAACCCACAGGTCCCGACACCTCTTGTGAATCCCTTGACTAATACCCATCTAACCAGAGAGGGGAAAACTAAGGGGGAGAAGAGGAGGACCAATGGAGATAGAGGAAGTAGGGAGAAGAGAAGAGTTACATTGAGACACTTTGAGAGACCCATAGGGAATGACACCTCTGAGAAAAGTGGTAATTGGATCTACAAAATAGTAACCACGACATACCTACCTCTTCAGAACTCCGATGACATTCTTATTCTGACTTTTGGTCCCAGTCTTCCGAACTTACGTTTTGAACCCTTGGTCTTTTGAGGACTGAAGTCCCCTGTAATTAACTGTTCTCGAGTAGGTTTTCGGAGGTATGGATGTGACTTTGGTTCGAAGTAGATCCTCGATTGTTCAAAGTCTCGTTCTGTATGGTTCGATTAATAGGTTGTTACGTTCTTGTATTTTATGTCCACCCTTTTTCAGTGTGGTTTAGGTATCTGTGGAGTTTTTAGTGATGACCTGTGAAGTGACTTGAGGTCTCACTTCTGTATGTCAAGGTGAGTGGTCTTGTGACTGTGTTCGAAGGGATTGGTCTTTTGCAACTGTTCGGTGTACAGGTTGGGGTTGGTGTCCCTCCTTGGAGGTGTTTTATCTCCTTGGTGTTTGAAGGTCGTATGTCTTTCCGGTGGGGTTTGTGTCGTTAGATTTTGTTATACTTTTCCGTCTCTTTATAAGTCGTCTATTTCCTTGTACTATTTACGGGTGGTTTGGTTTGTTTTCTCTTCTATCCCTCAGATGGTCTTTTTCTTAAGTCTTATTACTATTATCTTTACTAGGTTTTAGAACTTTTGTTTTACCTCAATATCTATTTATTAGATCTCTGTTCCTGAATCTTCTACGTTCTTTTCAAATTGTTCCTGACTCTTCTTTATTTTTTCTCAGTTAGTTATTACTTATTACCTTATTGACTCTAGTTTTCGTGAGACCTCCCTTGGTTGTCATCTTATTGACTCCGTCTTCTCTCCTATTCACTCCACCTTCTATCTTACCACCTTTATTTATTTCGTCTCTCCTTTTTTCTTTTATGCTTAATTTTCTTTACTCCTTTTGGAGTCTCTGTAGACCCCGTTACAATATACGGGGTTGTAAGTTTAGTATCCTCAGGGTCTTCTTCTTTTGTTTTTCTTTCCGGTACTCTTTTATGAGTTCCTCTATTAGTAACTTTTGAAGGAATTTTACCCTTTCCTTTATCGGTGGGTTCAGGTTCTTTCGGTCTCTCAGGGTTTGTCCTTTTTGGGTTCCGTTTTGTGAGGTTCTGTGTATATTGGTTTAATTGTTTCTAGTTTGTGTTTCTTGTTTATAATTTTCGTCGTTCCCTTTTTTATTGTTTATTGTGTGTTCTCCTAAGGGTACTCCTATTGTCGACTAGAAAGTTATCTTTGAGAAGTCCGGTCTTCCCTTACCGTCCCGTATGAATTTCACTACTTTCTTTTTTTGGATGTTGTGTCTCATGACATGGGTCGTTCCTAGAGTAAGTTTATACTTCCTCTTTAGTTTTCCAAATGTCTGTTTCGTTTTCGAGTCTCTTAAGTCGTTGTCGGTTGGTCAAGAAGTTGTTTGTGATTTCCTAGAAGAGATCTGTCCTTTGTGTCTTTTACACATATTTGATCTTGGGTTTTGTTGTTTCATTTACCGTTACCCTAGTGTGAATAGTTATTAATGGAATTTACATTTACCCAACTTACGGGGTTGGTTTTCTGTTTATGACCGACTTACCTATATTTTTGTTCTGAGTATATATACGACAGATGTTCTCTGAGTGTAGATTTGTTCCCTATGTATGTCTGACTTTCACTTCCCGACCTATTTCTATAAAGTGTGTTTACCTCTGGTTTTCTTCCGTCCTCCTCGTTATGAGTATAGTGTATTATATCTGAAACTTTATCTCCGACACTTTTCTCTGTTTCTTCCTGTGATGTATTACTAGTTCCCTAGTTAGGTCCTCCTTCTATATTATTATTATTATTAATAATATATATACGTGGGTTGTATCCCCGTGGAGTTATACATTCCGTTTACGATTGTCATACTTTTCCCTTTAATTATCATTGGGTTATTATGACCCTCTACAATTATGGGGTGAGTGTGGATACCTATCTAGTTTATTTGTCTTTCGATCATTCCTTTGTGTTTGAAATTTCCTATGATACCTAGTCAATCTGAATTAATATAGATATCCTGTAAAGTGGAGTTTTGTTACTTAAAGTGGAAAAAGAGTCCAAGTGTGTCTTGAACGTGTAGGACCTGGTATTTAGATCGGAACCATTTAATTTTTTTTTGTTTTACTTTATTAAAGTTCGTAGAAAAGACTAGTGTCACATCATTGTAATCTACAGTTGATGCCCCCTCCTCCCCGCCCTTAGATAACTTGATAATTTACAATTTTTATGTTTGTGTACCTCCGATTCATTGTGCCAAGACTTATTGGTTGGTTTTAGTCTTCTTTAGTTTTTTACGGATATTTGCTTACTTTTACTTTTGTGTTGTTGGGTTTTGGATACCCTAAGTCATTTTAATCACGATTCCCCTTCCAAGTATCGTTGTGTTCGAACGGAGTTCTTTGTTCACCTTTTAGTTTATTTATTTGGTTGAGATGTGGATTTCGTTGAACTTTTTCTTCTTTACTTCTTGAGGTCCCAATCATCTTCCTTTATTTAGTAGTTTTGATCCCGTCTTTATTCACTTTTCATTGTTTCCTCTGGTATCTTTTTTTAGTTGTTTCGATTTTCGACCAAGAAACTCTTCTATTTCTTTTATCTGTTTGGTAATCGGTCTGAGTAGTTCTTTTGTTCCCTTTTGTTAGTTTAGTTGTTTTAATCTTTACTTTTACCTCTTTAGTGTTCTCTGTTGTGTTTTTATGTTTCCTAGTATTCTCTGATGATAGTCGTTGATATACGGTTATTTTACCTGTTAAACCTTCTTTACCTGTTTAAGGATCTTTTCATATTGAAAGGTTTTGACTTGGTTCTTCTTTATCTTTTAGAATTGTCTGACTCGTGTTCATTCCTTTCACTTTGACATTAGTCTTTAGAAGGTTGTTTGTCTTCGGGACCTGGTCTATCGAAGTGTCGACTTAAGATGGTTTTTAGTCTCTTCTCGATTGTGGATAGGATGGGTTTAAGAAGGTCTTTTCACGTCTTCCATTTGAAGGTTTGAGTAAGATACTTCGGTGGTAGTGGGATTATGGTTTTGGTCTGTTTCTACGGTGTTTTTCGTTATGTTATGACATTGCAATTTTTTTTTTTGTTTTGATGTACTAAAAAATCTAAAAACCATGTATACACTTGTTAACACATGTTTGACTTCACAGACATATCACTAGGAGTTTTGTTGGTTATTTTAGAGTTTATATGTCCGGTTATAGTGACTACTTGTATCTTCGTTTTAGAAATTGTTTTAGGATCGTTTGTCTTAGGTTGTTGTGTAATTTTTATATTATGTACTAGTTCACCCGAAATAGTGTCCCTACATTCCTAAGAAATTATAGGTACTTAGTTAGTTACATTATGTGGTGTAATTGTTTAACTTTCTATTTTTAGTATACTAATAGAGTTATCTACGTCTCTTTCGGAAACTGTTTTAAGTTGTAGGTAAATACTATTTTTGAGAGGTCTTTCGTCGTTATCTTCCTTGTATGGAGTTTTCCGACGGGTGAGAGTTGTGATGATAAGTTGTATCTAAACCTTCAAAACCGGTGTCGTTAGTCTCGTCTTTTTCTTTATTTTTATTAGGTTTAACCTTTTCTTCTTCGTTTTGAGAGTGACGAACGTCTACGGTACTAGGAGATGTATCTTTTGGGATTTCTGAGGTGGTCTTTTAATGATCTCGATAAGTTACTTATATCATTTCAACGTCCCATATTTTGATTGTGCGTCTTTAGGGAACATAAGGATATGTGATTGTTACTCTTTTGTCTTTCTCTTTAGTTCCTTTGTTAAGGTAAGTGGTGACGTTGCATTTCTTATTTTGTGAATCCTTATTTAGATGGATTTGTTTGTTTTCTTGATGTATATCTTTTGATATTTTGTGACTACTTTCATTAGTTTCTCCTGTGTTTATCTACTTCTTTATATGGTACAAGTACCTAACCTTCTTAGTTATATGACTTTTACTCATATGATGGGTTTCTTTAGATATCTAAGTTACGTTCGATGGTTCTCATCGAACCATGGATAGTTCGATGTTTGTCGTAAAAAGTGTCTTGATCTTGTTTATTAAAGTGTTAAACATACCTTTATGTTTTTTGGATCTTATCGGTTCCGTTAGCACTCTTTCTTATCTTAACCTCCTTAGTTAGACTGACTGAATTACGAGATGATGTTTCGATGTCAATAGTTCTGTCATACCATTACCGTGTTTTGTCTTTATATCTAGTTACCTTGTTTTAACTTTAGGGTCTCTATTTAGGTGTGTGGATACCTGTGGAGTAGAAACTGTTTCCTCCGTTCTGATATGTTACCTATTTTCTGTTAGAGAAATTGTTCACTGGGACCCTTTTGACCAGTTGGTGAGCATTTTCTTACTTTGATCTTGTGAAAGATTGTGGTATGTGTTTTTATTTGAGTTTTACCTAATTTATAGATTTATATTCTGGTCTTTGATATCTTGAGGATCTCCTCTTGTATCCGTTTTGTGAGAGACTGTATGTAGTATCGTCCTAGGGGACACTGAGTGGAGGGTCTCATTACCTTTATTTTCGTTTTTATTTTTTTACCATGGATCAATTTGAATTTTCAAAAACGTGTTGCTTTCTCTGATATTCTGTCGGAAGTCTTACCCTTTTTATTATTGTTTGTTTCGTTGACTGTTTCTTAGTTAGAGTTTTTATATGTTCGTTGAGGACGTCGAGTTGAGGTCTTTTTATGTGCCGGGTTAGTTTTTTACCCGGTTTCTTGATTTATCTGTAAAGAGGTTTCTTCTGTTTGTCTACCGATTGTTTGTGTACTTTTCTACGAGTTGTAGTGAGTAATAGTCTCTTTACGTTTAGTTTTGGTGTTATTCCATGGTAGAGTGCGGTCAGTGTTACCGTCGATAGGTTTCAAGTGTGTGTCATTTACGACCTCTCCCACACCTCCTTTCCCTTGGGACAATGTGACAACCACCCTTACGTTTGATCATGTCGGTGATACCTCTTGTAACACCTCTAAGGAGTTTTTTGACCTTTATCTTGACGGAATACTGGGTCTTTGGGGTGACGACCCGTATGTGTGGTTCCTTTGGTCTTAACTTTCTTTGTGAACATAGGGTTACAAGTAGTGTCATGACAGATATTATCGGTCCTGTACCTTCGTTGGATCTACAGGTAGCCGTCTACTTACCTATTCTTTCGACACCATGTATATGTGTTATCTTATAATGAGTCGGTAATTTTTCTTATGTAAACTTAGTCAAGATTACTCCACAAACTTTGACCTCGAATAATATGTCTCACTTCATTCAGTCTTTCTTGTGGTGGTTATTTCATATGATTGTGTATATGTAACTTAAATCTTTCTACCATTGGTACTGGGATATACACTCTATCGTTTTCTCTGTGTCTATATATCTTGTCAGAAAACCTGAGACACCCTCTTCCGCTCCCACCCTACTAAACTCTCTTGTCGTGACTTTGTACATATAATAGTATACACTTTGTCTAACATTCAGGTCCGAGCTACGTACTCTGACCCACGAGTCCCGACCACGTGACCCTAAGGGGACTCGTTACCATACCCCTCCCTCCACCCTCCCCCAAGTCCTACCCCTTGTATACATGTGGGTACCGACTAAGTACAGTTACATACAGTTTTTGGTGATGTTAAAACATTTCATTATTCGGAGGTTAATTTAATTTTTCTTTTTTTTATTAAAATCTTTTCTTTAAGACTTTAAAGACACAGTAAGACACCCAAGTACATCATCTCCACTGACATTCCTTCCCCTTTTATTATACTGATTAAAAGTGTGTCTGTCCGAAAGGAGTATAGTAACTTCGTTAAGTTAAGTATAAAACAGTAGTTTTTAATTATAAAAATACCAAGACTAGACGTAGTCTCTTAAGTGACACGGAAGAGATTATTCGTTTGGACAGGGTGAAAATTGAAAAGGGGGTACTACAGTATATAAGTCAAAATTACTCTTTAAGGACGTGAACTTTTAACTTAACGTTGTTACAAGGGATATGTTAGATACGTCCCTAACATTCCACGACTTTTAATTTCGAGGATTTTAAGACTAACCTCTTTCTTGTATTCGTTCAATTTTTGAACATATAGTATAAATTCTCAGAAGGGACCCAAGGGACGGTAGTCACGTCCTCCGGGTACAAGTCAGGGACCCAACCCTTCTACAGGATCTCTTCCTTTACCGTTGGGTAAGGTCATAAGAACGAACCTCTTAGGGTACCTGTCTCCTCGGACCACCCGATGTCAGGTACCCCAGTGTTTCTCAGTCTGTGTTGGCTCGTTGATACGTGCGTGTGTGTGTACAAACTACTAATGTCCTTAATATTTCTTTTTCCTTCCTCCACCTTCCTTCTCTCTCTTCCTACACACACGCACACACACGATTCAAAATACGTACAAGTCCGGTCCAGACGGTTTTTACACTAAGAACTTATCTCTCGGTCACTGTCGCAAACACCCTTTCACACACAAGCATTTCCCTTGTCGGTCACGTGTCCGAACATGTCGTGTTTTCACGAACAAATTCTACAAGTTCAAGTATTTTCCCTTCGACCAGACCACTCCCTTTAGTCGTTCTACCTCTGCCTCCTCTCTACCACAGTCTTCTACGACTCCTTGTTCCTTCGAAGAGACTTCGACCACTTTGGAGGTCACTGTTCCTCAGGGAGCAGGTGTATACATAGAGGTCGTGAAATACTTTAAGTTATATTTTTTTGGATGTTGGTATACTTTTTTTTAACTTTCTTTTAGGTTTTAGTTGAAGATCATCTTTTTTATGTATTATCAATATGAAACTAACTTTAATTAATTAATTAATTTAAATACTTTTCTGTGAAAGAGGAACCTTCCTTTCGATACTGTTTGGATCTGTTGTATACTTTTTTGCCTCTGTAGTAAAACACTATTTCCAGACGGGTCAGTTTTGATGCCAAAAAGGTCATAAGTACTTGCTTGTACTCTCAATAAGGGATTTCTTCTAACTCACGACCTTTTAACTACAAAAGTTTAATACCACGGTCTCTTCTGAGAACCCTCAGGGAACCTTACATTCCTCTAGTTTGGTAATTAGGGATTTCCTTTAGTTGAGACTTATAAGTAACTTTCCTGACTACGACTTCGACTTCGAGGTTATGAAACCGGTGGAAAACTCTTCTCCACTGAGTGACCTTTTCTGGGACTACGACCCTCCTCTTCCTCCACCGTCTCCTACTCTACTAATCTATCGTAGTGGTTGAGTTACCCGGACTTAGAGTCGTTTAAGACCCTCTGTCACTATCTGTCACTTTGGACCCACGACGTCAGGTACCCCCAGTGTTTCTGAGTATATGCCGAATCGGTGACTTGATGTATAACATTAATATATTCGTACCCAGGGACTAAGTTAAAATCTAATGGTTTCTGAACCTTTATTTTCCTATGTCGTCTCCCAGAAAATTTTACACCCCTTCTTCGTCATAGATTCGATGTTAAAGGAGATGTTAAAGTATATATCTTTATATACTAAAGTTTATACGCATACCTTTTATCTCCACTAGAAATAAGTTCACATTTCTCCTTACGGGAGGTTTACCATCCACGTGTACTACTTTGAAAATCTTTATACCACGTTTGAATTCTTTAGTTTTACGTTGCAGATTAGTGTTTCTTGTTTTCGTTCATTATTCCTTACACTTTTCGTCAAACTTTCTACGTATTTCACACTAAATAATCGTAGTTCAGAAGGGACTATCGAGTCTACCATTTCTTATACGGACGTTACGGTCTTAGACCCCGAGATAGGGACCCGGCCTTGCTAGGGGACCTCTTCCCTTACCGTTGGGTGAGGTCATAAAAACGGACCTCTCAGGGTACCTGTCTCCCGTCAGGTACCCCAGCGTCTCAACCTGTAACAACTCACTGACTGTGTTGTTGTTCTTTTACGTCTTCTCGTGAGTAAAAGTAAAAACCACTTTCGTTACTTCTTACACATTCACTGACGAGATGAGAAAGTTAATTTTTTGTAATTTTTCGTTACTTTTCTTGTTTTACACTGACTGAATATCTAAAATGGTGTGGTTTAAATATTTGAGAGTCTGTAAGACGTGTTTTGAACATATTTACGTATTTTATTGATTTACCGTCTCTGGTAACTACTTTTTTATAGATCAGAAACTTTCTTATGTTATTTTTCGTTCTTGGGACGATTTAAGTACTACGTTTTCGTTTCCTTACCTTGTCTGTTAAAAGCTCATGGATTGTTATTTTATATTTATATAAGTCGGAGTGACCATTACTTTATGAACATTTTATTCGAGTTATCGTATAGGTATAAAATGTCTTATTTATGACAAAATAAACTTATAATCCTCCCTCCTCTATGACACTTTACAACCAGCGTACTTGACGAAAACATTCCTTTCCAAACGGTTATAAGGCACCAGACCTAGGGAGAATAGTATCAGTGTATCCTTGGTAGAAAATTTTTTATTTAATTAATTAATTTTACAGGAATGTGTAGACATGTTGGGAGGTGTCGATTATAAGACTAACCGATGAAGTCCATTATCGTTTCTAGGAACGTGAAACCAAGATGCAGATGACCTTCGTAAAATGTGGAGGTTAAGTGAGAGGATTAACTCAGTAATACAGGTAGTAATTTACCGGTTGTGATTGAGAACGTCAAGAGTCAGCGAGTCGGTACAAACTGAAAAAGACTGGGGTATCTGACATCTGGTGGTCCGAGGAGAAAGGTACCCTAAGAGGTCCGTTCTAATGACCTCACCCAGCAGTAAAGGAAGAAGTCCCCTAGAAAGACTAGGTCCCTATGTTGGGAACGCAGAGGACGTAACTTCAACCCAAGAAATGGTGAGACGGTGTCCCTTAATTTATAAATGTAAAGAAAAACGTAATATTTAATTTTGAAATTAATTAATGAGTTCATTTGGTTGTTGGGGTCGCTAGAACCGAGACCCAATCAGACCTGTCTGAGAGTCCACTTGAGTCATTAGTAAGAACGGACGGTAAGGTAGATCGGAAGAAGACGTCATAAATGACTTGAGAACCTGAGTGGACACCCCTCAGAAACTCTCCTTTCAACGTTGTATCTACAGGGTCGAGGAGAACCTACCAACTACTACCTCTGTCTCCGAAACAAAGGTCTGTTCTGTTACCCTACCTCAATTCGTAAACAGGGGATCAGTCTCAATACTCAGGTGTTCTTTGTCGATACAGGACAGGTAAGGTTCCAACGGGTCCGACTCCCTACGTAATCTCCTCTATAAATGTCAAGAGGTATGGACGAGTAATCCATGTAAAGGAGGGACAATCATGGTAGAGATTATTAATTATAGAGACACCCTGTGACCAGACCCATCTACCCTTTTGAAAGAAAAGTGAAAGACAAAAATCCTCTGTCACAATGTTCAGTCTACCTAAATCATAAATAATGAAGAGAGGTACTAGAAAGGATAGAAGAACCCCCTCATTTTGTATTCCAGGATAGGGTTGGGACTCAGGTGTAAAAGAGGTCTCAGATTCTAACTCATAAGACGGAACTGATCTAGGGATTAGTTTCGTAAATCAGAACTACCCGGTGTCGGTTACTATAGAGATCTTTTAATGATAAGAGTAGAAGTCCGTCACCCTATTTAAACAAGGAAATTCCATTTTATAACCCGTCATGAGACTAACTTAAGTAATGTCAAAACGGTTTTTTTCAATCCTTAAAACGTGAATTTCGTTTTTAATTCTCCAGAGTCAAGAGGAAATCTTTGACAAATATTAATATTAATATTAAATTTAAAATCTTTTAGGGAGAGATACACCATTCACATTTCACAATCAGTAATTCAACACAAGTTAAGAACTTTGGTGTACCTGACAATGGGTAGTCCGAGGGGACAGTCACCCTAAGAGGTCCGTTCTTATAAACTCACCCAACGGTACAGGTGGAGGTCCCCTAGAAAGATTGGGTCCCTAGCTTGGACTCACGGAATAAGGAGGAAGTAACCGTCCACACAAGAAATGTTGATCACGGTGGCTCTACTTCCAAGTTTACGTCGAAGACTAGTCGTCCAGAATGGACCACTCGTTCTCCGAAGACCTACCACAACTACCACGTCCATGACCTAGTTCCGACACCAATATAAAGTCTCATAGGTGTGTTGAAATGTAAAAGAGATGGGGTCTAGTAGAAACATGTTTTATAACTTCTCTTTGTATACGTAAGCAAGGTTTCCGATACTTCTAGACACAGGTTAAACACAGGGAAAATAACTAGTGTCGGAACGGTCCCACTTCCTCGAACACATTGAGTTACTTCGATACACGGTACTGTACGTCCCGGTGGGTTCTGTCTGCCCAATATCATTTCACAGGACTGTTTTACACCAGTTGACATTCTCCCTTACCATTTGGTGAGGTCATAAGAACGTCGTTCTTTGGATACTTGTAAGTTAAGTCAAGTCAAGTCAAGTCAGCGAGTCAGTACAGGTTGAGAAACACTGGCGTACTTAACGTCGTGTGGTCCGGAGGGACAGGTAGTGGTTGATGGTCCCAAGTGAGTTTGAGTGCAGGTAGGTCAGCCACTACGGTAGGTCGTCAGAGTAAGAGACAGTAGGGGAAGAAGAGGACGGGGGTTAGGGAGGGTCTTACTCAGAAAAGGTGACTCAGTTGAGAAACGTACTCCACCAGTTTCATGACCTTAAAGTCGAAATCATAATAAGGAAGGTTTCTTGTGGGTCCTGACTAGAGGAAATCCTACCTGACCATCCTAGAGGAACGTCAGGTTCCCTGAGAGTTCTCAGAAGAGGTTGTGGTGTCGAGTTTTTGTAGTTAAGAAGCCGCGAGTCGGAAGAAGTGTCAGGTTGAGAGTGTAGGTATGTACTGGTGTCCCCTTTGTTATCGGACCTGATCTGTCTTGAAACAACCGTTTCATTACAGAGACGAAAACTTATACGATAGATCCAACGAGTATTGAAAAGAAGATTCCTCATTCGTAGAAAATTAAAGTACCGACGTTAGTGGTAGACGTCACTAAACGTGGGGGGGTTTTTATTTCAGACTGTGACAAAGATGACAAAGGGGTAGATAAAGGGTACTTCACTGCCCTGGTCTACGGTACTAGAAGCAAAAGACTTACAACTCGAAATTCGGTTGTAAAAGTAAGAGGAGAAAGTGAAAGTAGTTCTCCGAAAAATCAAGGAGAAGTGAAAGACGGTATTCCCACCACAGTAGACGTATAGACTCCAATAACTATAAAAAGGACCGTTAGAACTAAGGTCGAACACAAAGAAGGTCAGGTCGCAAAGAGTACTACATGAGACGTATCTTCAATTTACTCGTCCCACTGTTATATGTCGGAACTGTATAAGGAAAAGGATAAACCTTAGTCAGACAACAAGGTACAGTCAAGATTGACAACGAAGGACTGAACGTATGTCCAAACAGTTCTCCGTCCAATCCACCAGACCATAAGGGTAGACAAGTCTTGAAAGGTATCAGTTATTTCGTCTTTATCTACAAAAAGACCTTGAGAGAACGAAAAAGCTACTAGGTCACGTATAGACGTTAAACTAGAGACCAAGGAGACGGAAAAGATTTTGGTCGAACTTGTAGTCCTTCAAGTGCCAAGAGTATGACGACTTCGGACCGAACCTCTTAAAACTCGTAATGAAATGATCGAACACTCTACTCACGTTAACACACGACCAAACTCGTAAGAAACCGTAACGGAAAGAAACCCTAACCTTACTTTTGACTGGAAAAGGTCAAGACACCGGTGATGACTCAAAAGGTTTGAACGACCGTATAACTCAAGTCGTGAAAGTGTCGTAGTAGAAAGTCCTAAACGTTATAGAGTTGACCTTACGGTAGTGGAGGTGATCGAAACAAGCATTACTACGATTCCGGGTGAACTGAAGTGTAGGGTCCTACAGACCGAGATCTAATCACTAGTGTGGTAGCACTAATAGACCCAGCACTTCTAGAAAAAACATGTCAAGAAGGTGCATAAGAACGGTGGAGAAGAATTATAGAAGACGAAGATAATCNGACCTTACGGTAGTGGAAGTGATCGAAACAAGCATTACTACGATTCCGGGTGAACTGAAGTGTAGGGTCCTACAGACCGAGATCTAATCACTAGTGTGGTAGCACTAATAGACCCAGCACTTCTAGAAAAAACATGTCAAGAAGGTTCATAAGAACGGTGGAGAAGAATTATAGAAGACGAAGATAATCCAGGTATGGTAAAGATAGGAAATAGCTCGGGTAGAAACGTACTTTACAAGGGAACCATAGAGATTAAAAGAACTTCTCTAGAGATCAGAAAGGGTAAGATAACAAAAACAGATAGAGAAACGTAACTAACGACTCCTTCCGAAAGAATAGACGTTTTTCCCGGGAACTTAGTGTGGTTTATTACATAAAGACTTTTTCAACCACATCATTCGTCTTATTTCTGGAGGTTTTCTACAGGTTAAAGTATAGGGATATTGGAAACCTACACAATAAAATGTATTGTCCCCACAAATTACACTAATCAACTTATTTCAAAGGTTATTCGAGTAAACTCTAATTGGTACCAATAAGACCCTTCCAGGGTTTTTACCTCCTCGGACCATCCGACGTCAGGTACCCTAGCGATCCTCAGCCTGTGCTGAAGTGAAAGTGAAAGTACACACCCTCTTCCTTTACCGTTTGGTGAGGTCATAAGAAGGGACCTCTTAGAGTTCCTGCCCTCTCGACCCACCCGACGGCACATACCCCAGAGTGTCTCAGCCTGTACTGACTTCGCTGAGTCGTCGTCGTCATCGTCGTAATTTAATTAGTTACTAGGACATTTGTCCCTATTCTCTCCGTCTTCTTAACTTAAGTGCATCTGTTAACCTTTGGAATTCGACGACTAAAACCACTACATCGGTAATTGGTTCCTTCCGTCCACAAGAGATCTTTGACCTTATCCTGTCCATTTTAGACAACGTCCTTCCCCCTGGGGAAGGTCCCGGACTCTCACCCGGGAACAGATTGTGATTCTTTACTTAACAGACTTCTCTGTAGACACGACTGTTTCGTTTTCTGAAATAAGGAAACTATACGTGGAGTCAATAGACCCTAAGAGACCACCGAGTTTACCATTTCTTAGACGGACGTTACATCCGCTTCACCGAAATCAGGGACCCACCCCTTCTAGGAGATCTCTTCCCCTACTGTTGGGTAGAGAACGGACCTCTTAAGGTACTTGTCTCTTCGGACCACCCGATGTCAGGTACCCGATCGTTTCTTAGTCTGTGCTGACTCACTGAAAGTGAAAGTAAGACAAAAAGTGTAGGACTCGAAGGAACCCCGAGTGGTATCCCTCACCGTTGTCAGACTACCGACGTTCTATCATCTATAAGAAAGGAAGGACTCAAGGGAGTCCCGAGTGATCGAGTGGAAGACACCACCGACTTTAACGACTACTAACTGTAGACAACAAATGACTATACCGTCCTTTATAAGGTAAGTAGTCAAGGAGGAGAATCAGGCCTTAAGTTGATTGTAGACCTTCTGGTCAAGTACTGGTTAAAAACAGGAATTGAACCCCATAGATCAAAAGAAATTAAATGTTTTTTTTTTTCTTTTCTTTTTTTTTTTTTTGTGAAAACTGTAAGTCTGATGGACGGGGAAGAACGTTTTGAAGACGTATTGGACCGAGAATGGACGTTGGAGGAACCTCGTCAAACGAGTCCCAATGAACTCTACGACAAAAGTCAGTTGTTGTATTACTAGACTATAAAAACACAAAAGGTTTTGTCAATGGTTTTATTTCAATAAATTGTAGTAGTCTTTTTTAAATTGTAAAAAAAGAATACCACCTTGTAACCTCTTAATCAGAGAATCGTTGAAAGTTTCTATGTTATCTCTTAGTAATTGAGGTACGAGAGAATCGAGGAGTTTTTTAGAAGTAAAATATTCACCCTGAAACATGGAAACCTAGTCGTAGAGAGGTTTTCGGAGTCGAGGATCGTTGATGATAAGATGAGAGATAAACAGATTAAAACCGAAAAGTCTTCCTAAGGTGTATATGTACTGTATACCTCAGTCTTTACCGTTCGGTGAGGTCATAAGAAAAGACCTTATGAGGTACCTGTCTCCTCGGGCCGTCTTATGTTAGACGCCCTAGTGTTTCTTAGTCTGTGTTGACTCTGACTCATACGTACGTGTGTACTGTGTTATTGTATAAACATAGTTCATTGTATTGTACTATTACCTTTAAGGGGTCTAACAAGTTTAGGATGGAAGTCTTATTTGAACTCTCTTACCTTTTTGAGACCTTTTACTCTCTCTAGTGTTTAATTATTTCACTACTGTACAATATGTCTCCTCAATTTTCTTTACCTTTTAGCTCCTTTATTTATTTTCCTCGTACAGGATGAAGAAGTTAGATTACTTTCTTAGACTTTTTTCTATACTTTAAAACCGAGACCCAAAAATTGGGAAGCTAGTCCACGGAAGTTAGTTCTAAGTACTACTGACACATCATCTGCACCACCGACTCGTTGTTTCACCAGTATCGGGTAGTGTCAGTCCTCCTTCAGTAGGTTGGGACGTTTGTCATACGTTTTCATGTAGACCCACTGTGTCGTAAGTATCCACTATTGAAACGAGACACAGACCTACAAGGTGTCGTAGAAACCCTAGCACCGCCTCCAATTCGTCTACAGATGTTTCCTGTCCAACCTCTCCTTCTTCATGTACCCCCACACCTCCACCCTCAGACTCGACTGTCGGTCCTACTACTCGTCCAAAGGTTTGTGCATCTCCTCTTCGGGTTTATACTCCCCGACGTCGATAACAAGGAGACTCTTAGGGTCTTCTTTAAGACTTTGAGGACACTACAGGAACCACGGTGTACCATCTTTAATGATGTTCATTTCCCTTTTTTTATTGTACTGATTAAAAGTACGTCTACCTGTAATGAGTGTAACAACTTTACGATGGAATATATAAAAAGATAATCCTTTAATTACAGTTATATAACGAGTACGTTACTTATGTTACAAAACCATTAGTTTGAGAGGATTTTAGGTCAGTACCTCTCAATTATATCGTTTATTTTTTTATTTATCGTACAGTAGACCACTGTGTATGATACTTACTTTATTTTCGTTCATATTTCCTTTTTTATTTCTTTCCTACGATAAAAATACCAACAAGTCCATTTAATAGTTTATTCCACTGTAAACTTGTCTCTGGAGGACATTCTCTCTTTTCCTCGGTACTTGAATAGTCCTCTCCACACGCTGACCGTCCCTCTTGTCGGTTACGTTTCCGGGACCCCTTCCACGAACAAATTCTACAAGATCCACTTTTTTTCCTTCGGTCACACCACTCCCTTCACTCTTCCTCCCTGTCACTCCTCTTTACCACAGTCTCCTACAACTCCTTGTTCTACCAGAGGAACGACGACGACTTTGAAGTGTCCTCGGGGAGGAGGTATTTTGTAAAGAGATGGTGTAATACTTTAACAACGTTTCCATCGGACGCCGAACACCCTAATATGTAACCGACACGACCTAGAAGTAGCGTCACACGTCCGAAGAGATCAACGTCGTGAACGCAAGAGATCAACACCACTTACCCGAATCAACGGGACGTCGAACCCCCTAGAATTAAGGGTCTGGTCCCTAACTTGGACGGAGGGGACGTAACCCTCCACCTAAGAAAGAAAAATTTTTAAAAAATAAAAATGAAATAAATTGAAATGTTATAACATAACCAAAACGGTATGTAACTGTACTTAGGCGGTACCCACATGTACTCAAGGGTTAGGACTTGGGACGAGGGTAGGGAGGGGTATAGTAGAGAGACCTAGTAGGGGCACGTTGTCGGGGTTCGTAGGACATAGGACATAGCTTGTATCTGACCGCTAAGCAAAGAATGTACTATCATATGTACAAAGTTACGGTAAGACCCTCCACCTAAGAATTGATGACTTAGTGGTTCTTTCAGGATCGGACATACAAATTCACTTAAAGAAGGGATTATGGAAGACTACTGACTCAAGACCGGAGACACATGCTCTTAGTGAAACCCAATACACTCAAGTCATGGGGACAAGACTTCTGAAGAGTGGGAGACGTTCCTTTCTTTCATTTTCTGTGTGTCGTTCTGGGACCGAAGGATGCATCATAATAAAAGTTATTAAAAAGTTGGTGTCAAATTGTTTGTGTTTACTAAATCTCAAACTATGTTGAGTTCAACTAGTCTAGTCTAATACATGTTAATACTTTAAGTCTAATACCGTAAGTCTTTAAGGTGCAACATTAAAAGGGTCCATAATTAATTTGAACCGTAAACTAAAACCATACTGGTGAAATACTGTACATAATTTCTACATATTAAAAAAAGTCACTTGTCGATATCATATATAGACATAGCAAAGAAATTTGGACCTACATATATGTATGTATGTATACACACACTCTCACACACACACACACACACACACACACGGACGTTTCTCTAGTTTGGTCAGTTACAATTTCCTTTAGTTGGCACTTATAAGTAACCTTCCTGACTATGACTTCGACTACGAGGTGTTAAACCGGTGGACTATGCTTCTTAACTGGGTAACCTTTTCTGGGACTACGACCCTTTCTAACTTCCGTTTTCCTCTACCCACACCGTTGCCTATTCTACCAATCTAGCGTAGTGACTAAGTTTCCTGTACCTAAACTCTTTTGGGGCTCTCTGTTACTTCCTGTCCCCTCGACTTACACGACGTCAGGAACCCTATTGTTCCTCAATCTGTACTGAATCGCCGACTTGTTGTCGTTATCGTGATATACATAGATATATGCCTCTTTCTCTCTCCCTTTATCTGTTACCTGTACTTTCTTTCATATCTAGATTATTTGAGTTTACCAGGAACTCTCTGACACCATTCTTCTGCAGAAACCAAGAATACTGTAAAGTACACAAGAATATAAGGGAACCACGGTCGTCTTTATTAATTTTGCTTTTTTCTTTAAATAGGTCTCATCGTTATTGAATACCCCATTTTATGAGTACCCAACATACTGGGTTCTCTTTTTACTCACTTCTCTTGTTTTATTATGAAGTGTTTTCTTACGAATATTTCATATTACCTATCCTTAACTTGTAACCGGTAAAAATTATAGTCCGTCGTTTTAAACAAAAAGGACACGAATAAAGTAAAAGTAAACTGATTCACAAAAATATACTTTCGTCTCCTCGTTTGGAGAAAGAGGGAAAAGAATACACTGTAGAAAAAAACAACGACAATAAGAACCTAATTCTAGATAAAAACTACTCAGGATTCCCACGTGAGATTGGGATCAAGACTAGAAACGGGGTTTCTAGTTTCCAGGTATGTGTGTTTTAGACCTATGTGGTACGGTCAAAGTTGGAAAAGTGGTTGTAAGAAGTACAATCAGTAGACCCCTATAACATAATATGTGAATTAAGGAAGTAACGTGAGACAGAAGGGTCAATATTACGAACTGGGTATGTACCTCCCTGAAGTTGAGAAAACAAGTAGAAACATAAAATTGACTCATACATTTATATACACGTGAACATATTTTTACTTAAAACTTTTTACTTTTAACTCCTTTATTTTACTTATTGCTTCTCTTACTTTGATTCTATTTATAGTACCAAAGTTTTGACACCATTTGTCTTAACTTACGTCGTGACTTTTGTTTGGCTTCTTCTTTACATTACCGTTTCAAATACTATAGTTGTACCTAATTAATTCAACCGTTACTGATTTTACATTTTATCATACTATATATTACAAGGATCTCATTAGACCGTATATGGTATACGAGTCAATGAGAAACAACTTACTTAGTCCTAAATCCAGAGGAATATGTACCTGTAAATTATATATAGTTCCAACATAAAGTTAAATAAACCTTTCTAACTTAACAAAGATTTCAACCGAATATATAGATAGAACGTTTTTTACCAAAGAGTAGATGGAGTTTTTAGAATACTTATAATATAATACGAGAGTGACATTCTTATTGGTTGTGTAAAATGTACTTGTAAAACTGTACATTTATATATTATAGTTACCACCCCGTTTTAGTAGAGTTTATTACTCTCAGAGTCTTTGTTCTATTATCTGGATATATTGATTTATTTTAAATTTTTTGTAAATTCCGGTTTATATACGGAGTGTTAGAGTTTTTGTTAGTAAAATTTCTTAATAAACTTTCAGTATATAGACATCTGTTTACCCGTATTTATATAGAACGACAACAAGTCAACGATTATGCGTATGTATTATTAATAACAAAGACAACAAATCAGTGATTCAGTACAGGTTGAGAAAACACTGGTGTACCTGACATCGGGCGGTTCGAGGAGACAGGTACCCTAAAAAGTCCGTCCTTATAACCTCACCCAACGGTAAAGGATGAGGTCCCTTAGAACTACCTTGGGTGCAGAGGACGTGACCGTCCACTTAAACTCGAATGGTGACTCGGTGGTACCTTCGAGTATGTATTATTCTTATCCCGTTAGTTTTTCCACCGGTTTATATACTTACGTACGAGATCGAGTCAAACATCAAATTTTCTCGTTGTTGTTTTTTTAGAGAAAGTATGGTACCAGGACCCTTCATAGAACGTCTGACCAGTTTAGACTCGACTCTTGAAGACCTGATCATCGTTTCCTCTGACTAAAAAGACCGTCTTTTCACTTCACAATGTTATAAAATCCGTTTTTAGACTTCTGTCGATATTTGGAAGTTTTATGTCTATATACAATTAAGTCCCAAGTGGTAACAACCGTGGTAACTGTAAGACTCGGTCTTGCAACAAACACTACCGTAGACAGGACACGTAACATCCTATAAATCTCGTAGGGACTGGATGTCTCGGAAGGTACGCACTGTCTGTTTTTAGGGACCCTCCGTTTTGGTAGGTACCAAGCTTGGTCTCAAACTTGAAGTGATAGAATACATTTACATCGAAACCATATTATCGTTGAATTACTATTTCCTATGCTTTCTGGTAGTTTCACAGTCATCATATCCGTGTGGTACTGGACGACATGTCGGTATTTTTGTTACTTAAGTAGTAATCTGAGCGTTAAACTCCGTCCAGATACTCTTTAATATCTCATTCTTCCTTTTAACCTCTTTTCTTTTTCTGTTTTTTAATCCTTGTTACTGACGTGACCGTCACGTCAGTATTTCTTAGGTGGACGTTTATGTCCTTTGTACCCGAGTTAGGGACCAAGTCCTTCTAAGGAACCTCCTCCTTTACCGTTGAGTGAGTTCATAAGAACGAACCCTTTAGGGTACCTGTCTCGTCGGACCACCCGATGTCAGGTTCCTCAGTGTTTCTCAACCTATACGAAATTGTTACTTTGTTGTAGAATTCTGATTTTGTAGAGGTCAAGAAACTTTCTAACGTGAGTTTTCATCCTTAGGACAAGACTCGGATAATATCTTTTCGTTTCCCGAGTGTACGTATCAAAATCTGTCTCTTTTAATTACTGACTGTTTAGGTGTGTGTATAAGTCGGGGTCTACATTACTTTGTTAACGTTCCATTCGAGTAATCGTGAAGGGACCGTCGAGTAATCATTTCTTCGACGGACGGTTACCTCCTCTGCGAACAAGTTAAGGACGCCGACCTTCCAGGGGACCTCCTCCTTAACCGTTGGGTGAGATCATAACAAAAAGTCCTTGAGGATACCTCTCTCCTCGGACCACTCGATGTCAGGTACCCCAGTGTTTTTCGGTCTGTTTCAAATCACTGATTTGTTGTTTCGAGGAATCGTGAGGGGAGAAATGTACACTAAAGGGGGGAGGGGTGGNGGGGGGGGGGGTGTCTTCTATGACACTTCGTATATAGAGACCGTTTGACAACGTTCCTCCATAGGTGTATGTAAGAAACCACAAGTATAAATAAATAAATAAAAACCACCACTCCAGAAACAACGATACACCCAAAATAGATCAACGTTACTCGTCCCCGATGAGAAACAACGCCACGTACCCGAAGAGTAACGTCGCCCGAGACAATAACGTCTTGTACCAGAGACACCACACTCCTAGAGTCATGAACATCAAGGACCCGAGATCTCTTGTCCGAGTCATCAACACCACGTACTCGAATCAACGAGACTCCGTACACTCTAGAAGGGTCTGCTCCGTAGCTTGGACAGAGAACGTGTCTTTCCGTCTAAGAAAATGGTGACTCGAGGGTCCCTTCGGGTCATACATAGAAAAATTAGTTATAACTTTGTATCAGTTTATGTGACACCGCTTAAGTACAACTACATACCGTTTTGGTTATGTTATAACATTTCATTAATTGGAGGTTAACTTTATTTATTTAAATATAAATTTTGAATTTATTTATTTTCCCCTAAACATCTAAATGATTTTTTATTAATCTTTACAGGATTGATATAAAATATAGGGATGTAGGGATTATATGATTAAGAGATGAGTCTAATCAATTAATCTATGAACCTGAACAAAATGAAAATAACCTTCGAAAAATACGTAGCACACAAGTCAACGAGTCAACACAGGTCGAGAAACTCTGGGGTATCTGACACTAGACGGTCAGAGGAGACAGGTACCCTAAAGGGTCCGTTCTTACGACCTCACCCAGTGATACGGTAGGACGTCCCCTATAAGGGCTGGGTGTCCCTGAGCGTAGAGGACACCGAGGACGTAACCACCAATTTAAGAAATAGTAACGTGGTGGACCCTTTGGGGAATACGGAGAGTAGAGAGAAGATTAACCCGAAGTAAAAATAGTAAATAAACCATAGTGACTTGTAACGAAATGACTCAAGTTACAAGTCAAGAGAAAAGTCGTAATAGTTTTATGTAACTATATGAAATTAGTACATTCCTTTATTGGTGTCGTCAGAGACCCGAGACTACATCCGACTCAACCGAGAGACCACCTGAGTCCATTATAAGAACCTAAGTAACTGAGACAGGAAGAAGACGTCACAGAAGACCTGAGAAGTTGTGTTGATGTACCTTTAGGACTCTCCTTCTAGAGGTACACCTTCAGACTAAGAGAAGGACCTACCAACTACTACCTCTGACTTCGACAGGGGTGTGTTCCATCGTGCTTCTCCAGTTCGTGACCAGGAAATGAGTCTAAATCCTGAAGTTTTTGTTGTTGGTACGGAACAGGTCCGGGTCCAACATGTTCGAGTCCCTACGTCGTCTCCACCAATAAATGTCGAGAGAGACAGACGAGTATCCATGTACTGTGAGAACAATGTCACTGTACATTCGTGGACTTAAGGGACAACCAGAAGTAGACTGTGTTTCATGAAAAAAAAAAAAAGGAGGGAGGATTGAGAGACAAAGGTCCTATGGTCAATATTCAGTCCATTAAGTCAATACTTAGGAAGAGGTAGTAGAGAGAACGAAAGGTCTTCAGATTTGAGGATCGTGGAGTAAAATAAAGAATTAAATTTTAAAAGGGTTGATCAATCTAACTCCGTTGACAGAACTTATCTAGGGAACCCAGTTATTTCGTAACTGAACGTTACCGATGTGTCGAGTACCTTGGGACACTTTGGACAATAAGAGGTGAATATTCTCCCTGTTGCTTAGCGGTCAGATCCAAGCTACGTACTATGTCCTACGAGTCCCGACCACGTGACCCTATTGGGTTTCCCTACCATACCCCTCCCTCCACCCTCCCCCGAAGTCCTACCCCTTGTGCACATGTGAGCACCACCTAAGAACAACTACATACCGTTTTGGTTTTGTTATAACATTTCATTTTTTTTATTTTATTTTATTTTCCTGCAGTAAGATAATTACCCATATTAACCAGTCACGTGAGAAACCGAAGGACTACAAGGGATTTTGACAATCCATAAAGTATGAACCCCAGAAAGGGATCACCGAGTCAACCACTTCTTAGACGTACGTTACGTTCTCTAGTGGACGTTTCGTCCTTTGTACCCAAGTCAGAGACCTAGTCCTTCTACGGACCCTTTTCCTTGACCGATGGGTTAGGTTGTAAGAACGGACCCTTTAGGGTACCTGTCTCCTCGGACCACCCAATGTCAGGTACCCCAGTGTTCTAAGTCTGTGCTGACTCATTGATTTGGTGGTGGTGGTGCAGTATGAATATAGACTTCGACTCTCGATAGTAAAACGAGGAGTAACATTTTCCAAATACAATACTCTATATAAATTCATAATAATTACATGGTATTGGATACAAACGTGTATTAGTCCTACTAGACTAAATCAAAAATCTCTTCAAGGAAGATACTCCATTATGATAACATTGAGGTAGGAAGTAAAGTCCTTACCCCGAGTCTCCTTAAATGACAAGACGACTTTAACTACTTGACTAAAACCCTACCTCAGAACTACCCCAAGAGAGTCTTACGAAGGTCAAAAGTATTAAACCTAACAGTAAAGGTTGGTCCCTACCAAAACGAGAACCAATGAACCGTTAACTTCCACTTTACGGAGTTTTGTGGGTGTCATTTGTTCTATAGTAAGTTGTGTCGATAGGAGGGGATTTACAATTGTCAATCTTGATCTCGTACACACACATGAGTCAGTGAAGTCAGGACAGGTTGAGAAACGTTGGTGTACTTAACATCGGACGGACCGAAGAGACAACTACTCTAAGAGGTCCGTTCTTATGACCATACCCAACGGTATTTTGACCTCTTTTTGAGAAACATGGTCGTGAAGAGAGTGGAGGATCATGTATGTTCAGTCGTCCTTAAGATTAAGTTCACGTTTAAGACTAATTTGTCTAGGAGTCACCCGGGAATCTGAGATAAAGATTGTTCGATGACCCGACATACTACTACGTCCAGACTCATACACCGAGAGTGAAAGTCATTATTTCATTGTCAAGACACAATTTAAGTCCATATCCTCAAACTTTCACTTTCAGCGAGTCAGTACAGACTGAGAAACGCTGGGGTACCTGATATGTCAGGTACCTAAAGAGGTCCGTTCTTATGACCTCACCCATCGGAAAGACAAGAGGTCCCCAAGAAGGGTTAGGACCCTACCTTGGGTCCAGAAGGTGTAACGTCCACCTATGAAATGGTCGACTCGGTGTCCTTTCGGGCTCTTATGACCTCACCCATCGGATAGGGAAGAGGTCCCCTAGAAGGACAAGATCCTTGACTTGGTCCCAGAGAACGTAACGAAATTGAATACAATTTAAGTCCGTATCCATAAACTTAAAAAGACACTGACTCACCGACTATATACAATCAACGAACCATCACAGACTGAGAAACGGTGGGGTACCTAACGTCGGGTGGTCCCAGGAGAGAGGTACCTTAAGAGGTACCGTTCTTATGTCCTCATTCAACGGTAAGGGAAGAGGTCCCCTATTAGGTCTGGGTCCCTAACTTGGACCCAGAGGTACGACGTCCGTCTAAGAAATGACAGACTCGGGAGTCCTTTAAGTATATATATATTCTACACATATTCTCTGTCAAAGTTT
>SJYO01006231.1:88531091-88561236 GCA_006410555.1 Capra ibex
TATATATATATATATATATAGACTTTTTCTACAACATCATCCGTCTTATAACTGGAGTTTTGTTACAGGTGTAGGATTAGGGGGTTTGAAAAAATTATACAGTCGAATGTATTTCCCCTTATATAGATTATCCCTTTTATTTAAACGATAAGTAACTGGAATTTTACTCTAATCGAACCTAATGGGTCCAACCATATTCTATAGGAAAACCAGAAGATCTACGTTTCCAGTCCCCTTCTTGACTGCAGTCTCTTTCTAAACTTCTATGAGATGGTGACCGAAACTTCTACTCCTTCCTGGTACTTAGGTCCTTAGGTCCAAGGGGATCTTTTAATAGATCCTTCCGTTACATAATAAGGGACTTCGTAGGTCTGTCTGGGGTCAAGAGTGTCTCCAGAAAACAAGTCAGGGTACTCAATTTAGAAATAAGACTAAGAATTTTGAAATTAAAAATTCCGTGTTAAATAATTAAACATTATCTTTGTCATTCTTACGTTATATATGTAAATAGGTTAATTTATGCCAAACTTCCATGACTCAAGTTTTAAGAGATCAGTCAGTATATACAATGGAACCTGTACCCTATAGAGAAGTGTTGACGAGGTCGTTTCGTGTCGACGACGAGGAATGGACCTTCTTCCCATACAGGAGTGACGGAGGGGAGGACTGGAACTTCCACCTCATCAAGGAGATCCGGGAGGACACGGACTCGTCGGTGACGAGGAACCTGTACCCCATCGAGGAGAGCCGGTGTCGGGGACTGGAGTCTGTACCCCATCGAGGAGAACCGACGAGGACTCGACAGTGTCGGACCGTAAGAGACGGTGGCGGGGACTGGAGCCTGCACCCCATCGAGGAGAACCGCCACAAACACGCGGCAACGTCGGTGGGTTCCATTCTCTTTCTACGACCCACAACGTTCTCCCGTGGTCCCTCCTCTGTGTGACTTTGGTATTAGTGTCTTTTGATCAGTTAGATTAGTGTGATCCTGGTGTCGGAACAGATTGAGTTACTTTTATTCGGTACGATATACCCCGGTTGATTCTACCCACTCAGTACCACCTCTCCAGACTGTCTTACACCAGGTGAACTCTTCCCTTACCGTTTGGTGAAGTCATAAGAACGGAACTCTTGGGGTACTTATTACACTTTTCTGTTTTACTATCCTGTGACTTTCTCCTTGAGGGGTCCAGTTATCCACGGGTTATACGATGACCTCTAGTCTCCTCTTTATTGAGGTCTTTCTTACTTCCCTACCTCAGTTTTGTTTTTGTTATGGGTCGACAGCTACACTGACCTCTGTCTTCTTTCAAGGTTACGGCATTTCTCGTTATAACGTATCCTTGGACCTTACAGTCCAGGTACTTAGTTCCGTTTAACCTTCACCAGTTTGTCCTCTGCCGTCCTTATTTACAACTGTAAGATCCTTAGTCGCTTGATTTTACCTGACCTTACCCACTTAAATTGAGTCTACTGGTAAGGTCCTTAGGGAATCATATTTACCTCATCGGTAGTACCAGTTGTTTTCTCAGACTTTACGTCATCAACCTACGTTAGAGTTTTTGCTGTCTTACTAGAGACAAGTAAAGGTTCCGTTTGGTAAGTGATAGTGTCATTACGTTCAGATACGGGGTTGGTCATCACGACTTCTTCGACTTGTCTAGAGACTTCTGGATGTTCTGGAAAATCTTGATTGTGGGTTTTTTTACAGGAAAAGTAATATCCCCTGACCTTACGTTTTCATCCTTCAGTTTTTGTGGACCTCATTGTCCGTTTAACCGGAACCTTATACCTTACTTCGTCCTGTTTCCGATTATCTCAAAACGGTTCTCTTACGTGACGGTTTGTTTGTGAGAAAAGGTTTTTGTGTCCTCTTCTGAGATGTGTACCTGTAGTGGTCTACCAGTTGTGACTTTAGTCTGACTAATATAAAAAACGTCGGTTTCTACCTCTTCGAGATATTATGTCAGTCGTTTTTGTTCTTATCCTCGACTGACACCGAGTATAGTACTTGAGGAATAACGGTTTAAGTCTGAATTTTACTTCTTTCATCCCTTTTGGTGATCTGGTAAGTCCATACTGGATTTAGTTTAGGGAATACTAATATGTCACCTTCACTCTTTATCTAAATTCCCTGATCTAGACTATCTATCTCACGGATTACTTGATACCTGACTCCAAGTACTGTAACATGTCCTCTGTCCCTAGTTCTGGTGTGGGTACCTTTTCTTTACGTTTTTTCGTTTTACCGACATACCCCTCCCTAATGTTTATCGACACTTTTCTTCTCTTCACTTTTCGTTTCCTCTTTTCCTATCTATATTCGTAGACTTACGTCTTATAGTTTCTTATCGTTCTTCTCTATTCTTCCAGAAGGAGTCGCTAGTTACGTTTGTTTATCTTTTGTTGTCTTACCCTTTCTGATCTCTAGAGCAGTTCTTTTAATCTCTATGGTTCCCTTGTAAAGTACGTTTCTACCCGAGCTATTTCCTGTTTTTACCATACCTGGATTGTTTTCGTCTTCTATAATTCTTCTTCACCGTTCTTATGTGCCTTCTTTACATATTTTTTCTAGAAGTGTTGCTTCTATTAGTACTACCATACTAGTGAGTGGATCTCAGTCTGTAGGACCTTACACTTCAGTTCACCCGTAATCTTTCGGAGTGATACTTGTTTCGATCACCTCCACTACCTTAAGGTCAACTCGATAAAGTTTAGGACTTTCTACCACGACATTTTCAAGACGTCAGTTATACGGTCGTTTAAACCTTTTGAGTCGTCACCGGTGTCCTGACCTTTTCCAGTCAAAAATAAGGTTAGGGTTTCTTTCCGTGACGGTTTCTTACGAGTTTGATGGCGTGTTAACGCGAGTAGAATGTGTGATCATTTCGTTACGAGTTTTAAGAGGTTCGGTCCGAAGTCGTTATGTACTTGGTACTTGAAGGACTACAAGTTCGACCATAATCTTTTCCGTCTCCTTGGTTTCTAGTTTAAAGGTTATAGGCGACCTAGTAACTTTTTCGTTCTGTCAAGGTCTTTTTTAGATAAGACGAAATAACTGATACGGTTTCGGAAACGGAAACACCTAGTGTTATTTCACACCTTTTACGACTTTCTGTACCCTTATGGTCTGGTGGACTGGACGGAAAACTCTTTGGATATACATCCAGTCCTTCGTTGTCAATCTTAACCTGTACGTTGTTGACTGACCAAGGTTTATCCTTTTCCTCATGTAGTTCCGACATATAACAGTGGGACGAATAAATTGAAGATACGTCTCATGTAGTACTTTTTGCGACCCGACCTTCTTCGTGTTTGACCTTAGTTCTAACGGCCCTTTTTATAGTTATTGGAGTCTATACGTCTACTGTGGTGGGAATACCGTCTTTCACTTCTCCTTGATTTTTCGGAGAACTACTTTCACTTTCTCCTCTAACTTTTTCAACCGAATTTCGAGTCGTAAGTCCTTTACTTCTAGTACCCTAGACCAGGGTAGTGAAGTACCTTTCATCTACCGCCTTGTCACCTTTGTCACAGTCTGAAATAAAGAAACCCGAGGTTTTAGTGACGTCTACCACTAACGTCGGTACTTTAATTTTCTGCGAATGAGGAACCTTCCTTTCAATACTGGTTGGATCTATCGTATAAGTTTTCGTCTCTGTAATGAAACGGTTGTTTCCAGGTTGATCAATTCCGATACCAAAAAGGTCACCAGTACATACCTACACTCTCAACCTGACACTTCTTTCGACTCGTGGCTTCTTAACTACGAAAACTTGACACCACAACCTCTTCTGAGAACTCTCAGGGGACCTGACGTTCCTCTAGGTTGGTCAGGTAAGACTTACTCTAGTCGGGACCCACAAGAAGCCTTCCTTACTATGATTCCGACTTTGAGGTCATGAAACCGGTGGAGTACACTTCTCAACTGAGTAACCTTTTCCGAGACTACGACCCTCCCTAACCCCCGTCCTCCTTTTCCCCTGCTGTCTCCTACTTTACCAACCTACCGTAGTGGCTGAGTTACCTACACTTAGACTCACTTGAGGCCCTCTACCACTACCTGTCCCTCCGGACCCCACGACACTAAGTACCCCAACGTTTCTCAGCATTGGCTGACTTGACTTGACTCAGTCAGTAAATCAAAGGAGACCTATTGCTATAAAACATAGTTTCGGGGTCAAATTATCTTCTGTTAATCTCAGTTAAACTTCTATAAACGGGGTAAATCAACCACGTAGTTTAAGAGACAAGGTATTCATATTTGTAAAAATAAAACTTCGGAATCAATTCTTTTAATTACGTATATTTGTCATCTCAGTGTTAAAAATGAAAATTAAAAACCAGTTTAAAGATGTAAATAACTTAAAGTATAATTAAGTTGATAATAAAATTAAAAAAATAGGAGGTTGAAAAATATTTTATAAAAAAGTTACACTGTTTACTCTAATATTTACTTAGAGGTTCGTATATATGTACACACACACTTACACAAATAAACCTTCTTTTTATATGTTTATTACATGTGTGTATATAGAATATGAACTTAAAAAATTGATATGTCAACAAATATGTCCAAAGTAAAAAAAGAGTGTTGTAGGGAGTCTTCAGTACATATAATAAGGTGTAGTGGATGTCTTCATTTCTTTGTTTCCCCTAATGTAACCTCTGAAGGGACTGGTGGGTCCCCATTTCTTAGGTGGACGTTACGTCCTCTAAGTTCTTCCTAGGTATACAGTTCTTCTAGGGGTCCTCCTTCCATACTGTCTCTTAGGGAAGTTGCCTTTTCGGACCACCCGATATCAGAAACCCCAGTGTCTCCGTCTGTGCTGACTCGTGTGTGTACGTAAGTACATTGTTTCGTCATTTCCATAATATAAAGAAGAGTTCCCAATATCTTTACCTTGATCCGTCGTACGTAAGAATTAAAAATTACTGAAAATTTACTTATCACAACCAAGACACACTTTCACTTTCACTTTAAGTGAGTCAGCACAGACTGAGAAACGCTGGGGTACTTGATGTGTCAGGTACCTTAAGAGGTCCGGTCTTATGACCTCACCCATCGACAAGGGAAGAGGTCCCCTAGAAGGGTTGGGTCCCTAACTTGGGTCCAGAGGGTGTAACGTCCGCCTAAGAAATGGTCGACTCGGTGGTCCCTTCGTGAACAAGACACATTGAGGCGAAATAATTTTAAATAACGATAAATTTTTAACAATCACGCATACAATTCCATCCTGGACCCCGTATCCATCGACAGTCTAGAGTACTACCACCCTCTATAGAAATACCTTATTCCTTTTCAAAGAATACATCTGTAATTACACCACCTTAATTCCGTTAAGTATTAATAATTTGAGTAAAAAAAGACGTTTGATAAATCGGAGTCGAGTTGAATCAGTACGAACTGAGAAACACTTAGGTACCTGACATCGGGTGGTCCGAGGAGATAGATACCCTAAGAGGCCCGTTCTTATGACCTCACCCAACGGTAAAGGATGAAGTGTCCTAGACAATAGTTTTAGAACCGAAGGTCGGGTGACTTCGGTGCATCTTTGTGTCCCTGTCAAACCTCCTTTATCTTTTCTCATCAAAATAATAAAAACGGTCCGTTTTCCCTTTGTGTGGTCCAGACACAGAGACGTCCCTTAGCTCTCTCCAAAATATAGGAGTACTTTCAGAACGTATAAAAAGAGAATTTCAAAGTTTTACCGGCGTCGAGCGTAGTCTGTTGAGTCGTTGGTTGATACCACAGGGACTTCAATAACCAGGTACTGGAAGAAAGACTTTAAGTTTTACGATGTTCTCTCATACACCCCTCTTCTTCCGGTTCATGTCTCATATTAGATATGCCTCAGTCTCTCATTAAGTGAAAGAACTTCGAAACACTACCCGTTCAGATCGACGTTCACTAAAAATCAGTATTGTCGATTTCTTGTTGGTTCTAACAAATGAAAAACGTCCGGACGAATCGACCATACATGGCTTACACCAGATGAGTAAAGACAAAGACGACGTTGTCCAGAGAGGGTGGGTTCCTAGCTTGGACACAACGGACGCGACGTCCACCTAAGAAATGGTGACCCGGTGGACCCTTCGGGTGTAGTTTCCTCATTTTACTGTATTTAATCAAATTCAGTCTTCTCGTCATGTTGGTGTTTGTAGTACCTACTCGGAATCTTTGTGTTCCATCTCCAAATTCAGGGTGATATCCGAGTACTCTTCGGACGTCTCGAGTCACGTTGAAGGGTGACCTGGTGGAGTAAACTATTATTTCTATGATGTAATTTATTAAAATACAATCCTTTAAACATACGTTGTTATCAATTGACTATGTTATTAATTGGTCTGTCTTGACTCCCGTAAACAAAACTATAAACTTCCATTGCAAGTACTAATGAAACAATAAGTTCAAATCGGGTACATTCCCATACTTTTATACGGAGGTCACTCCTAGTAAACTCCAATGTACCTCGTCAACCTTCCGGCCGATACAAACATGTTGTGGACACTGGACTTAGTATATCGACTCGTCTTAACCTTGAAAGATCACTCAGTAGGAAACTATTACTCGTACTGGATATCACTCACTACAACTTTAACAAATAGGAGACGGGAAGATCTCTGACACTGTTTTAAAACTTATTACTCTCGATAAAATAAATCTTTTTATCTTCCTTATTATAAAAGACCTTCGTGACCTTTAAAAGTTTGTCTTTGTACTTTTATTAAATTATTTTTTGTTTTTGTTCGGTGGTCAGGAAGTAGAGTTATTTATGTAGAATTTTTAACTGTGAGAAAATCGAACGTGTTTTAGTGTGTTGAAAAAAAAAAAAAATGACACTATATCAACGAAATGTTGCAGTACAATCAAAGACGAAATGTTGCTTCACTTAGTCGATAGACATAGGTATGTAGGGGAGGGAGAGCCTGGAGATAGGGGTGTAAGGTACTGTTTACCTGTGAGAATATAGTACAAAGTTACTCATCTACTTAACAGACTTTTTCTTATAAAACGTATCAATATTTACATCGTAAATTATAAAACGAAGTAGTATGAATTCCAGTTCAGACCAGATCGTAGTATAATATAGGTAGTTAAAAAAGTATCAGTAAAAGGAGACAGTTAAGAGGAACCCTTGTGTATAAAATAATAGTCAAAAACGGTCACTGATACCATCTATGTTTCTGAAGGGACATAGAGTCTGTCATTTCTTAGACGGACGTTGTGTCCTCTGGGTCCAAACTTGGGATCCAGTCCTTCTGGGAGACCTCTTCCCTTATCGTTGGGTAAGGTCATAAGGACGGACTGTTTAGGACCTGTCTTCTCGGACCACCCGATGTTAGGTACCCCAACGGTTCTCTGTCTGTACTGATCGCTGATTGTGATGATGATACCATCTATGTCCTCTGTTCAATATATCGTCTTGTTCTAGACTTGTTCATCTTTTATGGATACCAGTCGCTATTGTTGATCGTAAAATTTCAAATCTAATAGTTCTTCTCGTATTCTATCACTATATGTTTCCTTACAACAAACACTGTTTGTCACCAGTGTTTAAAAAGAGACAGTATTTGTATTTATCGACACCAACGGTTCTCCTCAAAAGGGGGGTATCCACACCATACCGAGTATTAATAAGAAAATCAGTTTGTTTGTTTTAGGAGTCACACTATGTAAAGTGAACTCTTCTTTAATAAGAATTCTCTAGGGAACTCTATTTACCCTCAGAAGTTCATAAAATGTAGGTTCCAACCCTCTTATATTTTTACTTTTTCCCTTTTTGAGAACTTATGATCACGATAGCGTTTTGAATTTTCGTTCAATGTATTTAAAGTATTTCTTAAACTTTATCTTTGAAGTTCCTTTTATTTTCTCCGTATAAGGTGAGGGTGTCGACCTAGTTTATGGTCGTTATAAACCGAGTCCTAAACTCAAGACGATAGCACCCGTAAAGAATTCAGGATCCTATTATCTAATAAAGTATCTACAGAAGGGTTTCTCATAAAAGTCTCGGCAGAAAGTCAGAAATAAAGACTCTGACATCTACTTCCCCAAGTCGTACCCACACTGGTGTCACATGTAGTGACTCCGACAACGAAAACTTACACTCGACACCCATCATCGTCTCGATTCCCTGTGAGGATACGAATATGTTATTTCATTACTCTGTGTACTCTCCACTCTACGTGTCCACCTTTTATGAAATATGAAAGGGGGTTCGTCTACTCTAAAGTACATACCTCCTTTGATGGAATGTCATCCTCATTTCCTATGTGTACTCCCTTGGTGGTCGGTCGTTGTCTCCATATTTTATGTAATGACGATAGTTCTTTCTACTGTCTGTACCGTCCAACTTAGTAGACTAACTCGAGTGTCTTTTACACTCCTCCACATGTCTTTCTGTCACCGTTATGGTAATACGAAAGGTCGTTCCGTACTTCCTCTGACTACTAGGTCCTATTATCGTGGTCGTCACGTGTCTCTACCCCCAAGTACTACTACTACATCACGTCCCCCACTGTCTATTGACGTTTCCCCAGTGTCCGGTAGTACCAGTTCTCTTTCTACAGGTTAGGATGTTTCTCACACTTTTTGATGCTAGCTCAATACGTCGGAAGTATCCACTATTGAACCAAGACACAGACTTACAAGGTGTCGTTTAAACCCTACCACCACCTCTACTTTATCTCCAGATGTTTCCTGTCCAACCTCTCCTTCTTCACGTGCCCCCACACCTCCACACCTAGACTCGACTGTCGGTCCTACTACTCGTCCAAAGGTTTGTCTCACTAGTCCATGTACCTCTCCTTTTCAGGTTTACACTTTCCAACGTTAAACCTTAAACCTTCTTTAAGACTTTGAGGATAATACAAGGAACCACAGTACACAACCTCCACTGACGTTCCTTTCCCCTTTCGTTTACTGACTAATACCATGTTAGCCTGAAGTGAACGTACCAACTTTACGGTTGATAAATGTAAAACGACAATTTTGCAAATGAAGTTATGAAACAAGTACCTAAACCGTTACGTACGTCCCAAAACATTTTGTTTTAGAGGATTTTAGGGTAGCATCTCTTTCTGATAGAGTTTATTTTGTATACACACACATACATATATATATATATATATATATATATATATATGTGTATGTACTTTCACTTTCACTTCAGCGAATCAGTACAGGCTGAGAAGCGCTGGGACACCTGACATCGGGTGGTTCGAGAAGACAGGTACCCTAAGAGGTCCATTCTCATGACCTCTCGTAAAGGTAAAGGAAGAGGTCCCCTAGAAGGACTGGGTCCCTAACTTGGGTCCAGAGGGAGTAACGTTCGTCTACGAAATTGGAGACTCGGTGGTCCCTAATGTGTGTGTGTGTGTGTGTGTGTGTGTGTGTGTGTGTGTGTGTGTGTGTGTCGTTGGTATTTAAGTAAGAGATATGGACACTCAGACAAAGACAAAACATTTAAGTAAACATTGTAAAGAAAAATCTAAGGTGCATATTCCCTACGGTATACTATAAAGAGGAAGAGACAAACTGAAAGAAGTGAGTCATACTGTCAGAGGTCTAGGTAAGTACAACGACGTTTACGGTAATAAAGTAAGAAAAATTAAGTAGAATTCCTTATTACCTACAGCTTTTATTTACCTTTACACGTTTTCACACTAAATAAACGTACTTCTTGTAAGGAAAAGTAAAAACAAATTCCGTTCCTAACGGTCACTTCGTATAAATTCACTGGTGTTTTACGGTAGTCAATTTTGTTGTTGTTGTTGTTGTTCTTTCTTTTTGTTTTGTCTTGTTACTTCTCACACATTCTATGGACCGTCTCTAAAATGGTGTGTTTTAAAATTTTCGAGTGTATAAGACGTGTTTATTAACATATGTATATACTGTATAAATTCCCACTTACGTTAGAACTACTATTATTCGGTCAAGGATCAAACTTTCTTATGTTATTTTATGTCCTCGTTTTTCTACTACTTAAAGGATAACTTTCGTTTGCTGAAATTGTCAGTCAAAATTTACTCCTGCATTAATTAGGTGTGTACACAAATTAGAATAACTATTACTTTATTAATGTCTCATTCGAACAACCGTATGATTAAAGGTGTAATATTTTCGAAAAATTAAAATTACGAGTCTCCGTCCTCTATGACACTTTACATACAGAGGACTTGACGACAACGTCCTTTTACAAACGATCGTAAGGAACTAGACCTAAAATGAGTAATATCGTTTTATACGAAGAATCTTTTTGTAGGATGTAGTGACATGTAGGGAGGTATCGATCATGGGAGATAGAGATGAAGTCAATTAATGTTTCTAGGAACATGAATACTTGTATTCATGAAAATGGCTTTCGTGAGACATGGAGAGGAAGGGAGAAGATTAACCCGAAGGTACAGGTAGTAAATTACCAGTTGCAACTGGGAACACAACAACTCAAGTCATAAGTGAAGACAAAAGTCGTAGTACTTTATTAGGTAGTTAGTCAGTTCTGTTGTTTGTTGACGTTATTAGTACCGAGACCCGAATCAGATGTAACCGCGAGTCCGTTTAAGTCCAGTTACAAGAACCGACAGTAAGGGAGACTGACAGAGAACATCATAAATAACCTGAGAACCTGAGTGGACCCACCTCAAAGACTGTCGTTCCAGAGTTATATACACAGGGTTGAGGAGAATCTACCGACCACTACCTCTGTCTCCGAGACAGATGTCTGATCTGACACCTCAGTCCGTAGTCAGGGGGTTTATCTCAAAACTGAGACGTTCGTGGTTGGTACGGGGTTAGATCTGGTTCCAACGTGTCCGACTCCCTGACGTCGTGTTCTTTATAAACACCGAGGAATACAGACGAGCAATCGTACAAAGGTAAAACATTGACGATGGAGATTATTAACTAAAGGGACACCCTTTCACCAGACCTGTCTATCCTTTGCAAAGGACGAGTATGAGACATAGACCCTAAGATACAATGTTCGGTCTACTTAAGTCACAAATAATGAAGAAATTATTAAGGTGGACAGAAGGTCTCCCTATTTGGAATTCTAGGGTTGTGGAGTGGGGTAGGGACTCAAGTCCAAAAGAGGTCAGATTCGAAGTCCTAAGACAGAACCAATCTAGGGATTAGTTCCGTGACTGAAGTGAAGACCACTCGGTGTCGGAAAACTAAGATCTCTTTTAATCGTAAGGGTAGAAGTTTTCACCCTATTGAAACTAGGAAATTATATTTTGGAACCTGTCACATCACGAACCTAAATACTCTCAAAACGGTTTCGTCAATCCTCGAATTACGAATGTCATGGTTGACTCTCGACGGTCAATCAGGGAGTAATCTTTTACAAACAATATTCTTCACATACCTAAAATCCTGGTATATCCCTGACGTATTGAATTAAAAATCTTTTGAGATAAGACACTCGACTATGAGAAGGTTTAGGGTAAGAGTAACGTCTTTACCCGAATACCTTTAATCACTAGACGTGTAATATTAAACTTATTCCGTTCACTGAAAAAAAAAAAAAATTAAGAGAGTCCAACAAAGGTCAAAAGTTTGAGACCAGGTCGACAAGAGTCTCTACGGAAAAGGTACACACTATAAACCAGTACAACTTCCTACGACGATTTGTAGATGTTACGGGTCCTGTTGTACTCGTGTTTCTTACTAGCACGATGTTTTCCAGTTGTCACTCTTTTACTCTTTTGGATAAGATCTGGTCCTGAAAGGGGAGTAGTGACACGTATGGTCAGTGGGTCTGTGATCAAGTATACGTCAAAGACTAGTCGTCCAGAACGGACCACTCGGTTTCCAAGGACCTACCACAACTACCACGGCCATGACATAACGTCGGTAAAAACTCATTCGTCCCGACACCAAAATAAAGTCTTAGAACGTGTATCAAAAAAAAAAAAAAAAGGGGGAGAGAAAGAGTACAAATGATTTCAGTCTTATGTATAAACCAGTGGGATATGTATGATTAAAAAAAATTATAAAAGTAAAATTAACGTTGGGACTCAAATGAAAGGACGGGGTGTTGGGGGAAAAAATAATAATAATAAAATTGATTATGTCATAACATTCCATTTTATTTCATTTTTTATTATTATTATTATTAACGTACATCAAAATGTAAAATAAGAGAGGTTTAAAAGAAGTGGACTCGAAAACTTACTTTTCACATTCGTAAGTGAGGTATGTACACTAGTCAAGATAAAAAAATAATCTTTTTTTATAAAAATAATCTTTTTTTAAATAAAAATAATCTTTTTTTAAATAAAATAATAATAAAAAAGAAAAAAAATATGTTCCCGGGTACATAGTGTGGTTTATTATATAAAGACTTTTCAGACTTTACGATAAAAAGTTTCTAAGTACACGTATATATATATATAAAAAAAAGGGATTGAATACCCTTACCATGTAGAGTATTAATAAATAAAAGAAAAGAAAAAAAAAAAACTGAAATAAAATGAAATGTTATGACATAACCAAAACGGTATGTAGTTGTACTTAGACGGTGCCCACATGTACTCAAGGGTTAGGACTTGGGGGGAGGGTGGAGCAGGGGTATGGTAGAGAGACCAGTAAGGTCACGTGGTCGGGGTTCGTAGGACATAGGACGTAACTTGGATCTGACCGTTAAGTAAAGAATGTACTATAATATGTACAAGTTACGGTAAGAGGGTTTAGTAGGGTGTGGGGGTGTGTGTCTCAGGTTTTCAGATGAGATATTGTTTTACTTTTTATGAGTCATACCGGATAAAATAAAATGTTTTTTTATTAATAATTCACTAGGTACATCTGAGGACTTTATTTACACACATAAAAGTTTATAAAGTGGAGGTTCTAATCTTTGCATTAATACTCTCATCCTTTTACTTTTTCCCTTTTTAGTTCCTATAGTCTTTATAGTGTTTTACGTATTTCACATATTTCAGTTTTAGTTTTATCTTTACGGTTTCTTTTATCTTTCCGTTACGAGATGAAGGTATTAAACTAGTTTCTGACCGTTATAACTGGAGTCCGAAACGAGAGACGATAGTACCCGGGATCCTGTTATCCCGTAAAATGTCAGTGGAAAAGTCTCATAAAAGTCTGGGGAGAAATTTAGAAATAAAGAGTCCGACATCTACTTCCCCAAGTCGTACCCACACTCGTGTCACATGTAGTGTTCCGAAAACGTGAACTCACACTCGACACCCATTGTCGTCTCGATTCCATGTGAGGATTTGGGTATGTTATTTTATTCCTCTGTTGACTCTCCACTCTACGTATCCGCCTTTTACGAAATATGAAGAGGACTCGACTATTGTAAGGAACATACCTCCTTTGATAAAATCTTATTCTCATTTTCTATGGTTACTCCCCTGGTGGTCGGTCGTCATCTCGATGTCTTATGTAGTGGTACGATAACTCTTTCCACAGTCTTGTCTGTTCAACCTAGTAGACTAACTCAAGTATCTTTTTCACCCCCTAAGGATTCTGACACGTCTTTCGGTCTACGTTGTGATAATTCGAAAGATTGTTCCTTACGTCCTGTTACTACTGGGTCCCTTGGTCGTGGTCGTCAAGTGTCTCGAGCCCCAAGTACTACTGGTCCATCACGTCCCCCACTGTCTACCGGTACTTCGCTAGTATCTGGTAGTGCCAGTCGTCATTTTACAGATCATGATGTTTTTCACACTTTTTTATATGGACCCACTACGTCGGAAGTTTACAATATTGAAACAAGACCAAGAGCTATAAGGTGTCGTAGAAGTCCTACCACCACCTCCACTTCATCTACAGATGTTTCCTGTCCAACCTCTCCTTCTTCATGTACCCCCACACCTCAACCCTCAGACTCGACTGTCGGTTCTACTACTCGTCCAAAGGTTTGTGTCACTAGTTCATGTACCACTCTTTTTTGGGTTTGTACTCTCCGACGTTAAGACCAAGGAGACTTTTAGGGTCTTCTACTTTAAGCCTTTGGGAGGAATCCAAAAAACCAAGGTAAACCACTTCCACTGATGGTCCTTTCCCCGTTTCATTATACTGATTAAAAGTGTGTTTACCCGTTATGAGTGTACCAACTTAACGACAGAAAATATAAAACGGTATTTCTATAATTGAAGCTTTAAAACGAGTATCTAAAACACGTGAAACCCCTTGGTGAACTCAGTAGAGATTAATCGTTCGCAAAGTAAGAGGAGTAATATTGACTAAGTTTACATAAGGAAAATTAACGACTCATTATGAGGTAACACATATACATGGTGTCGAAAGAATAGGTAAGTAGACGACTACTTGTAGATCCAACGAACCCTCTTACAGTAACTTTGTACATATGATAGTACATTCTTTACTTAGCAGTCAGATCTAAGCTATGTCCTATGTCCTACGAACCCCGACCACGTGACCCTACTGGGTCTCTCTCTACTATACCCTTCCCACCATCCTCCCCCCTAGTCCTAACCCTTGAGTACATGCGGGTACCACCTAAGTACAGTTACATACCGTTTTTGTTATGTCATAACAATTCATTTATTTATTTATTTCTCGTTTTTTATTATTATTATTAATCGTTTGAACACATTGATAGTCACAAAAGTGGTTCTACAGTACATAAGTCCAAAATTACTTTTTAAGAAAGTACGTAGAATTTTTATATTTAATTTATCACTGTCTCAGAGTTATAACAGTAACGTCCCTTACGTTCCACGACTTTTTTTTTTCGAGGATTCTAGGGTAAAACCACTGTCTTATATTAGGTTGTTTTTAGTATATCGTACAGTCTACCACCGTTCATACTTCTTCTCTTTTTTTCTCCAGACTACATCTTTCAGTTTTCCCTCATACTAAAAAGTACACATAAATCCATTCCGGACACTTGTTCCACTATAAACTTGTCTATAGAATTCCTACTCGCTTGATTACGGTACTCGTATGGACCCCGTCACGTAGAACCGTTCCGTCGTCGATTAAACTTCCAGGACTCGTTCCACGAACAAATTCTACAAGGTCAGGTTTTTTCTTTCGGTCAGACCACTCTCTGTACTCGTCCTCCCTCTCACTCCTCTCAACCACAGTCTCCTACAACTCCTTACTCCATAAAAGGGAGGACGACGACTTTTAAGTTCAGTGTTCTCCAAGAAATAGGTACAAAAAATGGAAGAAGTGAAACACTTTAAGTTATAATTATTTCGGTATACGCTCTGTTAACTACCTTTTAGCTTTTGATTGAAGATTTCATTGGGCACCACCTAAGTACAGTTACATACCGTTTTGGTTATGTCATAACATTTCATTTTATTTCATTTTTATTTTTAAATTTTTTTATTTTTTATTTTACTTTGTCATTTAAATTTTTTAAATTATTTTTTATTATTTATTTATTTTATTTCCAATACTATCAATATTGAATACAGTGATTAAGTTAAAAAGTATTGTTTTCTGTAACTTCCTCTATTATACTGTCGTTCAACAATATTACACTCCACCTTCGTGACAGACTCAATTTTAAAGGTGGATGAATCTTTGTATACCTAAGGTTATACGTGGGAATGGAAATCCATTCCGGACACTTGTAAATAAGTGTACATTTCTTCTCTTCAAAAGTTTACCTCCGACTTGCACTGCGTTGAAAATCTTATTTAAATCTTACTTTCCTGGTACTCCTTATTCTCTACACTTTCATCAAGTTTTATACATTTTCACACTGCATAAACGTGGCACTTACTTCTTGTAAGGAAAAGTAAAAACGAATTCCGTTCCTAAACGTTCACTTCTTATAAACTCATACCGAGTTAAGGAAGTCATTTTTTTATAACCTCTCTCGTATTCTACTGATTGTGTCTAAAATGGTGTGTTTTAAAATTTAAGAGTCTTTAAGACGTGTTCATTAACATATGTATTACTGTAGAATTCCTGTTTGTCGTTAGAACTAGTATTTTTAGGTTAAGGACCAAACTTTCGTATATTATTAAAAAAATTTTTCCTCGTTTTTATTCGACTTAAAGGATATACTTTCGTTTCTTGAACTGACCAGTCAAAATTTCCACCGTCATTACCCGATTGCTAAGATGGTCTAGTTTGGTCGGTTAGGTTTCCTTTAGTCAACACTTATAAGTAACCTTTCTGACCATGACTTCGACCTCGAGGTGATGAAACCAGTGGACTGCGCTTCTCGACTGAGTGACCTTTTCTAGGGATACGACCTTTTCTAAACTTCCGTCCTCTTCCCTTGCTGTCTCCTACTCAACCAACCTACCGTAGTGGTTGAACTACCTGTACTCAGACTCTTTGGAAACCCTCAACCACTACCTGTCCCTTCGGACTGTACGACGTCAGGTACACCAGCGTTTCAGTCTGTGCTGACTCGTTGACTTTACTTGACTTACTAAGATGTGTATATAAATTATAATATGTATTACTTTATTAACGTCCCATACGAGAAACCGTATGTTAAAACTACATCATAAAAAAAAATAAACTTATAATTCTCCCACCTCTGTGACTTTGCATACGGAATAGTTCCCGACAACGTCCCCTTTACAAACGGTCGTAAGATCCAGACCTAGAATAAGTAGTATCAACTTATACGAAGACGATCTTTTTGTACGATACAGTTACATGTAGGGAGGAGTCGATTATGGGATATTGAGATGAAGTCAACTACTGTTTGTATGAACCTGATGTCCAAGATGAAACTGACTTTCGTGAAACGTGTAGGGGGAGGGAGAAGATTGACCCGAAGATACAGGTAGTAAATTACCAGTTGTAACTGGGAACGTAACAGTTCGAGTGATGAGTGTAAAAAAAGTCTTAGTACTTTATTATGTAATTCAATAGTCAGTTCTGTTGTTTGTTTGAGTCACAAGTACCGAGACCAAATCAGACGTAACCGAGAGTATACTTGAGTCCACTTACAAGAACCGACGGTAAGGGAAACTGGTATAGAACGTCATAAATGACACGAGGACCTGAGTGGACCCATCTCAAAGACTCTCCTTTCAGAGTTGTATCTACAGGGTCGAGGAGAACCTACCAACTACTACCTCCATCTTTGAGACAGATGTCTATTCTGTCACCCTACCTCAGTTTGTAACCAGGGAGTTGATCTCAAAACTGAGACACTCGTAGTTGATACGGGGTTAGATCAGGTTCAGACGTGTCCGTCTCCCTGACGGTGTGTCCTTTATGAATACCTAGAAATACAGATGAGTAATCGTACTAAGGGAAAACATTGATGGTGGAGACTATTGATTAAAGGGACTCCCCGTAACCAGACCAGTCTATCCTTTTCAAAGACGAGTATGAGACACAAATCCTATGTCTCATATGTCAAAATGTTAAAGACGTGTGGTTTAACGGAAGTGGACTTGAAAACTCACTTTCACATCCGTAAGGAAGGTCTTCACTAGTTAAAATTGAAAAAATACGTTCCTGAGTACTTAGTGTGTTTTATTATATATGGACTTTTTCAAACTTAACTTTAAAAGTTTCTTTTAACTATAAAAGTTTATAAATTTTATTAAAAAAATAAAATTTTAACTCTTTTAATTTTCCACAAATTATTTAATTTTCCATAATAAGAACAAATCAACAATTAAGTAATGACTGACAAACGTAGGGGTACCTGACATCGGACGGTCCAAGGAGACAAGTACCCTAAAGGGTCCGTTCTTATGACCTCACCCAATGAAGATATAACGTTTAATTAATAGGCAAATATGGGTATTAGAACTATCCTTACATTTAACCACGTCGATTGTACATTTTCTCATCCCTCTGACGAGTTTTTTAATTCGTATTCTAATGGAATACTAGGTCGATAAGGTTAAACTCATAAATATGATTTCTATGTTTTTGTGTTTAAACTTTACTATATACGTTGGTATTCTGGTAGTGTTGTAATAATAAAAAAATAAAATTAACCTCCGATTAAATGGAATGTAATAACATAACCAAAACGGTATGTAGTTGTACTTAGGTTTTCCCACATGTACACAAGGAGTAGGACTTGGGGGGAAGGTGAAGAGAGGGACATGGTAGGGAGACCAAGTAGGGTCACGTGGTCGGGGTTCGTAGGACATACGACATAGTTTAGACTTGACCGTTAAGTAAAGAATATAATATGTACAAAGTTACGGTAAGAGGGTTTAGTAGGGTGGGAGAGGGAGAGGGTGTCTCAGGTTTTCTGACAAGATATGGAGACACAGAGAAAACAAGAGACCGTATGTCCCAATAGTAATGGTAGAAAGATTTACGGTATATATACACAATAATATGACATAACCACAAAAAGACAGAATGAAGTGAGATACATATTAGTCGAGGTCAAAGTAGGTGGAGTAATCTTGACTAAGTTTACATAAGAAAAATTACCGACTCATTATGAGGTAACACATATACATGGTGTCGAAAGTATAGGTAAGTAGACGACTACCTGGAGATGTAACGAAGGTATAGGACCGAGAATATTTATCACGACGTTACTTGTCACCCCATGTGCACAGAGAAAGTTAAGACCAAAGTCACCACACACATGGGTCGTCACCCTAACGATCCAGTATTCCGTCAAGATAAAGGTCAAAAAATTCCTTAGACGTGTGACAAGAGGTATCACCGACATGATCAAACGTTAGGGTGGTTGTCACATTCTCCCAAGGGAAAAGAGGTGTGGGAGAAGTCGTAAATAACGGACATCGGAAAACCTAGCGTCGGTAAGACTGACCGCACTTTACTATGGAGGGATACCAAAATTAAACGTAAAGAGACTATTACTCACTACAACTCGTAGAAAAGTACACAAACAATCGGTAGACATACAGAAGAAACCTCTTTACAGACAAATCAAGAAACCGGGTAAGAAACTAACCCAGTAAATAAAAAGACCTTAACTCGACATCCTCAACGAACATATAAAAACTCTAATCAACAAACAGTCAACGAAGGAAACGATAATAAAAGAGGGTAAGGCTTCCGACAGAAAAGTGGAACGAATATCAAAGGAAACAACACGTCTTCGAAAATTCAAATTAATCCAGGGTAAAGAAATAAAAACGAAAATAAAGGTCTTAAGACGCTCCACCCAGTATCTTTCAGGACGAGACTAAATACAGTCTCACACAAAACGGATACAAGAGGAGATCCTCAACATATCAAAGACCAGAATACAAATCTAGAAATTAGGTAAACTCAAATAAAAACACATACCACAGTCTTTCACAAGATCAAAGTAAGAAGATGTTCACCAACTGTTCAAAAGGGTCGTGGTGAACAATTTCTCTAACATAAAAGAGGTAACATATGAGAACGAAGGAAACAGTTTCAATTCCACAGGTATCCACGTACCTAAATAGAGACCCGAAAGATAAAACAAGGTATCTAGATATAAAGACAGAAAGACGGTCATTGTATGACAGAACTACTGACACCGAAACATCATCTCGAACTTCAGTCCGTCCAACTAAGGAAGTCAAGGTAAGAAGAAAAAGTTCTAACGAAACCGATAAACTCCAAAAAGCATAAAGGTATGTTTAACACTTTAATAAACAAAATCGAGACACTTTTTATGGCAACCATCGAACTATCCCTAACATAAGTTAGATGTCTAACGAAACACATCATATGAGTAGAAGTGATATAACTGAGAAGGCTAGGTACTTGTACCATATAAAGAGGTAGATAATCACAGGAGAAACTAAAGAAAGTGGTCACAAAATATTAAAAGGTATATATCAAGAAATCAAAGAATCAAAGAAATCCATCTATATAAGGATTCATAAAATAAGAAAAGTCACGTTACCACTTACCTTAACAAAGGAATTAAAGAGAAAGATAAAAGAGTAATAAGTCAAGTCAACGAGTCAGCACAGACTGAGAAACACTGGGGGTCCTTAGCGTCGTGTAGTCCGGAGGGAAGGTAGTGGTTGAGGGTCTCAAGTCAGTCTAAGTACAGGTATCTCAGTCACTACGGTAAGTCGGTAGACTAGGAGTCAGTAGGGGAAGAGGAGGACGGGGGTTAGGGAGGGTCGTAGTCCCAGAAAAGGTTACTCAGTTGAGAAACGTACTCCACCGGTTTCATGACCTCGAAGTCGAAATCGTAGTAAGGAAGGTTTCTTTAGGGTACCAACTAGAGGAAGTCTTACCTGACCAACCTATAGAAACGTCAGGTTCCCTGAGCGTTGTCATAAGAGGTTGTGGTGTCAAGTTTTCGTAGTAAAGAAGTCGCGAGTCGGAAGAAGTCTCAGGTTGAGAGTGTAGGTATGTACTGATGACCTTTTTGGTATCGGAGTTGATCTGTCTGGAATCAGTCGTTTCATTACACAGACGAAAACTTATACGATAGATCTAACCAGTATTTAAAAAAAGGTTCTTCATTCACAGAAAATTAAAGTACCAACGTCAGTGGTAGACGTCACTAAAACCTCGGGGGGGGGGTTTTATTTCAGACTGTGACAAAGCTGCAAAAGACGTAGATAAAGGGTAGTTAACTACCCTGGCCTAGGGTACTAGAATCAAAAGACTTACAAGTCGAAATTCGGTCTAAAAAGTCAGAGGAGAAAGTGAAATTAGTTCTCCGAAAAATCAAGGAAAGTGTAAGACGGTTTTCCCACCACAGTAGACGTATAGACTCCAATAACTATAAAGAGGGTCATTAGAACTAAGGTCGAACACAAAGGAGTCCAGGACGCAAAGAGTACTACATGAGACGTATCTTCAATTTATTCGTCCGACTGTTATATGTCGGGACTGCATGAGGAAAAGGATAAACCTTGGTCAGACAACAAGGTACAGGTTAAGATTGACAACGAAGGACCGGACGTATGTCTAAAGAGTTCTCCGTCCAGTCCACCATACCATAAGGGTAGAGAAAGTCTTAAAAGGTGTCAAATAACACTAGGTGTGTCAGTTTCCGAAACCGTATCAGTTATTTCGTCTTTATCTACAAAAAGACCTTGAGAGAACGAAAGAGCTACTAGGTCGTCTACAACCGTTAAACTAAAGACCAAGGAGACGGAAAAGATTTTGGTCGAACTTGTAGTCCTTCAAGTACCAAGTGTATAACGACTTCGGACCGAACCTCTTTAAACTCGTAATGAAATGTTCGCACACTCTACTCACGTTGACACGTCAACAAACTCGTAAGAAACGTAACGGAAAGAAACCTTAACCTTACTTTTGACTGGAAAAGGTCAGGACACCTGTGACCACTCACAAGGTTTAAACGACCGTATAACTCACGTCGTGAAATTGTCGTAGTAGAAAGTCCTAAACGTTATCGAGGGGACCTTAAGGTAGCGGAGGTGATCGAAACAAACATCACTACGAAAGGTTCCGGGTGAACTGAAATGTAAAGTCCTACAGACCGAGATCTACTCACTAGTGTGGTAGTACTAATAGTCCCAGTACTTCTAGAAAAACATGTCAAGAAGACACATAAGAACGGTAAAGAAAAATTATAGAAGAATAAGACAATCCAGGTATGATAAAGACAGGAAATAGTTTGGGTAGAAACGTACTTTACAAGGGAACTAAAGAGTAATAATCACATACCCTTACGTTCGATAAAGACACACAGCTAAAATATAGGACGTTGAAATGATATAAGTAACTAATCGAGATCATTAAAAGACCACCTCAGAAATCCCTAAAGATGTATCTCCTAGTACAGTAGACGTTTGTCACTCCCAAAATGAAACAGAAAAGGTTACATAAGGAAAGTAAAGAAAAAGACGAGACTAAAGACACCGGTTTTGAAGGTTATGATACAACTTATCATCACCATTTTCACCCGTGGGAACAGAACAAGGACTAAAACCCCCTTTAGGAAAGTTACAAAGTGGTAACTCCTATAAACGACACCCAAACGGTATATATCGAAAATAATACAACTCCATTCAAGGAAGATAAGGACGAAAGAACTCTCGAAAATAGTATTTACCTACAACTTAAAACAGTTTCCGGAAGAGACGTAGATAACTCTATTAGTATACCAAAAATAAAAAGTTAAACAATTACACCACATAATACAACTGATTAAACGCCTATGACTTCTTAGGAACGTAGGGACCCTATTTCGGGTGAACGAGTACCACATACTAGAAAAGTTACACAACGACCTAAGACTAACGATCTTAAAACAATTCCTAAAAATGTAGATACAAGTAGTCACTATAACCGGATATCAAAAGAAAAAAACACTGTAGAAACAGTCCAAAACCATAATCCCATTACCACCGGAGTATCTTACTCAAACCTTCAAATAGAAGGAGACGTTAAAAGACCTTCTCAAACTCATCCTATCCACAATCGAGAAGAGACTTAAAAACCTTCTTAAGTCGACACTTCGACAGACCTGGACCCGAAAACAAACGACCTTCTAAAGACTAATGTCAAAGTTAAAGGCACGAACACTACCCGGACAATTCTAAAAGATAAAGAAGGAACAAGTCAAAACCTTCAACATGAAAAGATTCTTAAACAGGTAAAGAAGGCGCAACAGGTAAAATAACAGTATATTAACGACTATCATCAGAGAATACTAGGAAACATAAAGACACAACAGAAAACACTAGAGAGGTAAAAGTAAAGATTTAAATAACTACACTAAAAAGAGGAAAAGGAAGAACTACTTAGACCGATTACAAAACAGTTTAAATAAATAGGAAAGTTTCTTGGTCGAAAACCGAAACAACTAAAAGTAATATCAGAGAAAAGAAAGAAGAAGAAGAAGAAAAAAAAAAAAAAAAACGTAAATAAAGACGGGACTAAAAATTCTAAAGAAAGGAGGATGATTGGGACCCCAAGAAGGAAAGAAGGAAAGATCAACGAAATCCACATCTCAATCCAATAAATAAACTGAAAAAAGAACAAAGAACTCCGTACGGACATAACGATACTTGAAAGGGGAATAGTGACGAAAATGTCACAGGGTGTCCAAAACCCAACAAAAGTAAAAGTAAGCAAAGATACGTATAAAACTAAAGAAAAAAATAAAGAAGACACTAAACAACCAATAAGTCTTCGCACAACAAATCGGAGGTATACAACCTTAAAAATTATCAAAAAGAGAACATTAACTCTAGATTAGAATGACGTAACACCAGTCTTTTCTACTAACCTTACTAAGTTGAAAAATGTAAATGGTTCCGATCTATATACCAGGTCCTACACTAGTTGGACCTCTCCCAAGGCACACGTGGACTCTTTTTCCACCTTAAGTAACAAAACCCCACTTTACAGGATATCTATCCAGATTGACCAGATAACATAGTAAATTTCAAACACAAAGGAACAATTAAAAGACAAATCAACTAGATAGGTATCCACACTCACACCATAATTTCAGAGGGTGATAATAACACAATAACAATTAAAGGGGAAAGATGAACAATCGTAAACAAAATGTATCACGAGGATACAACCCACGTATATATAAATGTTAGCAATATAGAAGAAGAACTTAACTAGGAAACTAGTAATATATCACAGGAAGAAACAGAGACAAGTGTCGGAAACAAAATTCAGATAAAATAGACTATACTCATAACGATGAGGACGAAAGAAAACCAGATATAAACGTACCTTTTAGAAAAAGGTCGGGAAGTGAAAGTCAGACATAAACAAGGGACATAACTCCATCCAGAGAACATTTGTTGTATATATCCCGAGAACAAAACATAGGTAAGTCGGTCAAAAACAGAAAACCAACCCCGTAAATTGGGTAAATGTAAATTCCATTAATAACTATTCATACTAGGGCAACGGTAAATGAAATAACAAAACCCAAGCTCAAATATGTGGGAAAAACACAAAGGACAGATCTCTTATAGAAAATCTTAAACGACCTCTCGACCAAACTACCACGACTTAAGAGAGTTGAAAACGAATAGATATTTCGAAAACTAAAACGGAAGTATAAACTTACTCTAGGAACGACCCATGTCATTAGACCCGACATCAAATAAAAGAAAGTAGTGAAATTCATACAGAACGGTAAGGGAGGACCGGACTTCTCAAAGATGACTTTCTAGTCGACAATAGGAATACCCTTAGGGGAGCACACAAAAAACAACAAAAAGGGAACGACGAAAATTATAAACAAGAAACACAAACTAGAAACAATTAAACTAATTATACACAGAACCCCACAAAGCAGAACCCAAATAGGGTAAAGTCTGAGAGACACAAAGAGCCAGAACCCACTAATAAAGGAAGGGGTAAAATCCCTTCAAAAGTAGATAATAGAGGAGTTCCTAAAAGAGTACCAGAAAGAAAAACAGAAGAAGAAGAACCTAAGGGTACTAAACTTACAACCCCGTAAATCATAAAAGGATCTCCAGAGACTCTAACAGGAGTAAAGAAAACTAAGCAAAAAGAAAAAAGAAGAGACAAAGTAAATAAAGATGGTAAGATAGAAGATGTAGTAATTAGGATAGAAGATGAGGAATAAGATGATAAACAACGGAGGTCTCACAAAAACTAGAGTAAATAACATAATAAGTAATATATAACTGAGAAAAAAATAAAGAAGATTCAGGAACAATTTGGAAAGAACGTAGAAGAGTTAGGAACGGAGGTCCGATAAATAGACACTAAGGTAAAAATAAAGTTCTAAAACCTAGTAAAAGTGATAGTAATAAGCCTTAAGAAATAGTCCATCTAAGGGATAGAGAAGGAGAAAACAAACCAAACTACCCGTACATAGGACAAGGAAATGGACGACCCATAAGGAGACAGAGAAGTAGAACAAATATAACGACTCAAAGTCCACAGGAAAGACATAAGACCGTCAAACACCGCAAAAGAAATAACACCTCAAAGGAACGACACCCACCCCAACATGTCCACCGAACAGTTCTAAAGGACCAATCCCTTCGAACATAGCCACAAAACTACCGATTTCGACCTAAAGAAGAGAGACGTCACGTTACTTCACAGGTCATTACTCAATACTTTACAGTAACCAAAACGTCATTGAAACCCTTCGGACATATAACTTCGAGTCCCGACTCAAAGACACAACGACCTCTAAAACACACCATACAGAACGAGACCTTGAACAACCGGGAACGTACCACGAACCAAAGTCAGATCCATACCTCCGTAGACTACTCGAGGATAGCTAATTACAAGGGACCTCAGTCCTCAAGAGACCACAAGAGTCCTAAACCTGAATTCGGAGGACGAAGACCAAAAGTCAGAATAAAAACGTCATCAGAGTTCTGAAAAGGAAGATATGTCATGGTAACTATTTTGTAGATCCAATTTCTACTTCAAAGAGGTGTCACTCCCTGTGAGTCTCTCCAAGTGTCTGAATGTACCTCTTCTCTTCTCCCTCCTCCCTCAAACTCCACAGGGTTTACTCTACTCCACCTTAGTTTTCTCCTCTCTCTTTCGATCGGTCATTAGTGAAGGAATACACGCGAAGTGTCAGACCTGCCGAGTCTCTACAAGTGTCTCAATATGTCTCTTCTCTTCTCCCTCCTTCCTCTGTCTTCACCGGTCCTCCTATTTTCCCCCCTTAGTTTTCCTCTCTCTGTGTAGGTCGGTCATTAGTCAAGGAATTCTCAAGAGGTGTTAGACCTTGTGTGTCTCTAAGTGTCTCAACCCATCTCTTCTCTTCCCCCTCCCTCCTCTGTCTTCGCTGGACCACCTCTTTTTCCTCTCAGGTTTCCCCCTCTCTCGTCAGTTCGGTCATTAGAACGAGGGTTCATTTTTACCCATGACTTCTCACCCGAGAATTTCCATGTTTTAACTATTGTTTATGGTTTTTCGTTTCTAATTTTTAGATCTCATCTCCAACCTAAAAGTTTTTATATTATAATTTCTTTTCTTCTTTTATTTTGTTTATATATATATATATATATATATATATATATATATACTTCAAACACAAATTTTTTTCCCAGAAAAAAAAAACGTTTCATTATCATCCCATATTTTTACTTTTAATTTCCTCATTATCTCCTGAATTTTTAAATTTTTTATAAATTTTTCTTACTAGTATTTTTATCACTTTTATATAGATCCTGAAAGAGACCACAATAACACCCGTCACACACCAGTCAAGTAAAAGCCTATCAAGGAACCAGGTCGAATATGAAGAGTTCTAGATATCCGGGGAAGGATACATCAGTTATGATTGATATCCCAAAATTAGATAACGTGGACAGTGAAGGTTCCACCAAGGGGGACAAAATCGAAGAAGGCAAACGACCAGAGAAGTCATAGACTAAAGGAGGGATTGTGTTCCACCCACCACCACCTGTAAAAAATCCGAGTGAACAAGTCGGTGCGACACCCCTCCCTCCGTACGACGGTTGTTTATTGTGACCGTACACAAGCGTCACGGAGTCAGTGTGACCCGGACGGGGACGTGTGCCGCGTCCACTGGAGGGACAGGTGTGACGAGTCCGAGATCCAACGAGGTGTCCCTTGGCAGACACCGACCGGGACCCGACGGACGTGGAGGGTCAAATTCGGCGAGTCCAAGTCCGTGAGACCATCAGGAGTCTCCGCGTCTACACCAACCCGGAAACAAAACACGGAAAGGGTCCAGGTTCGTCGAGTCCACTATTCCACAAACCGCTCGTACCAACGACGATGAATAGTAGAGGGGACAAGGACAGTGAACCAAAAGACCCACATGATGACTCGTGGAAGAGTCCCCCCTACATCTGGCAGGTCTTGGGTTCTTCAGAACCAATCGTTTCTTCGGACGAACGTCTAACCATCTATTACAGAGAGACCCCGACGCTAACACGGGAAGACCGAGATCGACGGACGGTGGTCTCCTCCTACCAGACGTCGGCCGATACAGACAAGTCAGGAAACAAGACACGCACCCGGACCACCACAGAATCCAATCCCGACCGAAAAGTGAACCATCGATAGGGTGTCAGACCAAACGATCGGGTTCAATCAAGCGAGTCTAACGGGAGTCCCGTAAGTCCGAGGCAGGAATGAGATTCGTTACGTCTGGGGCGGAGGGACGGGTCGGGGGTGAACGATCACTACCGTCCGTAAACGCGACGAAGAGGTGGTCCCCTCAATGGTAACCCGAGGATTAGACACCCAACATTAATAAATAAATAAAAAGGAGGGACAATACAAGGGGAGACACGAAGGTTCCGAGCGGTGTCTGAGTCGTCACTCTCACGAAGGACCACAAACCTTTAAAGAGAGAAAAATTCTGAGGGAAGGGACCTACCTCGAGGCAGGGATGAAAAAACAGAGTGAAAAACAGAAAATATAAAAAAGGATGGAGGAAAGTTTCTGTTATCCGACGAAAAGACCCACGGATTACAGGAGACGTCCGTAAGTCTTCAACAAAACACCTTAAATGAGTCGCAAATTTACAAGAAAACTACTTAAACACCCCCTCTTTCACCAGAGGGACAGGATAAAGAGGTAGTAGAATCCTGGTAGGTGTTTTAATAAAAGTTATCGGTTTATACCTTTGTTGAATTCACGGGTAGTTACTTACTTATCTATTTCTTCTTCCGTATATACATATATTTTACATTACGATGTGTCAATATGTTTTTACAACTTTAGAACTTCCTCTTCTGATTCCACCTCTCATTCTCCTACACTTCGGGTGGAACGGGTGTTTGTGTAGTTTTTATTAGATGTGTACTGTATATGTGTGTTAACTCAAATTTTATCTATTGATTATTCCTTGATGACATATCGTGTCCCTTGAGATAAATTATAAGACATTACCGAATGTACCCTTTTCTTTGATTTTTCTCTCCTATATGGATGTACATAATGTCTAAGTGAAGAGACATGGGGACTTTGATTGGGTCTTTACATTTAGTTAATATCGTGTCATTTTTAAACTTTTTTCATCAACGTCTTTATTTTTGTACACTATTTCAAGTTGTAGGTAAGTACTAAGTTAGGAGTAGTTTCACCCATATCTCCCTTGTATAGAGTTGTTTTATTACCGTAAATACTGTATTTGTGTTGGTTTCAGTATAAGATGTCACTGTTCAACTTTCGTGAAGGATATTTAAATCCTTGTTTTGTTCCTACAGATGAAAGAGATGAAGGTTATAAGTGAGGATTATGAAGTTTGATGAATGTAAAGGGTGTCTTTATCATAATTATAAGGATTTTAACTCCCGAAGGGACCACCGAATCTACCATTTGTAAGTCGGACATTACCACTAACGTCCGACCATAACGTCCAAGTAGTTGGGGACCCAGTCCTTCTAGGAGACCTCTTCCCTTACCGATGGGTGAGGTCATAAGTACAGATCCCTTAGGGTACCTATCTCCTCGGGACCGTCCGATGTCATGTACCCCAGTGTTTCTCTACCCGTGTTGACTCCCTGATTGTGTGTATGTACGGATTTTAAGTATACCTTGGTGTTTTCTTGGACTTATCGGTTTCGTTAACGTTTTGTTTTAGTTGGTTGGTTGGTTGGTTTGTTGGGGGAGGGGAGGTACTGTTGTTTCGACCCGAATAGTAAGAGGATTTGAAGTCCGATATGACGTTTCGATGTCAGTAGTTTTACCGTACCATGTCTGTGTTTGTTAGTTACCTCGTCTTATCTCTCGGTTCTTTATTTGGTGTGTAAATACCGGTTAATTAGGTACTGTTTCTTCCATTCTTATTATTATGTTTTGTTTTTTCTCATAAAGTTGTTCACCACGATCATTTTGACCTGTCGATACATTCTTCTTAATCTAATTTTATAAAGAGTGTAGTATACGTTTTTATTTGTCTTTACCTAATTTCTGTTTACATTCTGACCTTTGGCATTTATAGTATCTGTTTTTGATCCATCTTGTCAGAAACTCGGTTTATTATCGTTATAGAAACCCTAGTCAGAGGATTTCGTTTCCTTTACTTTCGTTTTTATTTGTTTACACTGGATTAATCTGAACTTTCGAAAACGTTTCGTGTCTTTCGGTGACTCTCAAATAACTATGTTTTTAGTGTTATTCGTTTACACTTCCGTTAATATTTTTTGACGATGAAGAATAAAACCCGTAAATGTAGTTATAAACTCTGTCGTAAGTACGAGTAAGATAAAAAGTTCATTAAAGTTTTCTGACATAATTTTACACTAGGATAACTCCAATGAAAGGTCCTTTGGTCCCTTTTAACATTATTTTATTCATGAACACCTCTTTTTATCCATTCGGACTTAATGTCTGACCCGTTCTTAAGTTGGAGAGAACAGTCAACGGGAAACTAGTATTATTACTTTCTCTAAAGACTGATATCACTCCTAAATATTAACTACTATAAGTTTACATGTAAGTAACTAAGAAAATAAAAATACCTATTAAAATCTTTTTTCACTCTACAAATTGAATCTCGATACCTTTCTACGTACTCACCCTTAATGACATTTACAAGTTCCACTTTGTCCTTATATTATGTCGTGTAGAGGATCAATATTTACTCAAGGAAAGGTTCTCACATAAGAAGTCAGGTTAAACAAGTGTTCAGGTTGTTTCAACCGGATCCATGGGTTGATCGTGATAGTCAATGTATCATGACAGTAGTCAAAGGGACCTCTTTACCGTTGGGTGAAGTCATAAGAACGGACCCTTTAGGGTATCTCTCTTCTTGGACCACCCGATATCAGGTAACCCAGTGTTTCTCAACTTGTACTGACTCACTGATTTGGTGTCGGTAGTGGCATTATCCAAATGTGATGAAAAGTGTGTTTATTGTGTATTTTTTATTCATGTTTTGTATTTCTTTTGGAAAAATTAAAATGACATATCACGGAACTTTTCATGTCACCATCTCATGTCGTCGACCGTATATCCCCAACCGTAACTCACTTGTCTGTTTTAATAACTTACCTCCTCACTCTCCTCTACCCTCTCCCGTCTCTACTCCCTAGTAATTGCCATCCTCTACCTTCGACTTTAAAGTGAGTACGGACTACAACTACCGTGTCCAAGACCAAGGAACGACCTAAGTAAACTAGATGGGAGAACTTTTTTGAAAAGTCATCGAGGACCCTATGAGACTATGGAATCAACCATTTATTAGGTTGACGTTACGTTCTCTGGGACCAAGTCAAGAACCCAGTCCTTCAAGGGGTCCTCTGTCCTATCCGATGGGTAAGATCATAAGAGACGGAAGGGACCACCGAGTCTACCAATTTTTTTTTT
>SJYO01006231.1:88561609-88584385 GCA_006410555.1 Capra ibex
CTAAGTTTACTTAAGAAAAATTGCCGACTCATTATGAGGTAACACATATACATGGTGTCGAAAGAATAGGTAAGTAGACGACTACCTGTAGATCCAACAAAGGTACAGGACCGATAATATTTGTCACGACACTACTTGTAACCCTATGTACACAGAGAAAGTTAAGATCAAAGGAGTCACACATACGGGTCGTCACCCTAACGACCCAGTATTCCGTCAAGATAAAGGTCAAAAAATTCCTTAGAGGTGTGACAAGAGGTATCACCGACATGATCAAACGTAAGGGTGGTTGTCACATTCTCTCAAGGGAAAAGAGGTGTGGGAGAAGTCGTAAATATCGATCGTCTGAAAACCTATCGACGGTAACACTGACCACACTTTACCATGGAGTAAGACCAAAACTAAAAGTAAAGAGACTATTACTCACTACAACTCGTAGAAAAGTACGTAAACAATCGGTAGACATCTAGAAGAAAACGCTTTACAGATAAATCAAGAAACCGGGTAAAAAAACTAACCCAGCAAATAAAAAGACCTCAACTTGATGTCCTCACGAATATATAAAAACTCTAATCAACAAACAGTTGACGAAGTAAACGATAATAAAAGAGGAGAAGGTTTCCGACAGAAAAGTGGGACGAATCTCAAAGGAAACAACACGCCTTCAAAAATAAAATTAATCTAGGGTAAACGAATAAAAACGAAAATAAAGGTCATAAGACCCTCCACCCAGTATCTCTTAGGACGACACAAATACAGCCTCTCACAAAACGGATACAAGAGAAGATCCTCAACATGTCAAAGACCAGAATGCAAATCTAGAAATTAGTCAAACTGAAATAAAAACACATACCATAATCTTTCACAAGATCAAAGTAAGAAAATGTTCACTAACCGGTCAAAAGGGTCTGGGTGAACACTTTCTCTAACAGAAGAGAGGTAACATATAAGAACGAAGGAAACAGTCTCAATTCCACAGGTATCCACGCACCAAAATAGAGACCCGAAAGATAAAACAAGGTAACTAGATATAAAGACAGAAACACGGTACGACAGAACTACTGACACCGAAACATCATCTCGAACTTCAGTCCGTCCAACTAAGGAGGACAAGGTAAGAAGAAAGAGTTCTGACGAAACCGAGAAGTTCCAAAAAACATAAAGGTATGTTTAACACTTTAATAAGCAAGACCGAGACACTTTTTATGACGACCATCGAACTATCCCTAACGGAACTTAGATATCTAACGAAACCCATCGTATGAGTAAAGGTGATATAACTAAGAATGTTAGGTACTCGCACCATATAAAGAGGTAGATAACCACAGGAGAAACTAAAGAAAGTGGACATAAAATATTAAAAGATATATATCAAGAATTCAAAGAAATCCATGTATATAAGGATTCATAAAATAAGAAAAGTAAAGTTACCACTTACCTTAACAAAGGAAAAAAATTAAAAAAATAAAAAAATTAAAATTTTAGAAATTAAGAATGTACGCAAGGGTTTGTACTTGGGGGGAGGGTGGAGGGAGGGGTATTGTAGAGACACCCAGTAGGGGTACGTGGTCGGGGTTCGTACGACATAGGACGCAGTCTGTATCTGACCGCTAAGTTAAGAATGTACTATCATATGTACAATCTTACGGTAAGAGGGTTTAGTAGGGTGGGAGAGGGAGAGGGAGAGTCAGGTTTTCAGGCAATATGTGTAGAAACAGAAAAAAAGACAGAACGTATGTCCCAGCAGTAACGGTAGAAAGATTTAAGGTATATATACACAATCATATGACATAACCACAAAAAGAAAGACCGAAGAATTAAAGAGATAAAAGAGTGATAAGTCAAGTCAAGTCAAGTCAAATCACGAGTCAGCACAGGTTGAGAAACGTTGAGGTACTTAGCGTCGTACGGTCCGGAGGGACAGGTAGTGGTTGAAGACCTCAAGTGAGTATAAGTGTAGGTAACTCAGTCACTACGGTAGGTCGGTAGAGTAGGAGATAGTAGGGGAAGAAGAGGACGGGGGTTTGGGAGCGTTGTTGTTTCAGAAAAGGTTACTCAGTTGAGAAGAGTACTCCACCGGTTTCATGGTCTCAAAGTCGAAATCGTAGTAAGGAAGGTTTCTTTAGGGTCCCAACTAGAGGAAGTCTTACCTGGACAACCTACAGGAACATCAGGTTCCCTGGGAGTTCTCAGAAGAGGTTGTGGTGTCAAGTTTTCGTAGTTAAGAAACCGTGATTCGGAAGAAGTGTCAGTTTGAGAGTGTAGGTATGTACTGATGACCTTTTTGGTATCAGAACAGATCTACTTGGAATCAGCCGTTTCATTACAAAGACGAAAACTTATACGATAGATCCAACCAGTATTGAAAAGAAGGTTCCTCAATCACAGACAATTAAAGTTCCGACGTTAGTGGTAGACGTCACTAAAACCTCGGGTTTTTTTATTTCAGACTGTGACAAAGGTGACAAAGGGGTAGATATAGGGTACTTCACTACCCTGACCTACGGTACTAGAAGCAAAAGACTTACAACTCGAAATTGAAAATTTGAGAGGAGAAAGTGAAAGTAGTTCTCCGAAAAATCAAGGAGAAGGGAAAGACGGTATTCCCACCACAGTAGACGTATAGACTCCAATAACTATAAAGAGGGCCGTTAGAACTTAGGTCGTACACAAAGAAGGTCGGGTCTCAAAGAGTACTACATGAGACGTATCTTCAATTTATTCGTCCCACTGTTATTTGTCGGAACTACATGAGGAAAAGGATTAACCTTGGTCAGACAACAAGGTACAGGTCAAGATTGACAACGGAGGACTGGACGTATGTCTAAAGAGTTTTCCGTCCAGTCCACCAGACCTTAAGGGTAGAGAAAGTCGTAAAAGGTGTCAAATAGTACTAGGTGTGTCAGTTGACGAAACCGTATCAGTTATTTCGTCTTTATCTACAAAAAAACCGTAAGAGAACGAAAAAGGTACTAGGTCGTCTACAACCGTTAAACTAGAGACCAAGGAGATGGAAAAAATTTTGGTCGAACTTGTAGAACTTGAAGTGCCAAGTACATAACGACTTCGGACCGAACCTCTTAAAACTCGGAATGAAATGATCGTACATTCTACTCACGTTAACACGCCAGCAAACTCGAAAGAAACCGTAACGGAAAGAAACCCTAACCTTACTTTTACTAGAAAAGGTCAGGACACCGGTGACGACTCAAAAGGTTTAAACGACCGTATAAATCACGCCGTGAAAGTGTCGTAGAAGAAAGTCCTAAACTTTATCGAGATAACCTTAAAGTAGTGGAGGTGATCGAAACAAACGTCACTACGAAAGATTCCGGGTGAACTGAAGTTTAAGGTCCTACAGACCAAGATTTACTCACTAGTGTGGGAGCACTAATAGGCCCGGCACTTCTAGAAAAAACATGTCAAGAAGACACATAAGAACGGTAGAGAAAAATTATAGAAGACGAAGACAATCCACGGCCCCAGGTCGGGGCCACCTAGGTCTCTTAAGTATCACTCCTACCGCAACCGCTCCTTTCTGAATAAACAAATAATTATATTCTAATCTAATTCTTTGTTATCATATCATCCTTTTAATTCACCTCTTTCTTCCGACTTATTGAACCGAATACCCCCACCGGTTATTTCAAGGTCTGTACCTCGAACGTGGTAGATGCCACCCGGTGGTCGTGGGTGAACTTATAGCCCCCCACGGGGTGGAACCCGAGGGGGAACGTACCTAGATTTTTCGGCCCTGTTCATTCATATGTACCACTCGGCGGGACGAGGTCTACCCTTAAGTCGGACTTTAATCTCTCCTCTGTGCCCCCTTTGGTAAGGTCGCTGACCGAGGTAGGAGATAACAAGTCTTCCGGAAAATATGAAACATATTTTGTACCTCTAGTTACCCATTGTGTTTCAATACGTCGTAATCGTCAGGCCTGAGAATAGTTTTGGTCCGAAAAGAGAGACGTATGGATTAACATATACGTTCAGAACCCACTAAATGTAGTAGAAGACCGGTTTTTCCCGGTTAATTGTAAAATGTCGGAAAAAAGACTATTCCCAAACAGTTGGTCTTCTTAATAAACACAACTAGAAGGGTTTCAGACCACGGTAAGAGTCTTTCGTGATTTATTTCAATGTAAGAATGTATCGTTTCTATGTCGTTGAATATTCTTCATTTTCCTCATGTCACTAAATTTTATTTTCTTTTCATTAATTGAGTTTTAGATCACAACGATTGTGTTTTCATGATATATAGAAAAAAGTATAGGACTAATGTAACTAATTGTAGGAGGGTCCACGGATTTTCTATTTCTTATTCCTCCGGACCGTCGTCAGTGACTCAGTTGTCACTTTTGGGAGACGGTTATACTAAAAATTGAGAAATCTTTTCCGAGACATAGAAATTCTACGAAAATTCGAAACACGGAGAGCGTAAACCCCGACATTCGTTAAGTGTTCGACATTCTCCAGACCCCTTGGACAATCCGTTCGATCTCTCGATAGTCTCCCCCCAATTGACTTTGTAGGGAAAGTTTACGTCTTCTGATTTCGGGACTCGACTGAAAAAAGGTCTCTTATAGTCTTCTCACCTTTTCGTCCGTCTAAGAATAAAAACTCCCCACCTACGAGTCCTTTAAGGTCCCCCTTTTAGACTCCAGACTAATCGGAACGGTAGTCTCGAGACGGCGTACTGGAACAGTACCCACCTTAAGGAATGGGACCGAGGGTCGTCAATCCAGGTATGGTAAAGACAGGAAGTAGCTCGGGTAGAAACGTACTTTACAAGGGAACCAAAGAGTAATAATCACATATCCTTACGTTCTCTAAAGACACACAACTAAAATAGAGGACGTTGAAATGATATAAGTAACTAATCGAGATCATTAAAAGACCACCTCAGAAGTCCCTAAAGATGTATCTCCTAGTACAGTAGACGTTTGTCACTCTCAAAATGAAGAAGAAAAGGTTAAACCTAAGGAAAGTAAAGAAAAAGACGAGACTAACGACACCGGTTTGAAGGTTTTGATACAACTTATCGTCACCACTTTCACGAACAGAACAAGGACTAAAATCCCCTTTACGAAAGTTAAAAAGTGGTAACTCCTATTATAAACGACACCCAAACAGTATATATCGAAAATAATACAACTCCATACGAGGAAGATAAGGACGAAAGACCTCTCGAAAATAGTATTTACCTACAACTTAAAACAGTTTCCGAAAGAAAAGTAGATAACTCTATTAGTATACCAAAAATAAAAAGTTAAACAATTACACCACTTAATGTAACTGACTAAACGCCTATAACTTCTTAGGAACGTAGGGACCCTATTTCGGGTGAACCAGTGCTACATACTTGAAAAGTCACACAACAACCTAAGACTAACGATCTTAAAACAACTCCTAAAAACGTAGATACAAGTAGTCACTATAACCGGACATCAAAAGAAAATAACACCGTAGAAACAGTCCAAAACCATAATCCCACTTCCACCGGAGTATCTTACTTAAACCTTCAAATGGAAGGAGACGTTAAAAGACCTTCTCAAACTCATCCTATCCACAATCGAGAAGAGACTTAAAAACCTTCTTAAGTCGACACTTCGGCAGACCTGGACCCGAAAACAAACGACCTTCTAAAGACTAATGTCAAAGTTAAAGGCACGAACACTACCCAACAATTCTAAAAGATAAAGAAGGACCAAGTCAAAACCTTTCGACATGAAAAGATTCTTAAACAGGTAAAGAAGGTGCAACAGGTAAAATAACCGTATATTAACGACTATCATCAGAGAATACTAGGAAACATAAAGACACAACAGACAACACTAGAGAGGTAAAAGTAAAGATTAAAATAACTAAACTAAAAAGAGGGAAACAAAGAACTACTCAGACCGATTACCAAACAGTTAAAATAAATAGGAAAGTTTCTTGGTCGAAAATCGAAACAACTAAAAACGATACCAGAGAAAACAAAGAAAACGTAAATAAAGACGGGATCAAAAAATCTAAAGAAAGGAAGATGATTGGGACCCCAAGAAGTAAAGAAGGAAAGATCAACGAAATCCACATCTCAATCCAATAAACAACTGAAAAAAGGAACAAAAAACTTCATACGGACATAACGATACTTGAAAGGGGAATCGTGACGAAAATGTCACAGGGTATCCAAAACCCAACAACACAAAAGTAAAAGTAAGTAAAGATACGTATAAAACTAAAGAAAAAACTAAAGAAGACACTAAACAACCAATAAGTCTTCGCACAACAAGTCGGAGGTATGCAACCTTAAAAATTATCAAAAAGAGGACATTGACTCTAGATTAGAATGACGTAACACCAGCCTTTTCTACGAACCTTACTAAGTTGAAAAACGTAAATGGTTCCGATATATATACCGGGTCCTACACTAGATAGGACCTCTCCCAAGGTACACGTGGACTCTTTTTTCACTTTAAGTAACAAAACCCAACTTTACAGGATATCTATAGTTAATCCAGATTGATCAGATAACATAGTGAAGTTCAAACACAAAGGAACAATTAAAACAAATCAACTAGATAGGTATCCACACTCACCCCATAATTTCAGAGGGTGATAGTAACACAATAACAATTAAAGGGGAAAGTATGAACAATCGTAAACAGAATGTGTAACACCACGAGGATACAACTCACGTATATATAAATATTAGCAATATAGAAGAAGAACATAACTAGTAAACTAGTAATAAATCACAGGAAGAAACAGAGAAAAGTGTCGGAAACAAAATTTCAGATAAAATAGACTATACTCATAACGATGAGGACGAAAGAAAAACCAGAGATAAACGTACCTTTTAGAAAAAGGTCGGGAAGTGAAAGTCAGACATACACAGGGGACAAAACTCCATCCAGAGAACATCTGTTGTATATGTCCCCAGAACAAAAAACATAGGTAAGTCGGTCAGAAACAGAAAACCAACCCCGTAAATTGGGTAAATGTAAATTCCATTAATAACTATTCATACTAGGGCAACGGTACATGAAATAACAAAACGTAAACTTTATACGTGGGAAAAACACAAAGGACAGATCTCTTCTAGGAAATCGTAAACAACCTCTCGACCAAACCACCACGACTTAAGAGAGTCGAAAACGAACAGATATTTCGAAAACTAAAGAGGAAGTATAAAGTTACTCTAGGAACGACCCATGTCATTAGACCCGACATCCAATAAAAGAAAGTAGTGAAATTCATACAAACGGTAAGGGAGGACCGGACTTCTCAAAGATGACTTTCTAGACGTCAATAGGAATACCCTTAGGGGAACACACAATAAACAAGGTGGGGGAACCACGAAAATTATAAACAAGAAACACAAACTAGAAACAACTAAACTAATTATTCACAGAACCCCACAAAGAGGAACCCAAATAGGACAAACCTTGAGAGACCCAAAGAACCTGAACCCACTAATAAAGGAAGGGGTGAAATCCCTTGAAAAGTTGATAATAAAGGAGTTCATAAAAGAGTACCGGAAAGAAAAACAGAAGAAGAAGACCCTGAGGATACTAAGTTTACAACCCCGTAAATTATAACAGGATCTCCAGAGACTCTAACAGGAGTTAAGAAAATTAAACAAAAAGAAAAAAGGAGAGACTAAGTAAAGATGGTAAGATAGAAGATGTGGTATTAGGATAGAAGACGAAGGCAATAAGATGATAAACAACGGAGGTCTCACAAAAAATAGAGTAAATAACGTAATAAGTAATATATAACTGAGAAAAAATAAAGATGATCCAGGAATTTGGAAAGAACGTGGAACAGTTAGGAACAGAGGTCCGATAAATAGACACTAAGGTAAAACTACAGTTCTAAAACCTAGTAAAAGTGATAGTAATAAACCTTAAGAAGAGTCCATCTAAGGGATAGAGAAGGAGAAAATAAACCAAACCACCCGTGAATAGAACAAGGAAATGGACCACCCATAAGGAGACAGAGAAGTAGAACAAATATAACGACTCAAACGCCACCGGAAAGATATAAGACCGTCAAACACCTCAAGAGAAATAACACCTCAAAGGAGCGACACCCACCCCAACATGTCCATTGAACAGTTCCAAAGAACGAATCCCTTTGAAAACAGTCACAAGACCACCCACCTCGACCTAAATAAGAGAGACCTCACGTTACTTCACAGGTCATTACTCAATACTCTACAGTAACCAAAACCTCATTGGAACCCTTCGGACATATAACTTCGAGTCCCGACTCAAGGACACAACGACCTTTTAAACACACCATGCAGAACGAGACCTAGAACAACCGGGGATGTACCACGAACCAAAGTCACATCCATACCTCCGTAGACTACTCGAGGACAGCTAATTACAAGGGACCTCAGTCCTCAAGAGACCATAAGAGTCCTAAACCTGGATTCGGAGGACGAAGACCAAAAGTCAGAATAAAAACGTCATCAGAGTTCTGAAAAGGAAGGTATGTCATGGTAACTATTTTGTAGATCCAATTTCTACTTTTCAAAGAGGTGTGACTCCCTGTGAGTCTCTCCAAGTGTCTCAATGTACCTCTTCTCTTCTCCCTCCTCCCTCAATCTCCACTGGGTTTACTCTACTCCACCTTACTTTTCTCTTCTCTCGTTATATCGGTCATTAGTGGAGGAATACACGAGAGGTGTCAGACCTACCGAGTCTCTACAAGTGTCTCAATATACCTCTTCTCTTCTCCCTCCTTCCTCTGTCTTCACCGGTCCTCCTATTTTCCCCCCTTAGTTTTCCTCTCTCTGTCTAGGTCGGTCATTAGTCAAGGAATTCTCAAGAGGTGGTAGACCTTGTGTGTCTCTAAGTGTCTCAACCCGTCTCTTCTCTTTCTCCTCCCTCCTCTGTCTTCGCTGGACCACCTCTTTTTCCTCTCAGGTTTCCCCCTCTCTCTCAGTTCGGTCATTAGAACGAGGGTTCATTTTTACCCATGACTTCTAACCCGAGAATTTCCATGTTTTAACTATTGTTTATGGTCTTTTGTTTCTAATTTTGAGATCTCATCTCCAACCTAAAAGTTTTTATGTTATAATTTCTTTTCTTCTTCATCTCTTTTTTTTCAATGTTCTTAATAATTTTTGCGTTGTTGTTGTTGGCGTATTTGTGTGTGACACACACACATATATATATATATACATACTGTAAACGAAATTTTTATCCCCAAAAAAACTTTTCATTGTCATCCAATATTTTTATTTTTAATTTACTCTTGGTCTCCTGAATTTTAAAAATTTTTCAATTTTTTTTTCTTTTTTGTTAGTTTGTTGTTGTAGTTGTGTTGTTTTGTTTTTTTCTCTTAATAGTTTTTTTATCACTTCTATATAGACCCTGAAAGAGACCATAACACACGTCACACCCCAGTGAAGGTTCCGTCAAGGGATACAAGTCGAAGAAGACAAACGCCCAGAGAAGACACAGACTAAAGGTGGGACTGTGTTCCTCCCACCATCACCTGTGAAAAAAAAAAAAAAAAAAAAATCCAAGTGAACAAGTCAGCGCGACACCCTTCCCTCCCTACGACGTTTGTTTATTGTGACCGTACACGAGCGTCACAGAGTCGGGGTGACCCGGACGGGGATGAGTGTCGCGTGTGACGAGTCCGAGATGCAACGAGGTGGTCCTTGGTACTAACGAGAAGATGCAACGAGAAGGGTCCAGGCTCGTCGAGTCCACTACTCCACAAACCGCTCGTGTCAACGACGCTTAAAACAGAGGGGGTAGGGAAGGTGAGCCAAAAGACCAACATGTTGACCCCGTGAAAGAGTCCCCCTACAACTGATAGGTCTTGGGTTCTTTAGAATCAATCACTTCTTCGGACGAACGTCAAACCATCTATTGTAGAGAGACGCCGACGCTAACGGGGGAAGTCCGAGATCGACGGACAGTGACCTCCCCCCCTACCAGACGTCGACCGACAGAGACAAGTCAGGAAACAAGACACGCGCCCGGACCACCACAGAATCCAATCCCGACCGAAAACGAACCATCGATAGGGTATCAGACCAAACGATCGGGTTCAATCAAGCGAGTCTAACGGGAACCCCGTAAGTCCGAACCATGAATGAGATTCGTTACGTCGGGTGCGGAGGGACGGGTCGGGGGCGAACGATCACCACCGTCCACAGACGCAACGAAGAGGAGACCCCCTCAATGGCAACCCGAGCATTAGACACCCAAAATTAATAAATAAATACAAAGGAGGGACAATACAACGGGATACACAAAGGTTCCGAGCGGTGTCTGAGTCGTCACTCTCACAAAGGAACACAAACCTTTGAAGAGAGAAAAATTCTGAGGGAAGGGACCTACCTCGAGGTAGGGATGGAAAAAACAGAGAAAAAAACAGAAAATATAAAAAAGGATGGAGGAAAGTTTCTGTTACCCGACGAAAAGACCCACGGACTACAGGAGACTACCGTAAGTCTTCAAAACACCTTAAATGAGTCGTAAATTTACAAGAAAACTACTTAAACACCCCCTCTTTCACCAGAGGGACAGGATAAGGAGGTAGTAGAATCCTGACGAGTGTTTTAATAAAAGTTATCGGTTTATACCTTTGTTGGATTCACGGGTAGTTACTTACTTACCTATTTCTTCTTCTGTATATACATATATTTTACATTACGATGTGTCAATATGTTTTTACAACTTTAGAACTTCCTCTTCTGATTCTACCGTCTCATTCTCCTACACTTCGGGTGGAACGGGTGTTTGTGTAGTTTTTATTAGATGTGCACTGTATATGTGTGTTGACTCAAATTTTATCTATTGATTATGACATATCGTGTCCCTTGAGATAAGTTATAAGACATTACCGAATGTACCCTTTTCTTCGATTTTTCTCGTCTATATGGATGTACATAATGTCTAAGTGAAGAGACATGGGGACTTTGATTGGGTCGTTACATTTAGTTAATATCGTGTCATTTTTTGACATTTTTCATCAACGTCTTTATTTTTGTACACTATTTCAAGTTGTAGGTAAGTACTATATTGTTAGGAGTAGTTTCACCCATATCTCCCTTGTATAGAGTTGTTTTATTACCGTAAATACTGTATTTGTGTTGGTTTCAGTATAAGGTGTCACTGTTCAACTTTCGTGAAAGATATTTAAATCCTTGTTTTGTTCCTACAGATGAGAGAGATGAAGGTTATAAGTGAGGATTATGAAGTTTTATGAAAGTAAAGGGTGTCTTTATCTTAATTATAAGGATTTTAAGTCCCGAAGGGACCACCGAGTCTACCATTTCTTAGTCGGACGTTACCATTAACGTCCGACCATAACGTCCAAGTAGTTGGGGACTCAGTCCTTCTAGGAGACCTCTTCCCTTACCGATGGGTGAGGTCATAAGTACAGATCCCTTAGGGTACCTATCTCCTAGGGACCGTCCGATGTCATGTACCCCAGCGTTTCTCTACCTGTGTTGACTCCCTGATTGTGTGTATGTACGGATTTTAAGTATACCTTGGTGTTTTCTTGGACTTATCGGTTTCGTTAACGTTTTGTTTTAGTTTGTTGGTTGGTTGGTTTGTTGGGGGAGGGGAGGTACTGTTGTTTCGACCCGAATAGTAAGAGGATTTGAAGTCTGATATGACGTTTCGATGTCAGTAGTTTTACCGTACCATGTCTGTGTTTGTTAGTTACCTCGTCTTATCTCTCGGTACTTTATTTGGTGTGTGAATACCGGTTAATTGGGTACTGTTTCTTCCATTCTTATTATTATTTTTTGTTTTTTCTCAGAAAGTTGTTCACCACGATCATTTTGACCTGTCGATATATTTTTCTTAATCTAATTTTATAAAGAGTGTGGTATACGTTTTTATTTGTCTTTGCCTAATTTCTGTTTACATTCTGACCTTTGGTATTTTTAGTATCTGTTATTGATCCATCTTGTCAGAAACTCGATTTATTATCGTTATAGAAACTCTAGTCAGAGGATTTCGTTTCCTTTACTTTCGTTTTTATTTGTTTATACTGGATTAATCTGAACTTTTGAAAACGTTTCGTGTCTTTCGGTGACTCTCGAATAACTATGTTGTCAGTTTTATTCGTTTACACTTCCGTCAACATTTTTCGACGATGAAGAATAAAACCCGTAAATGTAGTTATAAAGTCTGTCGTAAGTACGAGTAAGATAAAAAGTTCATTAAAGTTTTCTGATATAATTTTACACTAGGATGACTCCAATGAAAGGTCCTTTGGTCCCTTTTAACATTATTTTATTCATGAACACCTCTTTTTATCCATTCGGACTTAATGTCTGACCCGTTCTTAAGTTGGAGAGAACAGTCAACGGGAAACTAGTATTATTACTTTCTCTAGAGACTAATATCACTCCTAAATATTAATTACTATAAGTTTACATGTAAGTAACTAAGAAATTAAAAATATCTATTAAAATCTTTTTTCACTCTATAAATTGAATCTCGATACCTTTCTACGTACTCACCCTTAATGACATTTACAAGTTCCACTTTGTCCTTATATTATGTCGTGTAGAGGATCAATATTTACTCAAGGAAAGGTTCTCACATAAGAAGTCAGGTTAAACAAGTGTTCAGGTTGTTTCAACCGGATCCATGGGTTGATCGTGATAGTCAATGTATCATGACAGTAGTCAAAGGGACCTCTTTACCGTTGGGTGAAGTCATAAGAACGGACCCTTTAGGGTATCTCTCTTCTTGGACCACCCGATATCAGGTAACCCAGTGTTTCTCAACTTGTACTGACTCACTGATTTGGTGTCGGTAGTGACATTATCCAAATGTGATGAAAAGTGTGTTTATTGTGTATTTTTTATTCATGTTTTGTATTTCTTTTGGAAAAATTAAAATGACATATCACGGAACTTTTCATGTCACCATCTCATGTCGTCGACCGTATATCCCCAACCGTAACTCACTTGTCTGTTTTAATAACTTACCTCCTCACTCTCCTCTACCCTCTCCCGTCTCTACTTCCTAGTAATTGCCATCCTCTACCTTCGACTTTAAAGTGAGTACGGACTACAACTACCGTGTCCAAGACCAAGGAACGACCTAAGTAAACTAGATGGGAGAACTTTTTTGAAAAGTCATCGAGGACCCTATGAGACTATGGAATCAACCATTTATTAGGTTGACGTTACGTTCTCTGGGACCAAGTCAAGAACCCAGTCCTTCAAGGGGTCCTCTGTCCTATCCGATGGGTAAGATCATAAGAGACGGAAGGGACCACCGAGTCTACCAATTTTTTTTTTAGGTGGACGTTACGTCCTCTGCACCCAAACTAGGGACCCAACCCTTCTAGGGGACCTCCTCCCGGACCACTGGGTAAGGTCATAAGAACGGACCTCTAAAGGTACCTGTCTCCTCGGACCACCGATGTCAGGTACACCAGTGTTTCTCAACCTGTACTTACCCAATGATTCGTGAACTTTTTTGTTAAATGACTACAGGACTACATCGAAAAATATGATAGTCTCTACTGTACCGTCGTGACCTAACGTAAGAATTGTCGACGACGTTGGAAGCACACGGTAAGACGTTAGTCCAAGATACGGAGTTTTTGAGTAAACAACAACAAGTCAATGGGTCAGTACAGGTGAAGACACTCTGTGGTACCTAACGTCGTGTGGTTCGAAAGGGTAGGTAGTGGTAGAGGGTCAAACGAGTCTGAGTACAGATAACTCAGTCACTACGGTAGGTTGGTAGAGTAGAAGACAACGGGGAAGAGGACGGGAGTTAGAAAGGGTCGTAGTCCTAGAAAAGGTTACTCACCTGAGAAGAGTAGTTCACGGGAGAGTTTAGTTCTTTAAGGGACCAAGAAAGGACACAAGACCTAGAGAGGATAAGAAGTCAATGTAGAAGAAGGAGAACAGAGAATAATCAAAACGACCAGAAGGTTAACGAAGTAAAGTGGAGCGAAGTGACAGAGTCAATAAAAACAAAGGTAGTAACAATGAATCACGAAAAATCGACATGGTCGTTATAGTGGTGACGAAAATACGAAAGAAGGTCTGTAACACCCGAACTTTATTTATATCTCATGATGACATGGGATATATTATGAGATGTGTGTGTGTGTGTGTGTGTGTGTGTTATGCAGTGGATTTTCTAGAAAACCCGTTTTTCTGGTACACACACACATATATATATATGTGTAAATATGTATATAGATATATCTCTCTCTCTGTGTGTTCAACTGTAACCTTGTTCTCTCAATTTTCGAGATTGAAAAGTATCAGTCTTTAGGAGGACATTGGACTGTCAATAAAAAGATATAGTGACTATTGTTGGTTAACATTATTTTTATTATATTTAAGGGAACCAACAATTAACATAAAAATTTACTAATTATGTTGAGTTTTGATAATGAAGTCCCTTTATCCTCTTTTAAAAGAACCCTACTGTACACAGTAAATTATTCATTAATACCAATTATTTAGATACTACAGGGTAGTTAATTATCTTAGAGGCTTGCAAAACTGACTTTCCATCCATTTCAAACTTCATCCTTTTATGTTTTTGACGGATACGTATTCTGATTCCTTTTTTGAATTATTCCTCTCAAGGATTTTAAAGTATTTCTACGACTTAGGTTTCTATTTTTCTTTTTACCTTTAGGGTCCTTTGTTTATCCTCTTTTAAAATAAGGTGTTACTAGTTTCTTAGTGTTAAAGACCAAAACTCCGAAACTCAATACGTTAGGTCCCCTGATCCCATAAACCAGAAAATTTGAACCGTATTTCATCTTAGAGAAGTCTCGAGGAAATTATAGAAGTAAAGAGTCTGACATCTACTTCCCCAAGTCGTCCCCACACTGGTGTCACATGTAGTGACTCCGTTAACATGAACTTACACTCCACACCCATCGTGGTCTCGATTCTATTTGAGGATTCCGACATTTTATTTTGTCCCTCTGTTGGTTCTCCACCCTGTGTGTCCACCTTTTACGAAATATAAAGGGAACTCGACTACACTAAAATGTATACGTCCTTTGATAAAATCTTATTCTCATTTCCTATGGTCGTTTTCCTGGTGGTGGGTAGTCCTGTCGACTTTTTATGTAGTGATACAATAATTCTTTCAACAGTCTTGACCGTTCAACTTGATGGACTCACTCAAGTGTCTTTTTCACCCCTTAAACATGTTGCCCTATCTTCCTGTTAACGTCGTGGTAATTCGACACATTGTTCCTTACGTTCCGTTAGTCGTGGGTCCTATAGTCTTGATCGTTATGTGTCTCGGTCCCCGAATACTACTGGTGCATCACGTCCCCCACCGTCTACCGGTGTATGGCTAGTATCCGGTAGTGACAGTTCTCTTACAGTAGATTAAGGCGTTTCTCTTACATTTTTATGTAGACCCACTATGTCGGAAGTATCCACTATTGAACCGAGACACAGACCTACAAGGTGTCGTAGAAACCTTACCATCACCTCCACTTTGTCTACAGATGTTTCCTGTCCAACCTCTCCTTCTTCATGTACCCCCACACCTCCACCCTCAGGTTCGACTGTCGGTTCTACTACTCGTCCAAAGGTTTGTGTCACTAGTCCATGTACCTCTCTTTTTCGGGTTTATACTTTCTGACATAAAGACGAAGGAAACTTTCAGGGTCTTCTTCTTTAACACTTTAAACACATAACAATGAACCAAGGTACCCCGCCTCCACTGATAGTCCTTTTTCCTTTTATTACTGTTAAAAGTGAGTATGATTAAGTATATTGACTTTATGACGTTAAAGATAGATCGGGAGTTCTTCAACTACAATTATAAAATAAACGTCTATTCAAGAGAAAACCTCTACCGTTACCGTTGGTACGCACATACAACTCGGTGAAGTCAACACAGGTTGAGACACGCTGGAGTTCCTGGTATCGTGTGGTTGGAGGTGACAGATACCCTAAAGGGTTCTTTCTTAAGACCACACCCAACGGTACGGGAGGAGGTCGTCAATAAAGGTTGTGTCCCTGACTAGGACGTAGAGTACTTGTCCATGACGTAACGTCCGTCTAAGATTTGGTGACTCAGTGACGTCTTCGGGGAACTTCTATATGAAGTAAAGTAAATACTGATCCTTAAAAACAGGGTAAGAGTAGTGTAAACGATTCTCCAGTATATAAGATCTCATAATTACACTATAAGGTAGATAGAAAACTCTTTTTGTATAAATCACGATTGGTACAAGGTTCTTGTACCTTTGTTCTTCATCTTTTACGACTTTTCGTTTGGAGATCGTTACGTTCCTACCACTTACTCCAATACGATTATTTTATACCATCTTATACAGTCTTACACTATCTACGATACTACTTTGTTTCGGTCCATATTTTCTTTCACCATCCTCCACAATAAAACGGGACTCACAAGTCAGTTCAGGTCGTTTGATCCACTACAAACTTGTTTAAGAATTTCTTTCTCTCTGTTCCTCGATCACACTACAGTCTTAATACACGGACTTTCTCACTGAACGGTGACGATTTCTGGACTCCTTCTTTCTACGAACAAGGTGTACAAGTTATCGTTTGTGTTTTCGGTCACCCCGTCTCCCTATTCGTCCTCCCCCTCACTAATCTCTACCACAGTCCCTACGACTCCTTGTTCCACCGGAAGGACGATGTCGACTTGGAAGGCAGGTCTCTTAGAGAGAAAGGTACACCAAGGAATGTGTAATAGTTAAATCGATATTTTGGTAGGATACTTAATATAGGTTAAGTGAAGAACCAAGTTAGACAACGAGACTAGACACAGATACAGTAAATCGTATACCCACGTCCACGGAGACGACAACTCTTGACAAGAGGGAAAGTTCTGTTCTCGTACGTGTGTGTGTGTGGTACAAGATACGACACAGTGGTAGTATGTAACCAGTGGGTCTAAGTGGGAGAAATCCGACACTCACCAATGTCGAGTCGACCAGTCCACTTTATTAATAAGAGGTTTTCTTATATATTAAAAATGACACTTTAAGGTCAAGTATTTGAAGAGTACCTTGTTATTTACACCCCAAGTAAAAAACATATCAGTTAAAGACGAACCATGAATCACTTTTTATTTTACATGCTCACTTCCTTTGTCTTTCTTTACTTTACCTATATATCTGTAATCCCTTTTTTATAGGTTATATGAGTCATTGGGGACTCTTTTACGTTATTTGTTCCAAAGGAACGACGTAGTTGTAAGGTTGAGGTCACTGTAGAGGAACTACAGACCTTTGTATTAGTTCTTTTTATAGAAACCAGGTTCTTGTAATTTTATTACTTTCTACATACTGTACCTTGTAGAATGTCAAACTTATAGGGTTTTCCTTTTCTTTTTTAACCTTATATTCGATGGTTAAGTTATAGTCTCTATCTGTTTTATGTTGTCTTCAACCTATACAAAATATACTTCGTATATTTCGTCTTCTAAAGAAAAAGGACTCCTGAAGGGGGATAAACAAAGGAGAACAAGTATTCATTCTAGGAATATGAATAAAAGATGAAAATGACCTACGTAAAATACGGAGGATAAGGAAAAAAATTTAAAAAAAATTTTAAAAATAAAAATGAAATAAAATGAAATGTTATGACGTAACCAAAACGGTATGTAACTGTACTTAGGTGGTACCCACATGTACGCAAGGGAAATTTCNACAAGTATTTATTCTAGGAATATGAATAAAAGATGAAAATGACCTACGTAAAATACGGAAGATAAGGAAAAAAATTTAAAAAAATTTAAAAATAAAAATGAAATAAAATGAAATGTTATGACGTAACCAAAACGGTATGTAACTGTACTTAGGTGGTACCCACATGTACACAAGGGAAATTTCCCTAAAAGAACCACCGGGTCTTTCATTTCTTAGACGAACAGTTACACCCTGTGTCTCCAAGTTAGGGACCCAGATTTTCTAGGGGACCTCTTCCTTTACTGTTGAGTGAGGTCTTAAGAACGGACCCTTTAGGGTACCTGTCTCCTCGGTCCACCCAATGTCAGGTACCCCTGTGTTCTCAACCTCGTTGAATCGTTGATTTGGTGATTGTAGTAAGGAAGACTCAAAGATGATAATGGTAAATTAACAGTTCTAACTGTGAACGTAAAAGTTCACGTTACAAGTGAAACAAAATCTGGTATTTATTTATGTAATTATAATCCTTTTGGCCTTTTGTCGGTGTTACTGGAGACCGGGGACCCGATACGTTCTAACCAGGAGTCCACTGGAGTCCAGATGTAATGTCCGAAGGTAGTAGTGACTGTGAGAGGAAGTCCCAGACACCACAAGAGTCTGAGTGGACGGACGTCTAACTCTCTCTTTCGAAAAAGACATCTTCAGTTTTAAGGAGGGATTTACTAATGACTACGTCTGTCTTTTAAACAGGGGTTTATTCTTTTGTCCTTCACTATTTTTAGTTCGTAACCAAGGGTCTGTCTACGTCTTGAAGTTTCCGTTCTTGGTCCACTAGGGGTTAGTTTCACCGTCTCCGACTCGCTGACGTCGTCTCCTCCATAAACGTCGAAGGACGCAGTCGAGTAATCCGCACAAAGGAGACCAATGAGGTTGGAGATTGATGTACTAAAGGGTATTCCTGTGAAAAGACCTGTCTTACCTAAAAGGGGAGACGATTAAGAGACATGGATTCTGTGACGTAATATTCAATCCACTTAAAAAAAATAATGGGGAGGGAGGATTAAGAGAACGAAGATTTAGGGATTCCAAGAGTCGTACAGTAGTGTAGGGCCTCTTCTTTTTATTATCGTTTACTTCGTTGACTGTTTCTTAATTAGAGTTTTTATATGTTCGTTGTGAACGTCGAGTTAAGGTCTTTTTATTTATCGGGTTAGTTTTTTACCCGGTTTCTTGGTTTGTCTGTAAAGAGGTTTCTTCTGTATGTCCACCGATTGTTTGTGTACTTATCTACGATTTGTAGTGAGTAATAGTCTCTTTACGTTTAGTTTTAGTTTACTCCATGGTAGACTACGGTCAGTCTTACCGACGATAGGTTTTCAGATGTTCGTTATTTACGACCTCTCCCACACCTCTTTTCCCCTGGGACAATGTGACAACCACCCCTCCGTTTGATCATGTCCGTGATACCTCCTGTCGTACATCTAAGGAATTTTTTGACCTTTGTCTTGACGGTATGCTGGGTTGTTAGACTGACGACCCGTGTGTGTGGCTCCTTTGGTCTTAACTTTCTCTGTGCACATGGCGTTACAAGTAGTGTCGTGGTAAATATTATCGGTCATGTACCTTCGTTGGATCTACAGGTAGTCGTCTGCTTACCTATTCTTTCGACACCATGTATATGTGTTACCTCATAATGAGTCGGTAAACCCCTACTGGGTCTCTCTACAATACCCCTCCCTCCACCCTCCCCCCAAGTACAAACCCTTGCCTACATTCTTAATTTCTAAAATTTTAATTTTTGAAAATTTTTTTTATTTTTCTTATATAAAGTTAGTCAAGATTACTCCACCAACTTTGACCTCGGCTAATATGTTCACTTCATTCGGTCTTTCTTTTTGTGGTTATGTCATTTGATTACGTATATATACCTTAAATCTTTCTACCATTACTATTGGGACATACACTTTGTCGTTTTCTCTGTGTCTACATATCTTGACAGAAGACGTGAGAAACCCTCTCCCGCTCCCACCTTACTAAACCCTCTTACTGTAACTTTGTACATATTATAGTATACACTTTGTTTAGCGGTCAGGTCCAAACTACGTACTATATCCTACGAACCCCGACCACGTGACCCTACTGGGTCTCCCTACCATACCCCTCCCTCCGCCCTCCCCCCAAGTCCTACCCCTTGTGCACATGTGGGCTCCGTCTAAGTACAATTACATACCGTTTTGGTTATGTTATAACATTTCGTTAATCGGAGGTCAATTTTATTTATTTAAATATAATTTTGTTGGTTTTAAAAGAAATTTGACATTGTAAGTCCTAAACAGAACTGATCCAGGGAACCCAGAAATTATGAAACTAAACCCCGTCCCTGTCTTGGTGACTTTAGAGGTTTGTAACGATAATAGGAGAAGTTTTTTCCCCTACTGAAACGATGAAACCTTATTTTGGAACCAGTTATATGAGGAACCTACGTACTATCAAAGAGGTTCAGTTAATCTTTAGAGGGTCAATATAGTCTTCAATTCTCGATAGGAAATAGGGGAGTGATGATTTACAAATATGACTATTCTCTCTATAAATATACAACTATACATGGTACTTGATAGAATCTCATAATACACACACACACACACACACACACACACACACACACACGACACGGGTCAATGTAGACTAAGAAACACTGGGGTACCTGACATCGGACGGTCCGAAGGAGACAGACATCCTAAACGGTTAGTTCTTATGACCTCACCCAACGGAAAGGTAAGGGGACCCTAGAAGGGTTACTTCTCCAGTTTGGGTGTACAAGACGTAACGTCCGTCTGGGTGATCCATCTAATCCGTCATTTCTTAGACGGACGTATGTGCTCTACGTCATATATATGTATATGTGTATGTATATGTATATATACATATATATCTCTCTCTATCTATTTCTATATTACACACACACATACACACACACACACACACACACACGGTGTTGGACTCTACTCACCTACGAACCCTTGGACCGACACTTAGTGTCGTCTCCGAGTCCGTACTTCGTTACAGAATTGTCCCGGTGCTGGAGACGGTAATGACCGCGAATGTACCCGAAGTGTAGTCTTCGTTGGGGTTAGTGACTGATGTCGGCACACGGTGTCGGGTGTGGTGATAGGTATGGTCTTCAGGTACGTTCAGGGACGAGGGACCTAAACGTGGAGTATGGTATTATTCTTGTCATCGGTATGATATCGCTGTGTTCTCGAAGTCTGGGTTTCTACGAAGACTCGTCCCCTCCCTGTTGACAACCGTCACGAATGTCTCTGTCACGTAGTCTCCGTCAGACGTAGAGTTCGAGACGGGTCCGGTTGTCCAGGTACGGGGTGGTGTACATCTCACGGAGTGTGATCGTGAAGAACGAGGTCGTGACGAGGGGAGACCCAGCTGGCTCGACCACGCCCTCACCCCTTCGTGTGTGCATCCCCCTTGTTCCAGTCGAGTCTGGACTGGGAGTCCCGAAGACGAGATCGTTGAACCCTCGACGGAGGGAGGGTAATCCGGTCATTACCGGTGTTCAGTTTCTACTTCGGTATAGAGTATGGACTAAGTTCGGGATTTTTGTACGGATTTTTTGTCCATTACTTTCTCTTTCTTTGTCAAACGGTCTAAAGCTTAGTTACGTAATCATTTCTACTATACTTTGAGGTAAAAGAGTTCGATTTTACTAAGTTCCTTAGAAGGTTTACTTCAAAATAAAGGTCATAAGTGGGACACGTAAAACAATTATTCACCTTCTGGTATTTTATAAATTAAGAGACTTTTTTTTTTTTCTGACTACTTTGTCACTAGTAAAATTAACCCTTGATATTTTATATTTGATCAATCTTGACTTGTGATGTTATTTCCTTTATCGGTTGTTGATCTTCATTAATTATCATATGGTCCATTATGTCTTCTTACGTATCCAATTGACTTTATATCTTATTACCTTTACTGAGACAATCTTTTCTTTTTTTTTATTTTTACTCTTATAAAACTCCCTACAAACTGATATAATTCTTGTGGTTGTGACCGTATTGACCTCACAGGTCCTTCCTTTTCTGTCTTCCTCTCTATCAGTTTTCCATAAACTTTTTTAATACGGGCTTTTGGAAGAGTTTCTACTTATTTTTTGGTCTTAGTCCATGGTCTTCTATTTTCACAGGGGGTTTTACTGTCGTTGTTCTTGGTGTGGTTCTAGGTAGGTACTTTTGACGTTATAATTTATATACCCAAAGATTTCCTTCGTTTTCTTTTCTTCGTAATATAATTTTTCCATGGGATATTCAGATAGTTTACTAAAGGACAAAAAAAAAGAAAGATAAACATCTTTGTAATGCACAGTCTACCCTCTTTAGACTATATAAATTTCACTACTCACCCTTTTTGGACGTTTGATCCCGTATGATGGGTCGTTCTGATAGTAAATCTTAACTTCCTCTCTATTCTTGGAAAAGTCTGTTCGTTCCTGACATTGTTAAATAATTAAGATTCGGAGTCAAGTCAAGTCAAGTCAAGTCAAGTCAGTGAGTCAGCACAGGCGGAGAAACGCTGGGGTTCTTAGCGTCGTGCGGTCCGGAGGGACAGGTAGTGTAGAGGGGCTCAAGTGAGTCTGAGTACAGGTAGCTCAGTCACTACGGTATGTCGGTAGAGTAGGAGACAGCAGGGGAGGAGGAGGACGAGGGTTAGAGAGGGTCGTAGTCTCAGAAAAGGTTACTCAGTTGAGAAGCGTACTGCACCGGTTTCATGACCTCGAAGTCGAAATCGTAGTAAGGAAGGTTTCTTTAGGGTCCCGACTAGAGGAAGTCTTACCTGACCAACCTATAGGAACGTCAGGTTCCCTGGGAGCTCTCAGAAGAGGTTGTGGTGCCTAGTTTTCGTAGTTAAGAAGCCGTGAGTCGGAAGAAGTGTCTGGTTGAGAGTGTAGGTATATACTGGTGTCCCTTTTGGTATCGGAACTGATCTGCCTGGAATCAACCGTTTCATTACAGAGACGAAAACTTATATGATAGATCCAACCAGTATTGAAAAGAAGGTTCCTCATTCGCAGAAAATTAAAGTACCGACGTCAGTGGTAGACGTCACTAAAACCTCGGG
>SJYO01006231.1:88584439-88735796 GCA_006410555.1 Capra ibex
AGTCAAGTCAAGTCAGTGAGTCAGCACAGGCGGAGAAACGCTGGGGTTCTTAGCGTCGTGCGGTCCGGAGGGACAGGTAGTGTAGAGGGTCTCAAGTGAGTCTGAGTACAGGTAGCTCAGTCACTACGGTATGTCGGTAGAGTAGGAGACAGTAGGGGAGGAGGAGGACGAGGGTTAGAGAGGGTCGTAGTCTCAGAAAAGGTTACTCAGTTGAGAATCGTACTGCACCGGTTTCATGACCTCGAAGTCGAAATCGTAGTAAGGAAGGTTTCTTTAGGGTCCCGACTAGAGGAAGTCTTACCTGACCAACCTAGAGGAACGTCAGGTTCCCTGGGAGCTCTCAGAAGAGGTTGTGGTGCCTAGTTTTCGTAGTTAAGAAGTCGGGAGTCGGAAGAAGTGTCTGGTTGAGAGTGTAGGTACATACTGGTGTCCCTTTTGGTATCGGAACTGATCTGCCTGGAATCAACCGTTTCATTACAGAGACGAAAACTTATATGATAAGTCCAACCAGTATTGAAAAGAAGGTTCCTCATTCTCAGAAATTAAAGTACCGACGTCAGTGGTAGACGTCACTAAAACCTCGGGGGTTTTTATTTCAGACTGTGACAAAGATGACAAAGGAGTAGATAAAGGGAACTTCACTACCCTGGTCTACGGTACTAGAAGTAAAAGACTTACAACTCGAAATTCGGTTGAAAAAGTGAGAGGAGAAAGTTAAAGTAGTTCTCCGAAAACTCAAGGAGAAGTGAAAGACGGAATTCCCACCACAGTAGACGTATAGACTCCAATAACTATGAAGAGGGTCGTTAGAACTAAGGTCGAACACAAAGAAAGTCGGGTCGTAAAGAGTACTACATGAGACGTATCTTCAATTTATTCGTCCCACTGTTATATGTCGGAACTGTATGAAGAAGAGGATAAACCTTGGTCAGACAACAAGGTACAGGTCAAGATTGACAACGGAGGACTGGACGTATGTCTAAAGAGTTCTCCGTCCAATCCACCAGACCATAAGGGTAGAGAAAGTCTTAAAAGGTGTCAAATAACACTAGGTGTGTCAGTTTCCGAAACCGTATCAGTTCTTTCGTCTTTATCTACAAAAAAGACCTGAGAGAACGAAAAAGGTACTAGGTCGCCTACAACCGTTAAACCAGAGACCACGGAGACGAAAAAGATTTTGGTCGAACTTGTAATCCTTTAAGTGGCTAGTGCATAACGATTTCGGACCGAACCTCTTAAAACTCGTAATGAAATGATCGTACACTCCACTCACGTTAACACGTCATCAAAATCGTAGGAAACCGTAACGGAAAGAAACCTTAACCTTACTTTTGACTGGAAAAGGTCAGAAGACCGGTGACGACTCAAAAGGTTTAAACGACCGTATAACTTACGTTGTGATAGTTTCGTAGTAGAAAGTCCTGAACTTTGTCGAGTTGACCTTAAGGTAGTGGAGGTGATCGAAACAAGCGTCACTACGAAAGATTCCGGGTGAACTGAAGTGTAAGGTTCACAGACCGAGATCTAATCACTAGTGTAGTAGTACTAATAGACCCAGCACTTCTAGATAAAACATGTCAAGAAGACACATAAGAACGGTGGAGAAGAATTAGAGAAGACGAAGACCATCCAGGTCTGGTAAAGACAGGAAATAGCTCGGGTAGAAACATACTTTACAAGAGCTGTTCTTTACTACATCTTAGAAGAGATTCCCTTTCTTTTTCCATATTGTTCACCCTTCATTGATATGTTTTCCGTTTTAGGGTGATTAATTCCGTTTGAACATCTTTCTGACGTTTAGTTTAGTGAATTCGATCTTACTTTTAAATTATCTGTTTTTCTTAAAGATTTCAGTTCATATCGATGTTATTCTTAATTTCCCTATTTATCACTTCACAATTTATACTGTTGTTTGTGTTTACATCGAGCCCTTTACTTTTATATCACTTATAAACTTTCACGTCCTTGAATTTTCTGTCGGACAAAATTTTTCTTTTATGTCGACATTCGGTAGTATATTTTGGGTAACAAATTGTATGTAGTTTTTTTGATGTGATCTATGTGTTTTTGATCTCTCTTTCTTTGTGTTCGTAATAATGAAACGACAGGTTAGTGAGTCAGCACAGACTGAACAACGATGGGGTACCTGACGTCGTGTGATCCGCAGGGACAGGAAGTTGTAGAGGGCCTCGAACGAGTTTGGTATGGTGAGTTATTTTGTAGTTTAGATTTCTTTGTGTTTCTTCCTTTTTTATTCTTGGTGTTCGTTCTTTGTTTCTTGTGTGACCGTTATTCGTGTGGATACTTATTAGAGGTAGTCACAGTCGTTTGATTTATAAGATTATTTTTTTTTGTACTAAGAATTGTTTAATAAGTATTTAGATACTATGGGGTGGTTTCTTTACTTTAAAGGTTTGTATAAAAAGAAGTTTTCATACATTTAACACCTCATCCTTGTTTATTTTTAAAGGACACATATTGTGACTCTTATTTCGAATTATTTCTTTCACGGTTTTAACATATTTATACGACTTAGGTTTCTTCCTTTCTTTTTACCTTTAAGGTCTTTTATGTATGTTCCTCGTTTAAAATAAAGTGTTACTAGCTTCTTAGTGTAAAGACCAAGACTCCGAAAGTCTATACGTTAGGTCCCTTTACAATATTAACCAGAAAATATGAACCACAGTTTATATTTGAGAAGTCTCGGGGGAAATATAGATCTAAAGAGTCTGACATCTACTTCCCCAAGTCGTCCCCACACTGGTGTCACACGTAGTGGCTCCGTTGAGATGAACTTACACTCCACACCCATCGTGGTCTCGATTCCATTTGAGGATTCCAACATTTTATTTTATCTTTCTGTTGGTTCTCCATCCTGTGTGTTCACCTTTTACCAAACATAAAAGGAACTCGACTACACTAAAATGTATACGTCCTTTGATAAAATCTCATTCTCATTTCCTATGGTCGTTTTCCTGGTGGTGGGTAGTCCTGTCGACTTTTTACGTAGTATACAATAATTCTTTCAACAGTCTTGACCGTACGACATGGTGGACTGACTCAAGTGTCTCTTTCACCCCCTAAACGTGTTGACACGTCTTCCTGTTAGTTTGTTGTAATTCGACACATCGTTCCTTGTGTTCCGTTAGTTGTATGTCCTATAGTCTTGGTCGTCAGGTGTCTCGGCCTCCGAGTACTACTGGTACATCACGTCCCCCACCGTCTACCGGTGTATGACTAGTATCCGGTAGTGTGAGTCCTCTTACAGTAGATTAGGACGTTTGTCGTATGTTTTTATGTAGACCCACTACGTCGGAAGTATCCACTATGGAAACGAGACACAGACCTACAAGGTGTCGTAGAAACCCTACCACCACCTTTACTTTGTCTCCAGATGTTTCCTGTCCAACCTCTCTTTCAGTACCCCCACACTTACACCCTCAAACTCGACTGTCACTTCAACTACTAATCGAAGGGTTCGTGTCACTGGTCCATATACCTCTCCTTTTCGGGTTCATACTCCCCGACATCAACCGAAGGAAACTTTAAGGGTTTTCTTCTTTAAGACTTTAGACACATAACAATGAACCAAGGTGCCCCACATCAGCTGATGGTCCTTTTTCCTTTATTACTGTCAAAAGTGAGGATGACCATATTAAGTGTATCGACTTTATAACATCAAATATAAATCGGGAGTTCCTCAACCACATTATAAAATAAAATTCTATTCAACAGAAACTCGTATACACACATACAAATCGTCAAAGTCAGAACAGGTTGAAACACGCTGGGGTTTCTGGTATCGTGTGGTCGGAGGTGACAGGTACCCTAAAGGGTTCTTTCTCAAGACCTCACCCAACGGAACGAGAGGAGGTCCCCAAGAAGGGTTTTGACCCTAACTTGGGTACAGAGAAGTTACCGACGACGTAACTTCCGTCTAAAATTTAGCGACTCAATTCTTCGGGGAAACTCCCATATAAAGTAAAGTAAAGACTGATCCTTAAAGACAGGGTAAGAATAGTGTCAACGATTCTCCAGTATATAAGATCTCAAAATTACACTATAAGGAAGTAAGTGAACTCTTTACAAATCACGATTAGTACTAGGTTCGTGTACCTCCTTTCTTTATATTTCACGACTTTTCATTTAAAGAGAGTTAGGTTCCTATCACTTACTTCTATAAGTTTATTTTATATACAGTCTTTCTTCTTATACAGTATACGACATAGAGTATGGACTGAGTTCGGGTTCGGGAGGTACGGAGGATTGTTCTACTAACGTTAGTCATGTGGGGTTTCTTTCCGTACTTAACATTATTGTAGTCTAGATCGAGAAGGTCATTTCGGTGACCCGTGTGTAGTTGACATATACTGACAAGGGTGTCTTTCTGTGATGAGATTCTGTCACTCTCAATTGACACCGTTTATTAAAGTCTTTTGTCTGTTTCCATTCATTTTACTTTTATGTCTCCTTAAACAGGGTTGAATTTATAGTTCTATAGTACGGATTTTTTGTCGATTACTCTCTCCTTTTTTTTGTCAAATGGTCTAAACCTTAGTTACGTAATCATTTCTATATTTTGAGGTAAAAGAGTTCGATTTTACTAAGTTCTTTAGAAGGTTTTCTCCAAAATAAAGGTCATAAGTGGGACACGTAAAACAATTATTGACCTTCTGGTACTTTATAAATTAAAACACATTTTTACTGACAACTTAGTCAATATTAAAATTATCCCTTGATATTTTATTTTCAATCGAACTTGACTTGTAATGTAATTTACTTTACTTGTTGATCTTCATTAATTATCAATAGGTCCACTATGTCTTCTTACGTATTCGATTTACTGTATATCTTAGTACCTTTACTAAGTCAGTCTTTTCCTTTTTTTTTAATTTTTACTCTTATTAAACTCTCTACAAACTGATAGAATTCTTGTGGTTGTCATCGTGTTAACGTCACAGGTCCTTCCTTTTCTGTCTATTTTTCCATCAGTTTTGTATAGACTATTTGAATACGAACTTTTCAAGGGTTTGGACTCATTTTTTCGTTTAAGTCCATAGTCTTTTTTTTCTCAGGGGGGTTTTACTGTCGTTATTTTGGACGTGGTTCTATGTCGTTAATTTTGGTGTTTCAATTTCTATACCAAAAGATTTCGGTCGTTTTATTTTGTCACAGTACATTCTACCTTCGTGTATTTAGATAGTTGACTAAGTAAAATAAATAAATAAATAACGTATTTGAAACATACTATATTACCCCTCCGCAATATATAAAGAAAAAAAAGAAAAAAATTATATTTACATAAATAAAATTAACCTCCGATTAATGAAATGTTATAACATAACCAAAACGGTATGTAGTTGTACTTAGGCGGTACCCACATGTGCACAAGGGGTAGGACTTGGGGAGAGATTGTAGGGAGGGGCATGGTAGGGAGACCCAGTAGGGTCACGTGGTCGGGGCTCGTAGGACATAGTACGTAGTTTGGACCTGACCGCTAAACAAAGTGTATACTATAATGTATACAAAGTTACGGTAAGAGGGTTTAGTAGGGTGGGAGTGGGAGTGGGTGTCTCAGGTTTTCTGAGAAGATATGCAGACGCAGAGAAAACGACAACTCTCCCTTTTTGCACGTTTGATCCCGTAAGATGAGTCCTTCTAATTGTAAGTCTTAACTTCCTCTCTATTCCTTAAAAAGTCGGTTAGTTTCTGATTATCTTAAATAGTTAAGATTTGTATGAGATGTACCTTATAATATCCTGGAAGAGTTTCTTCCTTCTTTTTTCTGTATTGTTCACACCTCTTTGATATTCTTTCTCTTTTAGCACGATCATTTCCGTTTGCACATCTTTCCGACTCCTAGTTTAGTGAATTCGATCATACTTTTGAATTATCTGTTTTATTAAGCTTTTAGTTCATATCGATGTTATTCTTAATTTCCCCATTTATCCCTCCAAAGTTTACACTGAAGTTTCCGTGTTTTACACCCCGTCCCTGACTTTTACATCACGATAATTATACACATACTTGAATTTTCTGTTGAACAAAAATTTTCATCTGTAGTAACATACAGTAGTATACTTCTGGGAAACAAATAGTATGTAGTTTTTAGATTTATTCTATTTTAGATCTCTCTTTCCTTGTGTTCGTATAGTGATTTATTTAGTAGTTTAGTATTCTTTGTGTTATTTCTTTTTCTTACTGTGATGTCTTTTGTTTAATTGTTTAACCTTTATTCATTATGAATGGTTTTTGAAGTTGACGGTCATTCAATTTGTTAGAGGATTTCTCGATTGAATCCTGATTTATAATTTTGTTCATTCTATTATCGTAGACCGGGGTAATGACGTACCATTTATCTTCCCCCTTTCCACCTTTGTCACTATCTAAAGAAGAAGAACCCGAGGTTTTAGTGACACCTACCACTGACGTCGGTACCTTAGTCTTCTACTATCGAAGAACCGTCCTTTGTCTACCGTTTGGATCTGTCACACAACTTTTCGTCTTTGTAATAATGAGACGGTTGTTTACAGGAATATCAGTTTCGATACCAAAAGGGTCACCAGTGTATGTCAACACTCTCGTCTTGGTATTTCTTCCGTCTTACACCTTATTAACTGCGGAAACTTGTTACGACGAACTCTTCTGAGGACTATCAGGGAACCTGTCCTTCCTCTAGTTTGGTCAGACAGAATTCATTCTAATTGGGACTGATAAGTGACTTGCCGGACTACGACTTCCACCTCAAGGTCATAAAACCAGTGGACTATGTTTGTCCACTGAGTAAACTTCTCAGGGACGACGACCCCTTCTAGTTCCTGTCTTCCTCTTCTCGTGTACTCTCCTACTGTACCGACCTGCCGTAGTGGTTACGTTACTTGTACTTGAAGCCGTTCGAGACCCTTAACCACTCCCTGTCCGTCCGAACGGTACGACGTTAGGCACCCCAGTCAGTGTTTCTCTACCCTTGTTGACCCAGTGACCTGTTGTTGTCTGATTTACAAAATTACTTTTCTGTAATGAGGATAATTCAAGAAGTATTAAGATACTATAAGGTAGTCTCTTTACTTTAAAGATTTATAAAAACTAAGTTTCCAACCTTTTAAGACCCATCCTTTTTTATTTTCTACAGATATATATTCTGACTCTTATTTCGAATTTTTCTCTCTGAGGATTTTAAGATATTTCTATAACTTAAGTTTTTTCCTTTCTTTTTACCTTTAGGGTCCTTTGTTCACGTTCCTCTTTTAAAATAAAGTGTAACTTGTTTTTTGTTAAAGACCAAAACTATGAAACTCAATACGTTAGGTCTCGTGATCATATTAACCAGAAAATGTGAACCGTAGTTTATTTTAGAGAAATCTGGGAGAAAATATAGAGTCAAAGAGTCTGACATCTACTTTCCTAAGTCGTACCCACACTGGTGTCACATGTAGTGGCTCCGCTGACATGAACTTACACTCGACACCCTTCGTCGTCTCGATTTCATTTGAGGATTCCAACATTTTATTTTATCCTTCTGTTGACTCTCCACCCTGTGTGTCCATCTTTTACGAAATATGAAGGGGACTCGACTACACTAAAATGTATACGTTCTTTGATAAAATCTTATACTCATTTCCTATGGTCGATTTCCTGGTTGTGGCTAGTCCTGTCTACTGTTTATGTAGTGATACAATAACTCTTTCAACAGTCTTTATCGTTCAAAATGGTGGACTGACTCAAGTGTCTTTTTCACCCCCTAAACATGTTGACCTGTCTTCCTGTTAGCGTTGTGGTAATTTGACACATCGTTCCTTATGTTCCGTTAGACGTGGGTCCTATAGTCTTGGTCGTCAGACGTCTCGGCCCCCGAGTACTACTGGTACATCACGTCCCCCACCGTCTACCGGTGTATGGTTAGTATCCGGTAGTGACAGTTCTCTTACAGTAGATTAAGGCGTTTCTCTTACATTTTTATGTAGACCCACTATGTCGGAAGTATCCACTATTGAACCGAGACACAGACCTACAAGGTGTCGTAGAAGCCCTACCATCACCTCCACTTTGTCTACAGATGTTTCCTGTCCAACCTCTCCTTCTTCATGTACCCCCACACCTCCACCCTCAGACTCGACTGCCGGTCCTACTATTCATCCAAAGGTTTGTATCACTAATCCATGTACCTCTCCTTCTCGGGTTTATACTCTCCGACGTCAAGAGCAAGAAGACTTTCAGGGTCTTCTTCTTTAAGACTTTAAGCACATAATAAGGGACCAAGGTACCCCACCTCCACTGATGGTCCTTTTTCCTTTTGTTGTACTGATCAAACGTGTGTTTGACGGTATTAAGTGTATCGACTTTATGACGTTAAAGATGAATCGGGAGTTCATTAACTAGAATTATGGAATAAATATCTTTTCAAGAGAAGGTTTCGTATGAGGTAAAGTAGAGACTGTTTCTAAAAAACAGGGTAAGAGTAGTGTAACCGTTTCTCGAGTATATAAGATCTCAAGATTACTCCATAAAGAAGTAAATAAACTCTTTATGTATAAATCACGACTGGTCATCTTTGACGACTTTTTATTTGGAGAGGGTTAGGTTTCTACCACTTACTCCTATAAGTTTATTTTGTACTATCTTATACAGTCTTACAGTGTCTACGACACTTCTTTTGTTTTGGTCCATATTTCCTCTGTCACCATCCTCCACAATAAAACAGGAGTCACAAGTCCCTTCTCGAAGTTTGATCCACTACAAACTTCTAAGGACTTTTCTCTCTCTTCTTCGGAAACACTACAGTCTTCTTCACACACGGACCGTCTCCCTCGACGGTGACGATTCTTGGACTGTTTCTACGAACAAGGTGTGCAAGTTCACGTTTGTCCTTCGGTCCCCCGTTTCCTTATTCATCCTCCCCCTCACTAATCTCTACAACAGTTCCTACGACTCCTTGTTCCACCGGAAGGACGATGTCGACTCGGAAGTCGTGTATCTCTTAGGGAGGAAGGTACACCAAGGAACGTGAAATACTTAAATCAAATTTTGGTAGGACACTTAATACAGTCAAAGGGATGAATCAAGGTAGATAACTCGTTGAAGACTGGAGACATAATATTCAGTAGAATTGTATACTCATGTCTACGGAGACGAAATTCTTGACCAGAGAGAAGTGTTCCGTGTCCGTTTGTGTGTGTGTGTGTGTGCGTGTGTGTGTGTGCTACAAAGACCGAACACAATGATAGTATTTGACCAGTGGGTCTAGGTGGGAGCAATCCGTTACTCACAAATTGTGTTGCTCGAACAGTCTAGTTTAATAATAAGAGGTTTTCATACATATTGAAAATGAGTCTTCAAGGTTCTAAAAAATTTTAAATACACAAAAAATTAACTTCCTATTATCGAAATGTCTTAAAACAACAAAAGACAGTTTGGAGTTGTACTTAGCCGGTATCCGTATGTATATAGGGGAGGGAAGACTTGGAGGGAGAACAGAGGGATGTGTAGGGTAGGGATTTAAGGTCAAATATTTTAAGGATATCTTGTTATTTAAACCCCTAGTTGCAACCTTTCCGGTTAAAGAAGAACCATAAAACTCTTCTTACTTTTCGTACTCTCTCTTCCCTTTTTCTCTTTACTTTACCTGTATCCGTTTAACTCTCTTTTATACGTTATTTGAGTTCACTGGGGACTCTGTTACGTAGTTGCTTTTCAAAGAAACGAAGTGGTTATAAGGTTAAGGTCACCGTAGAGGAACTACAGGTTCTTTATTATTATTTCTTTTTATATAAAAAGGTTCCTGTATTTGTTCCTATATATTTGCTGTACTATATAGAATGTCAAATTTATAGGGTTCCCTTATTCGTTTATCTAGTATTTGATAGTTAAGTTTTAGTCTTTATCTACTTTATGTTGTTTTCAACCTATATAAAATATACTTCTTCGTCTTATGACGAAAAAGATCTCCTCAAAAGGATAAACGAATGAAGTCAAGTATTTATTCTAATAATCTGAATAACAGATGAAAATGACTTTCGGAAAAACGGAGGGTAAGGAAGAGTACCCCGAAGGAACCACCGAGTAATTATTTTTTTGTTAGGCGGACGTTAGGTCATCCGGTTCCAAGTTAGGGAACCAGTCCTTCTAAGGGACCTCTTCCCTTAACGTTGGGTGAGTTCATAAGACCGGACCCTTTAAGGTACCTGTCTCCTCGGCCCACCCGATGTCAGGTACCCCAGCGTTTTCCTAGTCTGTGTTGAATCGTTGATTTGGTGGTAGTGGTAAAGAAGATTGACTTGAAAGAGATAATGGTAAACAGTTGTAACTCCTCACTTCCCAAGTGAAATAAAAATCTGGATTTATCTATGTGATTATAATCCTTTCGGTCTTTTATTGGTGTCACTGGAGACCGGAGACCTAATACGATCTAACCAGGAGTCCACTGGAGTCTATGTACGAGGACCGAAGACAGGAGAGACCGGGAGAGGACTTTGCACACGCCTCGAGAGTGGACGGACGTTTAACTCTCTTTTCCGAAAGGGACATCTCTAGGTTCAAGGAAAGATTTACTAATTACTACGTCTGGTTTAAAAACATGAATTGTTCTGTTGTCCTTCCCTATTTTAGTTCGTAACCGAGGGTCTGTCTAAGTCCTTAGATTTAATTCCTGATCCAGGAGTGGTTGGTTTTACCATGTCCGACTCCCCGACGTCGTCTCCTCTATAAAGGTCGAAGAACCCAGTCGAGTGTCCCGAAGAGGCCGCCGAGTCACTAATTCTTAGGTGGACGTCACGTTCTCAGCGTCCTCTACCCCCGAATTAGGGACTCAGTCCTTTTAGGGGACCTCCTGATGTGCCGTTGTGTGAGGTCACAAGAACGGACCTCTTAGGGTACCTGTCTCAACGGATGTCCCGAAGTAAGGTACCCAAGACTTTCTCAACCTGACTTAACTGAATCGTTCGTATCTGTGTACAGTCGATTAACCCGTATAAAAGGAAAACAACGAGGTGCGAGGTTATGTACTAAAGGGAACCCCTGTGATCCGACCCGTGTTACGTTAATAAAAAGACAACTAAGAGACAATGATGCACTAACGTAATATTCAACCCACTAAGTCAAAAATAGTAAGGAAGGGGAAATCAATAGGACGAAAGTTTCTTGATACAGAGGGTCTTGTAGTAGTGTGGGGACTCTAGATTAACAAAAATTTGATATTGTGACTCCTAAACAGAACTACTCCAGGGAACCCAGAGGTTTCGAAACTAAACACCATCTAAAATTTTTTTTTTGATAGTTTTAGATATAAAAATAAAAAAATTAATTTAAAAATAAAAATGAAATAAAATAAAATGTTATGACATAACTAAAACGGTATGTACCTGTACTTAAGTGGTGCCCACATGTACTCAAGGGTTTGTACTTGGGGGGAGGGTGGAGGGTGGGGTACAGTAGAGAGACCTAGTCGGGGCACGTGGTCGGGGTTCGTAGGACATAGGACGTAGTTTGTATCTGACCTCTAAACAAAGAATGTACTATCATATGTACAAAGTTACGGTAAGAGGGTTTAGTAGGGTAGGAGAGGGAGAGGGAGTCTCAGGTTTTCAGGCGAGATATGTAGACACAGAGAAAACGTTAGAGTGTGTGTCCCAATAGTAATGGTAGAAAGATTTAGGGTATATATACACAATCATATGACGTAACCACAAAAAGAAAGACCGAATGAAGTGAGACATATTAGCCGAGGTCAAAGTAGGTAGAGTAGTCTTGACTAAGTTTAAATAATAAAAATTACCGACTCATTATGAGGTAACACATATACATGGTGTCGAAAGAATAGGTAAGTAGACGACTACCTTAGATCCAATAAAGGTACAGGACCGATAATATTTGTCACGACGCTACTTGTAACCCCATGTACACAGAGAAAGTAAAGACCAAAGGAGTCACACATACGGGTCGTCGCCCTAACGATCCAGTAATCCGTCAAGATAAACGTTAAAAAATTCCTTAGAGGTGTGACAAGAGGTATCACCGACATGATCAGACGTAAGGGTGGTTGTCACATCCTCCCAAGGGAAAAGAGGTGTGTGAGAGGTCGTAAATAACGAACGTCTAAAAACCTAACGTCGGTAAGACTGACCACACTTCACCATGGAGTAACACCAGAGCTAAACGTAAAGAGATTATTACTCACTACAACTCGTAGAAAAGTACACAAACAATCGGTAGGCATACAGAAGAAACCTCTTTACAGATAAATCAAGAAACCGGGTAAAAAACTAACCCAGTAAATAAAAAGACCTTAATTCGACTTTTACAACGAACATATAAAAACTCTAATCAACAAACAGTCAACGAAGTAAAAGATAATAAAAGAGGGTAAGGCTTCCGACAGAAAAGTGGAACGAATATCAAAGGAAACAACACGTCTTCGAAAAGTAAAATTAATCTAGGGTAAACAAATAAAAACGAAAACAAAGGTCATAAGACCCTCCACCTAGTATCTCCTAGGACGACACTAAATACAGACTCTCACAAAACGGAGACAAGAGGAGATCCTCAAAAATAAAGGGAGAAGTCTTGACACCTATTGTGACGAGGAAGTCATATTTTCACACCCATAATATGACGGACCTAAGTACGATCAAAAAGGTTCGGTTAATGTTCAAAGAGTCAATATAGTCTTCAGTTGTCGACGGGAAATTAGAGAGTAATATTTTACAAATATTGATATTCTTTTTCTAAATATACAACTATACTATTTACTTTTAGTGAGTCAGCACAGACTGAGAAACGGGGGGTACCTGATTTGTCAGGTACTTTAAGACGTCCGTTCTTAGGACCTCACCCATCGGTAAGGGAATAGGTCCCCTAGAAGGGTTGGGTCCCTAGTTTGTGTCCACAGGGTGTAACGTCGGTGTTCCCTTCGGGTCCTTATGACGTCACCTATCGGATAGGGAATAGGTTGTCTAGAAGGACTGTGTCCTTGACTTGGTCCCAGAGGACACAACGTCCGCCTAAGAAATGATTGACTCAATAGTCTCTTCGGACTATACTATATACTAAATACTGGTATTTGGTCCGAAGGGTCCATCGAGTCACCATTTCTTATACGGACGGTTACGTCCTCTACACTCTCTGTGTCCAAACTAGGGACCCAGCCCTTCTAAGGGACCTCCTCCTTCACCGTTGGGTGAGGTCATAAGGAGGGATCTCATAGGGTACCTACCTCCTCGGACCGTCCGATGTCAAGTACCCCAGAGTTCATCGACCTTTGTTGACTCACTGATTGTTACTGGTAATTTGAGAGAATCGTAGAATATCACTAAGAGTCTACGTTAAAAAATTTATCACGCAAAAAACTCCATCGTGAAAATACTTGAGGTAAGAGACAATAGTCTAACCTTGAGTCTTCCTAAATTACAAGATGAATTTTCATGTTTGGTAATCTCGTAAATTTGGAAAACCTTAGAACAAGAATATTAGAGGAAATAAAGAAAAAGCAAAAATTATATTTCAATAAATAAAATTAACCTCCAATTAATGAAATGTTATAACAAAGCCAATTTACGAGATTGCCTTGAAACTTTCAGTAGACCTTTGTTTGTGTTTCTTTGTATAATTTGATAATTTGATACTGAGTAATACAAAACTCTTAACAACCTAAAAACAACTTATCGTTCTTGAGAACTTCCTTTCCCAGGATTATTTGAAAGAGTCATCCACATCATACTTGACTACTTTCATCTCCGTAACTCTTCCCTTTCCTCGTCTATATACCGTCTACGAAAGTCAATCTTTTATTGACACTGTATCAAGTAGGTGAATTTTACATGAGTTTTGACATACTTACCATGACATATAAACTACAGTTATAAATTATTACTTGTAAACAGTAAAAATAGTCTGAAAAACTATTATTTAGATAATGTTTATTTTAACTTTATTTCTTTTTTTCATGTTTGGTTCATTCTGACCTCAGACCTAACTCCAGAGAATCAAGACCTTGAGACAGGGTCACTAAGAGTTGGTCACTAAAACTGTGACCTCTATGAACCGTTATCGACTTCCCTACGATGATTAGAGGATATTTGGTGACTTGTCGTGGGTTATGTTTATTAAAAGGACGGGTTCCGTCGCATTCTTACACTCTTTAGGATAAGGTCTGTTCTTATAGATATTTAAGTGACAAGTATGTTAAACAAGTGTGTTTAGTGGTTCCAGACACCAAGTTTACGTCTAAACCTAAGGAGTCCAGAGATCACCAGGTCCCTGACACAAAGACTAGTAAACTCGGTCTTATAGTCTAAGGTCAAGTTTAAGAAATGTGAGACTTTTCTTCCCTTGAAGAAATTGTGATGGTGACCACCATGAAACTATGAACGGTGACGTGTATTAGAAAAGCCTCGGGACACATACAGAAGTATGAAATCCGATATCTAGTTCCCGGAGTCCTATCCCCACTAGTGTCACATGTAGTGGCTCCACTAACGTGAACTGAGATTCGTCTTTCCGTACTCATAGGTTTCCCGACTCCATGTGAGTTTCGGGTAGGGCACTTTGTTCCTATGTTCACTCTCCACTCGACGTGTCCACCTTTCGTGAACCATGAAGGGGGTTCGACTACCATAAGGTCTATCTCTCCTTTGATAGAAGTTCATTTCCTAGGGTCCCTTCTGTAAACAACTAGTCAGTGAGTCAACATAGACTGAGAAACACTGGGGTACCTGACGTCGTGCGGTCCGAAGGGACAGGGAGCGGTATAGGACCTCGAACCAGTTTGAGTACAGGTAGCTCAACCACTACGGTAGGTTGGTAGAGTAGGAGCCAACAGGGGAAGAGGAGGACGGAAGTTAGAAAGGGTCGTAGTCCCAGAAAAATTTGTTCCGTCGAGAAGTGTAGTCCACCGGTTTTATAACCTCGAACTTAAGTCGTAGTCATGAAGGATACTTATAAGTCCTAACCAAAGGAAATCCTAACTGAGCAAATTAGAGGAACGTCAGGTTCCCTGAGATTTCTCAGAAGAGGTCGTGGTGTCAAGTCTTCATAGTCAAGAAACCATGTGTCTGAAGAACAACAAGGTTGAGAGTGTAGGTATGTACTGATGACCTTTTTGGTATCGAAACTGATCTACCTGAAAGAAGCCGTTTCAGGGACGAAAAATTATGTGACAGTTCCAAACAGTTTCGAAAAGAAAGTTTTTCGTTCACAGAAAATTAAAGAACTGACGTCAGTGGTCGACGTCACTAAAACCTCGGATTCTTTTATTTCAGAGAGTGACAAAGAACAAAGGGGTAGAGAAAGGGAACTTCACTACCCTGGTCTACGGTAATAGAATCAAAAAACTTACAACGCAAAATTCTTACGAAAAAGTGAGGGAGAAAGTGAAAGTAGTTCTCCGAGAAATCAAGGAGAAGTGAAAGACGGTAGACTCCAATAACGATAAAGAGGACCGTTAGAACTAAGGTCGAACACGAAGTAGGTTGGGTCGTAAAGAGTACTACATGAGACGTATATTCAATTTATTCGACTCACTGTTATATGTCGAAACTGTATGAGGAAAGGGTTAAACCTTGGTCAGGTAATGGTTGGACCTTATATTGTCAAAGTTTAATGTAGTAGCACAGTAATTCTTTCCACAGTGTTAACTGATCAACCTGGAGAATAAACGAAAATGTCCTTTTCATGTTTTTAGGTTCTTCCATGTCTTCCTGTCAACGTTGTGACAATTAGAAACATCGTTTCTTCCATCCCGTGAATACTTGGTTTGTGGTCTTGGTCGTTAGGTGTTTCACACACCCCGTCCCCCCACAAGTACCGCTGTCCTATCACGTCTCAAACTGTCTACCGGTACTTTACGACGAGTCATGTTACGACGAGTTTAGATGTTTCTCATCCATTTTCATATAAGTGTCCAATGCCGAAACGGAAGAGACCCTATCACCACTGACACTTTGTATAGAATTTCCTTGTCTAACCGTTTCTTCTTAATGTACCCACACACCTCCACCCTCAGTCTCTACCACTGGTCCCATTAATCGTCCAAAGATTCGTGTCACTAGACCATGTACCACTTTTATATTCCACGACGGCAAGACCAAAGAGACTATTAACATCTTCTTCTTTTAAACTTTAAACACATAGTAAAGGACCAGAGTACACCGGGAGTAGTTGAACAACTAAAAAAAGAGAAACTATTATCGGTAAGAATGACACCTTCCACATGCAGTAACGCTAAAACCGAAACCGAGTGAAAAAAAAATTATGGAAATTATAAGAAAGAAAAATTATTGAAAATAACTTTACATTAACTAAATGTTACAGTATAATCAAGGTCCACATGTCGTTTTAATATATATATATATATAAGAAAAAATCTAAGAAAAAGATCATATCTAATAATATTCTATAACTCAAAAAAGGGACATAAATTAAGGGATCCAGGAACAACTAACGGATAAAATATATCTATAATCATATATTTTTGCCATAAGAAAGTGACTGAATTTTTTTTAATAAATAAATAAACAAACAAACAAAACAAAGACCGACGTGGCTCAGAAGGAACGAAACGCCCCCGAAAGAGACCAACACCTCCACCCCCGCGATGAGAAGCAACACCATGTTCCTGAAGGGTCACACCACTGAACAGGACGACGTCTCGAGTCCGAGATCTCATGTTCTAGTCTTCAACACCACGGGCCCGAATCACTGAAACACCGCACACCTTAGAAAGGTCTGGTCCGTAGTGGGTGTCAAAGATAAGGGCGGAACCGTCCGTCTAAGAACGAACGACGTGGTGGTCCCTTCAGAAAAGTAAGTGACTGAAAACTGTCAAATTTATGTACACACAACCTCTTCCAGAAAACGTAACTTTGTAAATACACAGGATAATATGGAGACATCTACACACGTAAGCCAAGGAAGGGGTCTGAACCTTTTAAGAGTCGATAATAAAGATATGTATTAGAGAGACAAGGAAAGAGGGAGAGAAGACGAAAACTCTGTGGGTTATAGGAAGAATGGACAAGATCATCTCAATCTTCAAAGAGTCTCTTATTTAAGTAATTTTTTTTTTTTAAGAATCAAGACAGGAGTGTAGATGGACTTAGTAAGATGGAAACTTGAGTGATAGAGAGATGTCGTATACCAGAGGTGAAGGTCACGAAACGTTAAGTAGGAAGTATAGTAAATGACTCAAGAAGTCGTGGTCTTAAAGACAAATGAATACAAGTTCTCGAAAGTAATAAAATCTTTGACAAGAATACAAGTAATAAAAATAAGGAGTCGATTGACTTCACAGAAACCCCTCAAAAGAACATCGAACAACTCGAAGAAGTACTGTGATAAAACTTAAGAGGTGAACGAACTAGTGTGAGAACGTGCTGTAATTTAATCAAGTACCTTTTGACAACAAAAGAAAGACACTAAGGTACAATGACACCAAAAAGTACCACGAGTCACCCAACGAGGAGACAGGTACGTAAACTCCTTCGTTTGTCACAGGAATACATACATTTCGGAACATATGAAACTAAGATTGTTAAGTTGTCTAACGATTGTCTCCAGGAAGACGTAAAAAGCTAATTGACTGAAACACCGTGTTCAAAAACCAAAGAAAGAGTACTCGACGAAGAAAGATATAAACTCGTTGATGTAAAAAACGTAAAGTACCGGAGAAGGTCTCCGTAACAGTAACAGGAACGGTAGTTACAAACACGGAGGTCGTAGTGACCACTGGACCACAACAGTCACAGGGACTACACCGACCGTAGAATCGACCCCTTCCCAGTATCTCACCATCCACGAGAACGGTGTACGTGCCACTGGAACGCACTCCCGGGGGGTGACTACGGACCAAGGGACCCCGACGTTCACGGCGACGTAGGTCCTCCGGCCCCAATGCGCGTGGTGGAGGTCACCCTGAGGGTCCACGAGACCCCGACGTCGGAGTCGACGGAACCGGTACCCGACCCTAGTCGTAGTGGTGGAGACGACAAGGGGACCGAGGTGGAGGAGGTTCACTTTTTAGACGAGTGGAAGTCTACATGTCGACACACATAGAGACCACAGGACTACACAACCCATCCTTTTTTTTTTTGGAAATAAATACGTACTACAATAGATGTTCAACATCTAACTCCCCTCTTTGTCTCACAGAAGACGGTGGTATTATGACTGCAGTGGTTACTATCTGAAAGGGGGTGTTCGATATTCCAATTTTAACCCCCAAGGGTCCCCCGAGTCACCAATTCTTAGGTGGACGGTTACGTCCTCTACGTCCTCTATGTCCAAGCTAGGGTCCCAGTTCTTTTAGGGGTCTTCCCTTTTACAGTTGGGTGAGGTCATAAGAACAGACCTCTTAGGGTACCTGTCTCCTCGGACCATTCGATGTTAGGTACACAAGTACTTCTAGTCTGTGGTGACTCCTGTGTACGTATTCGTATTCTAATTTTATGTGTTTATTTACCTCATCTGATAGCGTACAATCACTCCTTTCTTAACGATGTACCGAGGTATGTTGGAGTACCTACTCGAAATCTCAAGGTGGTATATCTTAATGACTCTTTGTATCTGAGTACTCCTTAGGTCATCTCTAGTCTTGTTGAGGAATTGTAATTTAGAGTAAACTATTATTTCTGTAGTGTAATCTTGTCAATGACAATCCTACTCACCAATACGTCGTTGTTCATTTACTTATTTTATTTGTTACCATATCTTGACTCTAGTTGAGGATATTAGAGTAAGATACGTAAATAAGACTAGAAATTTCTATTGTAAGTGATGAGACAAAAAAATTAATATAATGTCTATTAATATAATTTTTAAATAAAGTAACGTCAAAGGAGGGTCCATTCGTCCTATAACCGTTTGTACAAACGTGTTTAACACTGAACTTGGTGTACTGACCTATACGTTAGTTCGAGAGATCACTCAGTAGAAACTAGTACTCCATATATACGTACGACTTGTATATCTTTCTAAACTGGGAACTTGTTACGTCTCAAACCTTCGTTACTGTGGAACACGTTAACTTTTAGACGGACATCGTAACGCTAGTTGGGAGGAATAGGCATCGAGGTGTGGGAGACTAAGTCAGTTGGGAAAATATTTTAATATATTTAACGGAACCTAAAGTGAACATGTTAAAAAATGTACTCATTATATAAAGTACTGTTAAAAAAAAGGTCTTTCGTTCCGTTTTTAATGAGTCCTACTGTAAACAGTAAATTCTTTCATGATAAGGAGTACAGTGAGGTATTTTTTATCTTTACGGGTTTATAAAGTATAAGTTTCAAAACTTTTAAAACTTTATCTTTTTTCGTGTTGAAATTTTTTTATGGATTTATTATCTTACTTTTCTTTCAAATTATTTCACTCATTGACTCTAACATATCTTTTCAACTTCAAAATATTTTTACCTATAGGTTCTTTTATTCATCTTCCTCGTTTAAAATAAGGTGTGACTCCTTTCACAGTGTTAAAGACTAAGAGTCCGAACTCGTTACGTCAGTTCCCGTGAAGTAGACGGGGTCCTGTTAACCGGAAAGATATCGATAATAAGGTATCGGAGAGAAGTCTCGGAAGAAATACAGAAACAAGGAGTCTGACATCTACTTACCCAAGTCGTACCCACAGTGATGTCACATGTAGTGCCTCCGACAACGTGAACTCACACTCGACACCCATCGTCGTCTCGATTCCATGTGAGGGTCCGAGCATGTTATTTTATTATTCTGTTGACTCTCTACTCTACGTGTTCACCTTTTACGAAATTCGAAAGGGACTCAACTACTCTAAGAAGCATACCGTCTCTGATAGAATCTCATTCTCATTTCCTATGGTCGTTTGCCGGGTGGTCGATCATCGTGACTACGGTGTATGTAGTGGTACAGTAATTCTTTCCACAATCTTGTCCGTTCAACCTGGTAGACTGACTCAAGTGTTTTTTTCACCCCTTAAAGGTGGAGACATGTCTTCCAGTCGACGTTTTGGTAGTTTGAAACGTTGTTCCTCAAGTATCGTGAGTAGTAGGTCCTGTGGTTATGGTCGTCAGGTGTCTCGACTCCCAAGTACTACTGACACATCACGTTACCCACCGTCTACCGGTTTTTCGACAGCATCCGGTATTGACAGTTCTCCTTCAGTAGATTAGGACGTTTCTTATACATTTTTATGTGGACCTACTACGTCGGAAGTATCCAATACCGAAATGAGACCAAGAGTTATAAGACGTCGTAGAAACCCTACCACCACCTCCACTTCGTCTATAGATGTTTCCTGTCCAAACTCTCCTTCTTCATGTACCCCCACACTTCCACCCTCAGTCTCTACCACTGGTCCTACTACTCGTCCAAAGGTTTGTGTCACTCGTCCATGTACCTCTCCTTTTCGGGTTTCTACTCCCCGACGTTAAGACCTAGGAGACTCTTAGGGTCTTCTTTTTTAAGTCTTTTAACACATAACAATGGACAAAGGTACACCACCTCCACTGATGGTCCTTTTTACTTTTATTGCACTTATTAAAAGTGTGTTTAACCGTATTGAGTGTATCACGTTAAAGATAAAACGAGAGTTATATAATTAAAATTATAGAACACAAATCTTTTCATGATAAAGTAGAGATGGAACGGTAAACAGAGGGTATTGTATTAAAAGGTATAAGGGTTTCTTTAGTACGTAAGATGTCAACATTAGTCTTTATGAAAGTATGTACACTTCTTATATATAACTCACAGTTGGTACAAGTTTCGTGTATAACAAATCAGCGATTCGGCCTAGATCGTGAAAACTCTGAGGGACTTGACATACATCGGACGGTCCGTAGAGACACGTACCCTAAAGGGTCCGTTCTTATGACGTTACACAACGGTAAAGGAAGAGGCCCACTAGAAGAGTAGGGTCCCTAACTTGGAAGGAGAGGACGTAACGGTCTATCTAAGAGATTGTGACTCGGTGGACCGTTCAGGGAGGTTTGTTTATGTCCATTATTTATCTATCTACCACGGTTTTTTGCTTTCACAAGTGTTAGGTCACTACCACTTTCTACTACACATTTATATTATATATTATACAGTTCATTATTGTCAACCATACTTCTTTTGTTCTGATCTATATTTTCTCTCATCATCCTCCATAAAAGTACATGTCTCACAAGTCCATTCCGGTTGTTTGTTCCACTATTAACTTGTCTCTCGAGTTCTTTCCCTCTCTTACTAGATCATACTATAGATCTCTTTATACACGGACCACTTCCTTACCGGTGATGTTTTCTGGATTCCTTTACAAACAAGAAACGTGAAATACTTAAATCAACGTTTTCGTAGGCCACTTAATTTCGTAGAGGGTAGGAATCATGGAAGACGACTGACTCCAGACCCGAGGTACTATATCCCGTGGAATTATATACTCAGGTTCGTGGAGACGAAATTCTTGACGAGAGTTCCGTGTTCGTGTGTGTGTGTGTGTGTGTGTGTGTGTGTGTGTGTTGTGAGAGTGTGGTACAGGAGGACCCGATACAAGGATGATGTGTAAAGAGTGGGTCTTGGTGGGAGGAGTGTGGTATATGGTAATATTGAGTTCGACTAGTACCGTCTAGTAGCAAGAGGATGTCTTACATATTTAACATGGGTCTTTAAGATCAAGTGTCTGACGGCTACCTAGTTATTTGAACCCCAAGTAAAAATACTAGTGAAAGTCGAAACATAAATATCTTTATATTTTTCGTACACACACACACTTTCTCTCCACCTCCCTTTCTCTTCTCTCCCTTTACTTTATCTGTAATCCCCTATTTTCTAAATTATTCGAGATTGTCAGGGACTCTGATACACTACTTAATTTCGAAGGAAACAAACCGTTGTAAGGTTAAGGTCAATAGAGATGAACTGCGGGTCCTTTTTTTTAAAAGTTTTTCTTTTTATGTACAAATGGAACTGTCTTGTCAATATGAAAATATTGCTTACTTTGAACTTTATAAACTGATGGGGTTTTCTTTTTACCCGTTTCATTTATTTCACTTCTCTTCACTTCACTTCAGTAAGTCAGTACAGGTTGAGAAACGTTGGGGTACCTGACATCAGGTGGTCCGAGGAGGTAGGTACCTCAAAAGGTCCGTTCTCATGACGTTACCCAACGGTAAAGAAAGAGGTCCCCTAAAAGAACTTGGTCCCTAGTTTGGGTCCAGAGGGAGTAGCGTCCGTCTAAGAGATGGCAGACTCGGTGGTTGTTTTTACTCATAGGTTTCCTTTTGTTGTTTTCGATTTACACAAAATATATTTCGTTATCTTCTGTAAAAGGGTTTTAGAAAAGGTAAAGAAACTGGTTAAAAAATGACAAGATATCCCTTACTCCGTTCGAGAAAGGGTCAAAAGAATACCCCGTAGCACACAAACAATAAGAACCTCAAATGCGTGACAGTATAAAAATTTTATTTAGACTACTCGGATGGGATTACGATAAGATCAGAAACAAGCTGTACGTTTTCCGAAAAGTTTGATATAAAACATTTAAGATATCTGTGGTACAGTTAGGTAGGAAAACAGGACTTATACCAAAAAGTATCCTAAGTACGGACTTCTGTAATATAATATAATATTATCTACAAGTAACATGATAATGAAATGGTACTGTTACGTTTTAGGATTAGTAATCTCTGAAGTTGACGATACCATGATAAAAAAAGGTATTATAGGGAAATAATAGTGTTAGACATGTATAGACATCAACAAAAAGAGAAAAGTAAGGATAATAACAACTGGATATCGAAAAGAAAAAAATTATATTTAAATAAAATTTACCTCCTCTTAATGATAACATGAAAGTCTTTCTATACACTTATATACACGTGAATATATCTTTGCCCGAAAGGTCCACTGCGATCACCATTTCTTACGTCCTCCGTATTCTCTCCGTCCAAGTTAAGGACCCAGTCCTTCTAGGGGACCTCTTCCCTTACGTTCGGTGAGGTCATAAGAACGGACCTCTTAGGGTACTTGTCTCCTCGGACCACCCGATGTCAGGTATGCCAGTGTTTGTCAGTCTATGTTGACTTCGGTGAATCGTACATACGTCCGTTTGCCTTTACATAAATTTATATACACTTCAATGTTTTATTTCCCTTAACGTCCTTTTTATTAACTTATTTAATAAGGGTTTCGTTAACATAAAAATTTTTTAACTTACCTCAAAGTGTGTGATTGAGTTCGTTTTTCATTACTAAATGACTATAGGTTACCTTTTTCTTAATTTAACCCTTTACACATTTGTACTTATATAATATATTGTAAGGACTTTTAATACTGTGTAATCTAAGAGTCAATAATATATAACTTACTTAGTCCTAAATGAAGAGTTAATATCTAAAGTAATTTATGTATATTCTAACATGAAGTTAAACCCTTCTAATCTAATAGTTTATTTAGTCTCCCTAATAGCTAGATTACATTTTTGGTCAGGAAAAACCACTTATGAATCTTTTGATGTGTGATTTTAGATGTTCACACGACTTGACGGAATTTCGTTCTATAGGTCGTATTCTATCTGTATAAATTGATTCATTTTATTTTTTCGAAAAAATACCGTTTTGTCAGGGGTTTTCCAGTTGACTCTTTGTTGTTAAGAATTTTTAGTAAAGTTTTCGACTACCACCATCTTATTTTCCAAATATAATATACCCGTATATTATTATTTTAGCTGTGTAGTTTTACTGTTAAGTTCCATAATAAAAAATAGTTCGAGTCATTGTCAATTCCTTTCTTGTGAAAAAGTGTTGGTAGGTAGACCCCTTTATGAATGTCTCAACAGTGTGTCAAATGTCACCATGAAACTTTGTCCCTCGTTTCCACGTGATAGACATAAACGTCTGTCTTTAAATTCTACAATGTGACAACCCTTTCGGTAGGCTTGTTGCCGTGTCTATAATTTTCATGTCTTCAAGAAATTGACCTTTGAAGAGTCAGAGTCGTGGAGAACTGTAAGAGTCTGTCCAACAAGAGACACCACCCCAGACAGGACACGGAACGTCCTACGGACCTCGTAGGGCCTGGAGGTGGGTGACAAGGGTCTCATTGTCTGTCTATAAAGATGTTCGTAACAAGTTACAAGGGTCCCTTTGTCTCAACGAGAACGAATCTTTATGTCAAATTTAAATTCTTAGAGTTTATAAAAACATCCTTACTATATTATCGTTGAACTTCTCTTTCTAATCCTTTCTGTCAGACGTCACACTCATCGTGTCGGGGAATTGATTTGTCGATAACTTTATTACTTGGATATAATGTGACTTATGATCAACTAACCTTCTTTTAGGGACCCCGTAATAACTGGTCATTTCCTTTTCCATCCTTTTTTTTTTTTTGACGTGACTTAGTCCTCATAGACACTACACGTATCCTAAGATAAGTATGTAAACACTTTTTCACATACTTATCCACAAACATGGATTATATCTTTCTTTTCAAATTTTCTTTGGTTCGTGTACACCCTGTTACAATGACTCTTGTTTCGATCCAACTCACCATCGCCAAAATTTTATTGACTTACATTGTTCTAACTTACTTATAGATATTGATTCAAAGTATTTCTGGACTTGTCATTATTGAATTACTATGGTTGTAACCGGTGATTAAGTTACAATTTAACGGTTTCTTAACCTTTATTTTATTCTCTTCTATAAAAGTCACGTTCCTCCTTCGTCATAAGTTCAAGTTTAAAAAGAATTGATTTCTATGTACCTAAGTTTATACATGTACTTTCTGTTTCCATTGTAAATTAGTTTACCAATTTTTTACTAAAGATATACTACAGATTACCATTATGTTGAAAATCTTTATGTAAATTGCTGTTTTCTAACTTTCCTTGTTACTTCTTCTTCTCTCATTTTCAATCTTTATACAATTATCCACCAACACACACACACACACACACACACACACACAATTCAACAATGTCAGTACAGGTTGAGAAACGTTGGGACACCTGGCGTCGGGAGGTCCGAGGAGACAGGTACCCTAAGAGGTCCGTACTTATGACCTCACCCAACGGTACGGGAGGAGGTCCCCTAGAAGGTCTGGGTCCCTAGGTCGATAAAGAGAATACAGAGGACGTAACCGTCCACCCAAGAAATGGTGATCGCAGTGGACCCTTCGAGTATTATTCACTAATTAATCGTGATTTTTTATACGTCCTTTTGTTACTGACCATACAAAAATTTTGTTCATAACGGTTCACTTCTTATAATGTCACCATCGAGTTAAGTAAGTTATTTCTTACATTTTTGGTTACCTCCCTTGTGGTATACTGACTGACTGGTGTATTTAAAATATTTAATAGTTTGTAAGAGTGTTTATGTAGATATATATGTATTTTGTTGATTTACCGTTCATAAAACACCTTTCTTTTATTTCGGAGGTTAAATAAAACTTATTACACTCGTTTCTGTCCTTAATTTTGTGAGGTTGACGTCGTATGTTTCCCAAGAGTGTCTGTCAAAAGCTAATTGTCTCATTTACACATTGTGTCTCTATTTATATATATACACACACACAAACACACACAAGTCAGTAAAGGTTGAGAAAGATATACTCTTACGTATATTTTCAAAAGTCGTTTCCAGAAAGGACTAACGGGTCACTCATTTCTTAGACGGACGTTACTTCCTCGGTGTCCTTTACACCCAAACTAGGGACATACCCTTTTAGGGGACCCCCCGTCCCCCCCTTACCCTTGGGTGAGGTCATAAGAACGGACCTCTTAGGGTACCTGTCTCCGCTACCGTCCGATGTCAGGTATCCCAATGTCTCAGTCTGTGCTGACTCACTGACTTGTAACGTTGTTTCTCTTCCATGATAGACAGTTCTTAGAAAAAATTAAAGAAAAATTAACCTCCTACTAATGAAATGTTATAAGATAACCAAAGACGGGATGCAGTTGTACTTAGTCGGTAGTGTATGTATAAACGTCCCTATATAAAAGTACTTCGGGAACCAAGTCTAGAATGAGTAATTATACCTTTGTCAGTTTATACTGGGTAGAATTTTTTTTAGGAATGAAGTGACATGTAGACAGGTGTAGATTATTGAATAAAGAGGTGAGAACAATGAAGCATAATAGTAATCCGAATACAAGTTTAAAATGACCTTTTTGAAATACGGAGGGTAAGAGAGAAGATGAACTCGTAGGTAATAATAGTAAATTAACCGTTGTGACTCGGAATGGAATGACTCCAGTCACAAACGAAGAGAAAACGCACGGACGAGTCAACAAGTCACCACAGGCAGAGAAACGTTCGGACACTTGACATCGGGTGGTCCGGGGAGACAGGTACCCTAAGAGGTCCGTTCTTAGGACTTCACCCAACGGTACGGGAGGAGGTCCTCTAGAAGGATTGGGTCCCAAGCTTAGGCACACAGAATACCGAGAACGTAACGGTTCATCCAAGAAATGGTGATGCGGTAGACGTTTCGGGTACGAGAAGAAAATCAGGATTCATTTATGTAAATAAATACTTAATCACAAAGGACTCAACACGATCACTATTTCTTAGGTGAGGGTTACGTCCTCTACGTTCTCTGAGTCCAAGTTAGAGGTCCAACCCTTCTAGGGAACTTCCCCCTTTACCGTTGGGTGAGGTCATAAGAACGGACTTTTTAAGGTACCTGTCTCCTCGGATCGTCCGATGTCAGGTACCCCAACGTTTCTCAGTTTGTACTGACTCACTTACTCGGACGTGTGTGTTATTAGACCCATCGTTTGATGGTGTGATTAGAGACCATAGACTCAATCCGACCTGAGTTAGTGTCCACTGGAGTCTATTTACAAGGTCCAAACGTAAGATAAAGAGAGGGTGACACAGACGACCCGAGAGTCTGAGTGGATCTACCCTTGACTTTCTTTCCAGAAACACACCTTCAAGTTTACGGAGGACCTCCCAACTATTATCTCTGACTTCGAGACACGGGTGTTCTGTCGACCTCCCTCATTTCCTGACCAAAGGGTCGGTTTGAGTCCAAAAGTTTCCTTTGTACAAGACACTGTAGGTTCTAAAGAGTCCGACTCCCCTGGTGTCGTCTCTCTAAAATATCGAGTGGACCGAAGAGTCATCCGTGGAAAGACGACATTGTGGGTATGAGACATGGACTAAAGGGACCCCCTGTCCCCAGACCTGTCTTTCCTTTTAAAAGGTCAAGTAAGAAACAAGGATTCTCTGGTCAAATGTTCCGTCCACTTAAGACAAAAATAATGAGGAAGAGCAATTAACAGGACACAGGTCTCCAGATTTGGTAGGGTCGTAGAATAGGGTTAGACTCGATTTCAAAGGAGTTTCAGATTCCAATTCTTAAGAGTGAATTAAATCAGGGAGTCTAGAAAATTCAAAAGTGATCACCACTTGTGTATTTAGGGCTATAAAGATTTTTTATAAAATACTCACACTGTTGAAACAGGAAAGTATATTTTGGAACCCGTGATGTGAGGAACCCAGGGGTTGTAAAAACGGTTGGGTTAGTCCTAAAAATACGAATATAGTCTTCAATTCTCGACAAGAAATCATGAAGTAATACTTACAAAAATTTAGAGTCTGTTTAAATCTATAAAAATATGTGATGTTGGATTGAATCGTGCAATATCCCTGACAGACGAAATTAAAAATATCTTCAACTAAGACACTATATCAAAAGAATATATAATACTGAAATAAGAGATAATATCTTTATTCTGTGTCTTCTCAAATGACAAGACGAGTTTCCATACTGGTTCTTTCTCTACCTCAGAACTAATCCACAAAATTAACAGTCTTACGAAAATCAAGTATTTAAGACACCGTCACTAAACGTCAGTCTCTACTGAAACGTCGACCAATATAAAAAGTCCTAGATTTTCCTAAGATGTGTACATAACGTATCCTGTCATAGGTTATGAATATTAACATGACGGAGTTTATGGTAGTCACTTTTTCATCTTTTAAATAAGATCAGGTCGTAAAAAGATTTAACTGACAAGAATTTTTAAGGGTTCTTGATATCTAGTTTATTTTTGACACTAAGTCGTCCAGACTAAGTTCCATGGTTTCTAAGACGAAAAGATTGTTCTAGGATGTACAAGAATTACGACGTCCAGGAACAGACCCATCGTTCTTGTACCAAGACAATGATTTAAGACGTTTAAATCTATAAAAATATGTGGATCACCAAGTCTGTCATTTCTTAGACGGACTTACACACTCTGGACCAAAGCTAGGGACCCAACCCTTCTAGGGGACCTCCTCCCGTACCGTTGGGTGAGGTCATAAGAAGGGACCTCTTAGAGGTACCTGTCTCCTCGGACTGTCTGATGTCAGGTACCCCAGTGTTTGTCAGTCTGTACTGACTCGTTGATTCGTGTCGTGACGTGTATGCGATATTGGATTGAATCGTGTAATATCCCTGACAGGTGAAATTAAAAATATGTTCAAGTAAGACACTACATCAGAAGAATTACAAGTAAGAGGTAATATCTGTACTCGGTGTCTCCCCAAATTACAAGACGAGTTTTCATTCTTTCAGAACTAACCCTCAGAACTAATAGTTTTGTGAAAATCAATTGTTCAAGACACCGTCACTAAGAGTTAGTCTCTACTGAAACGTCGACCAGTACAAAAAGTCACAGATTTCCCTAGGATTTTTACATTAAGTATCCTGTCATAGGTTATGTTATTTATATGACAGAGTTTATGGTAGTCACTTTTCCTTATTTTGAATAAGATCATGTCATGAGAGAATTTAACTGATCAGAATTTTTAATGGTTCCTGATATTAAGTTTACGTTTAATACTAAGTCGTCGAGACTAAGTTCCATGGTCCCTGAGACGTAAAGACTGTTACAGGATGTACAAGAACTGCGATGTCCAGAAGTAGACCCATCGTTCTTTTACTAAGACAATCTAAGTCCGTATTTGACAAAATCCAGAAGTAGCTCTTAGAAGGTACATACATTAAAACTTGTAGAGTGAGTGAAACATTCGTCACCATTTAAGACAAACTAAAAAAATCACCCTCTTCAGTTCTCACCCTACCAATCTCTCTTATCGTGACTTTATACATGTAATGATATACATTTTGTCTACTAATAGACAACGTTCTAGTTAAGTACTTCGTCCCGTGGGTTTCGGTCCCGAGACCCTGTTGGGTCTCCCTATCTCGTCCCTCCCTCCACCCTCCCCCCAAGTCCTACTCCTCCTGTGTACATATGGATACCGGTTAAGTACAACTATATACCGTATTTTTTTTTTTTATTTTTTATGACATACCATTAAAAGGAGGTCAATTTCATTAGAAAAATTTTTCTTGAAAACTCACTGTAGTTTACTATATATAGACTCTTTTCTGTGAAATCATCCGTCTTATTCTATGAGTTTTCTATTGGTGTCGGGTAAGAGTTCTGGAAAACTTATAGGATAGATCCATCGTTCCTTCTGTGAGCTCACCCATCGGATAGGGAAGAGGTCCCCTAGAAGGGTTGGGTCCTTAATTGGTCCTAGAGGACGTAACGTCCGTCTAAGAAATGGTCGACTCTATGGTCTCTTCGGACTCTAATATAATCGTTTACCTTATTTCACCTATTAGTAACTAGAACTATTAGTCTAATCGTACCTATAAGTTGAACCTTATTACATTAGTGTCACGAGGAGGTTTACGCCTTCTCTTTCCTTCTTATTAATCTCAGTCTATCTATAAAAATTTACGAGACGTGGACCCAAACTTCCACCTCCTTTCTGGTTCTTGGTTCCTTACGACCGCCGGTGATCTTCATTTTGCCACTTCCCTCGCGTAACAGGGGACCTCGTAAGGCCTTCTAGTACCCGGACGTCTGTAGTATTAAAATCGAGTATGAAGACTTCTCAAAATTCTACGTACATACAAAATTCGGTGATCGTACCATTAAACAATATCTTGAAGTTCTGTCCATATACAAAATTCGGAGATCACACCATTAAACAATGTTCTCGTACGTACGTGCAATTTAGCGAAGTCGCCACAGACTGAGAAATGCTGGGGTACCTGACATCGGGAGGTCCCAGGAGACAGGTACCACTAAGAGTCCCGTTCTTATGACCTCAACTCAACGGTACAGGAGGAGATCCCCCAGAAGGGTTTGGTCCCTACCTTGGACAGAGAATACCCTCGTTATCCTTAGATTATGTCTATACACAGGTTAGTCTATAACAAGAAGCTCGACTTAAATTTGGAAAGTTAAGTTAGTCACTCGAAGGGAATAGATTTCCATAAAACACCACTTTAGGATGGAATTTGTTTTCCTCTTTTGACTCAAGAAAAACTCCATAAGACTGAGTAATCGACGATCTCTCTTAAAGAGTAACGGATTTACATTTATGCCAAGATTGACACTCCAGAAACTCCTAAATTCTACTCTTTGCATTTAGTATTTAATTATAATGTCCGTGTGTAAGACGAATTTTCGAAAGACAGTTTTAAAGATTTAAGAAAGATAAAAGACAATAAAGTTCGTAGACAAGTGAAGGTAGGGAGATTGAAGGAGAGTTCAAAAGAAGGTTGAACACTACCCTAATGTTTACTCTGACATCCGTACACGTATGTTCACACTCACATAATTAAAGTCTCTTTCCACATATGTCTACGTCCGTGTATATATATATGTATATGTAGATTGGAACTTGAATCCGACCTTTTCGGTTACTGAAAAGATTGTCTTTGCTGAAAAGATTTTCTTTCCTGAGTCGTTCCACAAAGTTATGTAAAGTAAGTAAGAAGTGTCGTAGGCACACTTCGAACCTAAACAGTAGAGTTGAAAAGAAGACTTCATTCATTTGGACTCTGAGTCCAGTCAATGTAATAATTGTTATTGAAAATTTTGAACACGTAAAAAACTTGATAATTTTTTACTTGGTCCACCATACATGTCGATTAAAAACTTTAAGTCGTTTATCATATGAAATTTTTGACCACCAAATAACACACATTAATGAGAAGCTCCTTAATATTAAATTTTGAAGACCAAAAGGTACCAAGTCCCACTGTTCCTTTCAGGTACATCAACTCAGTGTGTATTTTGACCCTCTACAGAGAAATTTGTTCCTTCTTTCTTTTTACAATATATGCCTATATTCTTATCACTATCATTATACTTCTTTAATGGTAAACTATGGCAAACTGTGACTTTATGGTAAAGTCACAAAAGAACATTTGATTTCTGATTGGACTCATACATTTTTCTTCTTTAACCGTATTTTACTGAGTTTTGTCTTCTCGTGATGTTGACGTGTCTGGTAGTACCTCCCTTGTAATTTTGTGTTTTATCTCAGACTGTCGACTGTCGTCTGTGTACTTCTTCTCTGATAGTCTTGAGTCTAGTTTAGGAGTATCCCGTAAGGACAAACTCTCACTTCTGTAATACAATTTGGTAAACGAAAATCCTGCTGAACAATACGTCGTTGGTTGACTATTTTATTAGGTTCACTTGTCGACTCACTTTAATATTATTGCATACCGAAGAGTAAGATCTGTAAACAAGACTATAAACTTATCGTGAATATTAATGAGTCAATAAGTTCAGATAAAGTATATTGACATAATTTTTCACTAAGGTAACTCCAAAAGTACATCCATTGGTAGGTCCAATTTTCCTATACGGACAAACAAGTTTTTAGACACTGAAACTTAGTGTCCTGGTCTTCCTTAAATTCGAGGGATCACTCGACCTGAAACCTCTATATGTATGTGTGTGTGTGTGTGTGTGTGTGTGTGTGTGTGTATTATAAATATAACGAGTAAGTTACAGGAAATCACCAATACTATTTTAAATCTTGTCCTTTCTATAAAGTAAATCTTGTTACCTTCCTTAGTATAAACATCCATTGTTACATTCAAAAGTTCGTCTTCTTCTTTCTACTAAGTTATATTTTATATTAATATTGTTAGAAAGTACGGTCACTATTTGGGAAATATATACCTGTGACCAAAATGTATGTAACCATTCATTTACATGTAGTCTTTTTTATTAAAAGTATCAATTTTAGACCATATTTATACACGAAGTAAAATCAATTCCAGTAGAATCTGAGATCTGTAATAATACAGTTTGAAAAATAACTTTAACCACAAAGTGGATCTGATCGTAACCTCTGTACGGAACTACTAGTCGAAAGGATCACTGAGACCATTGTTACCGAGTCGTCCATTTCTTAGACAGACGTTACGTCCTCTACGTCCTTTACCTCCAACCTAGGGTCCCAGTTCTTCTAGGGAACCTCCTCTTTTACCATTGGGTGAGGTCATAACAACGGGCTTTTTAGGGTGTCTGTCTCCTCAGACCACCCGATGTTAGGTACTCCAGTATCTCAGTCTGTGTTGGCTCGTTGACTCGTGCGTGACTACTGTTCGTACGTGTAACTCGACTTCTTGTTCTAGGATCTCCCTTATTTTACCCTACGGAACGATACTTTGTGTGATTTACGATTTCAGATGTAAAACCCCTTCTCTTTAATACCATCACTACAGTTTCTTTACTAATTGTTTTTTCACTATTGGACTCCATAGTATGAATCTAAGTACTTTAATACAGTGACCTAAATCAGTGGTTCCATTAAAAATAAAAGGTTTTTCCATTGTCTTGAGTGCTAATAAGTGAGTGATTTTACTTTAGTTAAACTAGACATATATTGTAAAGTATTCCTTTAGTAATTCTCTATATGGGTCAGACACTCTATATATAAGTGTTGGAATAAAGTGAATTCCTACACTTAGTTAAACCCTCTCATCTTTTTACTCTTTCTACTCCGTGTCTACTGTCCTGTCTTTTCGATTACCTCATTCAACGACTTCAACGTAGTCAAGTCAAGTCAGCGAGTCACCACAGGCTGAGAAACACTGGGGTACTTAGCGTCGTGCAGTCCGGAGGGACAGGTAGTGGTTGAGGACCTCAAGTGAGTCTGAGTGCAGGTAGCTCAGTCACTACGGTAGGTCGGTAGAGTAGGAGCCAACAGGGGAAGAGGAGGTCGGGGGTTAGGGAGGGTCGTGGTCTCAGAAAAGGTTACTCAGTTGAGAAGCGTACTCCACCGGTTTCATGACCTGAAAGTCGAAATCGTAGTAAGGAAGGTTTCTTTAGGGTCCCGACTAGAAGTCTTGCCTGACCAACATAGAGGAACGTCAGGTTCCCTGAGAGTTCTCAGAAGAGGTTGTGGTGTCGAGTTTTTGTAGTTAAGAAGCCACGAGTCGGAAGAAGTGTCAGGTTGAGAGTGTAGGTATGTACTGAAAACCTTTTTGGTATCGGAACTGATCTGCCTGGAATCAACTGTTTCATTACAGAGACGAAAACTTATACGATAGATCCAACCAGTATTGAAAAGAAGGTTCCTCATTCGCAGAAAATTAAAGTACCGACGTGAGTGGTAGACGTCACTAAAACCTCGGGGTTTTTTATTTCAGACTGTGANCTGATCTGCCTAGAATCAGTCGTTTCATTACAGAGACGAAAACTTATATGATAGATCCAACCAGTATTGANAAGAAGGTTCCTCATTCGCAGAAAATTAAAGTACCGACGTGAGTGGTAGACGTCACTAAAACCTCGGGGTTTTTTATTTCAGACTGTGACAAAGGTGACAAAGAGGTAGGTTCTTCAGCTTTAGATTCTTTACCTTTATCGTTTGTCGTTGAACTTCCTCTTTCACGATGAAAGTGTCAAACTAGTTTCTTAGTGTTCTCCACCGAGGTCCCGAAATCGAGACGATAGTGCCCGTAAAGAAGTCGGGTTCCTGTTTACTGGGACTATATCAGAGGAAGGGTTTATTAGAAAAGTCAAGTCAAGTCAAGTCAGTGAGTCAGTACAGACGGAAAACACTGGGGTGTCTGACGTCGTACGGTCCGGAGGGACAGGTAGTGGTTGAGGTCTCAAATAAGTTTGAGTACAGGTAACTCAGACACTACGGTAGGCTGGTAGAGTAGGAGACCCTCGTTCGAGACCCTCAACCACTACCTGTCTCTTCGGACCACACGACGTCAGGTACCCCAGCGTTTCTCAACCTGTACTGACTTCCTGATTTGACTTGATATATATCGTAAATAGATAGTTATTGTTTCTTTAATAAGAATCGTCTACGTGGGTCAGAATACTCTATATACCCGTAAAGGTATATAAAGTGAACTCCTCCACTTAGTTAAATCCTTTCAACTTTTTTCAATTACCTCGTTCAACGACTTTAAAATATCTCTTCAAATTTAGTTTCTTTACCTTTATCGTCCGTTAGTCGTCTTCTTCGTTCACGGTAAAAGTGTTAGACTGGTTTCTTAGTAATATACACCGGGACTCGGAAATTGGAACGATAGTACACGTTGAAAATCTTATCTAAATCTTACTTTCCTGGTACTCCTTATTCTCTACACCTTTCGTCAAGTTTTATACGTTTTCACACTACGTAAACGTGGTGCATACTTCTTCTCATAAGAAAAGTAAAAACAAATTCCGTTCCTAAACGTTCACTTCTTATAAACTCACTACCGAGTTAATGAAGTTAATTTTTTTATAACCTCTCTCGTATTCTACTGACTGTGTCTAAAATGATGTGTTTTAAAATTTAAGAGTCTTTAAGAAGTGTTTATAAACATATGTATTACTGTATAGATTCCCGTTTGTCATTAGAACTAGTATTTTTAAGTTAAGAATCCAACTTTCGTATATTATTAAATTTTCTTTTTGTCCTCGTTTTTGTACGACTTAAAGAATATACTTCCGTTTCTTGAACTGACCAGTCAAAATTTTCCTCCGTCATACCCGATTGCTAAGATGGCCTAGTTTGGTCAGTTAGGTTTCCTTTAGTCAACACTTATAAGTAACCTTTCTGACTATGACTTCGACCTCGAGGTGATGAAACCGGTGGACTACATTTCTCGACTGAGTGACCTTTTCTGGGGATACGACCCTTTCTAACTTCCGTCCTCTTCCCTTGCTGTCTCCTACTCTACCAACCTACCATAGTGGCTGAACTACCTGTACTCAGACTCTTTCGAGGACCTCGACCACTACCTGTCCCTTCGGACCGTACGACGTCAAGTACACAGCGTTTCTCAGTCTGTGCTGACTCGTTGACTTGACTTGACTTACTAAGATGTGTATATAAATTATAATATCCTTTACTTTATTAACGTTCCATTCGAGAAACCGGATGTTAAAACTACATTATTAGAAAAAAAATCAACTTATAATTCTCCCATGATGATGATGATGATTCAGTAAAGTCAGCACAGACTGAGACACGCTGGGGTATCTGCCGTTGGGTGGTCCGAGACGGCAGGGACCCTAAGAGGTCCGTTCTTATGACCTCACCCAACGGTAAAGGAAGAGGTCACGTACTTTCACTTTTCCCTTTCACTTCAGCGAGTCAGTACAGGCTGAGAAGTGCTGGGGTACCTGACGTCGGATGGTCCGAGGAGGCAGGCACCCTAAAAGGTCCGTTCTCATGACCTCACCCCACGGTAACGGAAGAGGATTTAGTTCACGATGTATGGTAGTAATAGTTGTTTCCCTCTTATTCCAAATTTAATTATGTAATTTTCTCTAACTCAGTGAATTCATCACAGACTGAGAACATTAGGGTACCTGACATCGGACAGTCTTAGAAGACAGGTACCCTAAAAGATCCGTTCTCATGACCCCACCAAACGGTGAAGGAAGAGGTTAATTCTCCCTCCTCTGTGACTTTATATACGGAGTGGTTCCCGACAACGTCCCCTTTACAAACGGTCGTAAGATCCAGACCTAGAATAAGTAGTATCAATTTGTACGAAGACGATCTTTTTGTACGGTGCAGTGACATGTAGGGAGGTGTCGATTGTGGGATATTGAGATGAAGTCACCTGCTGTTTGCACGAACCTGAATTCAAGATGAAACTGACTTTTAAATATAACATTCAAATGTTATATTTGAATGATCGAATGTTTGTCAACTTTCTGTAATTTTAACGAACGAGTCTACTGATTCCGAAATGACAAACATTCCGAACCGACTCCCTCGTAAGGCTCGTCAAACTTAAAATTTTGACGGATAAAGGGGGAACCAAAATCCAGAATGGGATAACTCGATAATCCGAGTCAGAGTCCAGGAACACCTCACATAACTACTCTTATGACCTTGACCAAACTTTTGGTCAAGAGTTTATAAAAGTACACGTCCAACCATATCCGACTACTGGTTCCTTTGAAAAAAGTATCATTACTTTGGATAAAACAAAGGAGTCTTGGGAAAAGTACGTCATCGAAATCGTAAGTTATTCTACTAGAATAAAAAACCTACTAAAAAAAAGATGAATAAACGAGATGATATTATTTATGTAATGGTAATACTTTACAACCAACGAACGATCCTAATTTACAATGGACCAGTATCATAAACCAAAAGTACTATTTAACAACTTATATAAATATAAAATAACGATAAAAGAACCTCAAAAATTTTATTATACTTTTAATCTCTAATCAGAAACCTAAAAGAATATGGTGACGATAACATCTTCCGACAACCGAAAACCATAGTACTAATTTTATCAAAATCTTTTAAGTGACCTTGTGAATAAAAGTACACGGAAGTCTATTAAAAATATATTAAATTTGTCCAAAACACTCTAAAGTTTTAATCGCTAAAACTTTATAAAAGACCCTCTATTTCAACTAACTACTGAGTCACAGCATGAAGTACTAACAGGTAACATGTGAGATTAGTTCACTCATCTTTTATGGTACAGTAATTGTATCGAATACCTTTAATACGTGGCTCAGTACGGAAAAATTAATCACATAATTTTGTTATTAAATTTATTTTATTTATTATTATAATTAACTAATATTTAGTTATATTAAATTTATTTTACTCATTACTAAATTTATTTATTAATAAATAATATTTCCGTAAATTGTTATTTCATATTTAATTAAGTTTCCGTAGACCCTTTTGATTCGGACCACTGGTCCCAGTTCGATCAATTTGTTTACTCTAGAAGAAACCCACGTTTTAACCAAAAGTACACTTCGTAAAGATCGATCACCAACGTTGTGTCCTCTTCTACTACCGTAATCCTCTGGGGTTTGACTGTCTGTTCCCTCTTCTCTGGTAATTCGTTTTCGTAACCACTAAAAAAAGGGTCACTATTTTATTTATATAAAGTGACGTAATAAAAAAAGAAAGAATCTAAAATAAAAGAGAGAAAAATTTTTTTAGTTAAAGAAAAATTAACTTTCTATGAACGAAATGTTATAATACAATCGAAGTATATTGTATTTAGTCGGTATCTATATTCATAGAGAGGAGAGAAAACGTGGAGGGAAGGAAGAGGGTGGGGTAGGGTGTGGAGATCCAATAGTGTTTCGTCGTCTAAACTCGAGAGACGTAGTATGTCATTTAAAGGTGACCGATAAGATTAAAATGTAGTCCATTACATATACAATTACGATGATTGAGATAAGTAGAGTGGGAGAGGTAGGGGACTACTCAGACGTTCAGAAAAGAGACACAGACACAGAGGTAACGACGGGACGTTTATCCAAGTAGTCATGGTAGAAAGATAAGGTATGTATACGCAATTATATCCTATAAACAGAAAGGGAAAGACTGAAGAAAATGAGACACAGTATCCGAGATCCAAATCGGTGGAATAATCTGGACTCAGTTTACACAAGGAAAAATACCGACTCATGATAAGATAACACGTATACATGGTGTTGAAGAAATAGGTTTCTCATGAGTTGGGGGTACCCGAAGTCAAAGAGACAGACACTCTACTTGGATCTAGTTCCAGTCGGAGTCTTCCCACTGTTCTCCTAATTTACTTTATTTTACCGTTTCGAAGACGTATTCCTTACATCCACTGTTCAGGATTTATTTACAGTCGACAACGATGTATGTTCTCATTAAAAACATTACGGGGTCGAAAATTAAAGGTGTAATAATTCGGTTAAAGAGAGGTATACGTGATAGGAGACAATCCTGATTAAGTATTTCGAGTCATAGGGGGTTCTTCTTTCTCCTACATATTACACCTCGCCTTAAAGATTTAGAACCGTGGTGACTACAAACCAAACCCAGTAAGGAACGATATCTCCGACAGAACATGTAACATCCTACAAATCGGTATAGGGACCTATACCTACGGTCATCGTAGTGGTCGGTTCAATGTTCCTGATTTTTGAAGAAGTATATGGGGTTCCCCGGTTCAGTGGGGGTGAACTCTTGGTACCCTTACACAGAAGGTTTGTCTTTCTCTTGTATACCTTTAAAAGGTACACGTCTTAGGGGCCCCCTCACTCGATTTCGTCTCCAGGGGTTCGAGGTCCTAGATTACGGACTACTAGACTCCTCCTTGACTATAATATTATTATCTTTATTTCACGTGTTATTTACGTCACACGAACTTAGTAGGGCTTTGGTAGGGGAGAGGGGGGCGGTGGAACACGTACACATACGCAAGTCAGCACAGACTGAAACACTGGGACACCTACTATCGAGTGGTCCGAGGAGACAGGTGCCTTAAGAGGTCCGTTCTTATGACCTTACACAAGGGAAAGGAAGAAGTCGTTTTGTAAAAAATGTGTACTATTCTTATCTGGTATTTAGGGACATGTCTATCTCATCGTCTTAGGGTCTAAATTGAGATAAAACGTATTGTCGGTATTCTTTCTTCCCTCTGACCTAGTTAATGTTCTAACTACTGTAACTTTTCGATTTTAGATAATGGGTTTACTATGTACCTGTTTCTTCTGTGAACCGGTGTAGTAAAAATTCTGAGAAATTTTTACATAAATAATAGAAACCGACGTGACTTGAAGGGATAATGTGAGCTCGCAAGATATCAACACCGTTCACCCCCGACAAGAACTAACGTAACAAGTCCGAAGAGTAACCTCACCGTAGAGAACAATACTTCGTACTCGAGATCTCTCACGTCCGAGTCATCGACCCCGATGTCAGTAGAATTTCCCCCTACGGGATTCAGGTATGAAGGATTGAGGTATGTGTTTATATTTGAGTTTTACTCAATTCTGGATTTACATTCTGGTCTTTCATACTTTGAGAATCTTCCTTTGTCTCCGTCTTGACGATGACGACGACGACGACGACGACGACGATTCAGCGAAGTCAGCACAGGCTGAGACACTTTGGGGTATCTGTCGTCGGGTGGTCCGAGGGGGTAGGGACCCTAAGAGGTCCGTTCTTGTGACCTCACCCAACGGTAAAGGAAGAGGTTACGTACTTTCACTTTTCACTTTCACTTCAGTGAGTCAACACAGGTTGAGAATCGCTGGGGTACCTGACGTCGGGTGGACCGAGGAGGTAGGTACCCTAAAAGGTCCGTTCTCATGACCTCACCCCACGGTAACGGAAGAGGTTCTCCGTCTTGTGAAGTACTGTTTAGTTTCGTTCTAGGAGATACTCGGTGGAGGATCTCATTACCTTTATCTTTGTTTTCATTTGTGAACCCTGGATTAATTTGTATTTTCGAAAACGTGTCGTTTCCTTTGATATTCGTTCCCCCTTTCAGTTGGAAATCTTACTCTCTTTTATTATGGTTTACTTTGTTGACTACTTCATAATTACAGGTTTTATATGTTCATCGGGTATGTTGAGTTATGGTCTTTTTGTTTGTTGGGTTAGTTTCTCACACTTTTTTTTTTTTGGGATTTGTCTGTAAAGAGGTTTCTTCTGTATATCTACCGATTGTTTGTGTACTTTTCTACGAGTTGTAACGAGTAATAATCTCTTTGCGTTTAGTTTCGATGTTACTCTATAGTGAAGTGTGACCAGTCTTACCGGTGGTGGTTTTTCAGACGTTTGTTATTTACGACCTCTCCCACACCCTTGTGAGAACGTGACAACCACCCTTACATTTAACAATATCGGTGATACCTTCTACTATAACTCTAAGGACTTTTCTGATCCTTATTTTGGTGGTATTCTGGGTCCTTATAGTAAGAATCCGTATATGGGACTCCTTTAGTTTTGACTTTTGCTGTGTGTATAGGGTAGCAAGTAACGTCGTGATAAATGTTATCGATCTTGTACCTTCGTTCGATCTACAGCTGGTAGCTGTCTACTTACCTATTTCTTCAACACCATGTACATGTGTCACCTTACAATGAGTCGGTATTTTTCCTTGTGTAAACTCAATCAAGATTACTCTACGTACTTGGATCTCGGATAATTTGTCCCACTTCATTCAGTATTTCTCTTTCTATTTATAGTATATGATTACGTGTATATACCTTAGATCTCTTTACCATGACTTCTTAAATGAATGTCCCGTCGTTACCTCTTTGTCTGTATCTCTTATCTGATTACCCGTGCCCCTTACCCCTCCTCTTCCAATCTACATACTTCTGTCATTGTACCTGTGAATGTAATGGTATACATTTTATCTATCGGTTACTCTTAAACGACATACAGAGTCCTTTGAGTTTGTCCCTGAGACATAGTTGGATCACACCACCTTACCCCTCCCTCTACCCTTCCTCCCTCCAAGTTTACCCTCCCTTATATACATATGGATACCGACTAAGTACATCTCCAAACTGTCTTTTGTCGTTTTAATACATTTCGTTAATAAGAAGTTAATTTTTTATTTGTTTTTTTAGGTGTTTGTTGTTTGCGACCTCTCTCATACCTCTCTTCCCTTGGGAGGATGAGACAGTCACCCTTTCATTTAACCATGTCAGTGATACCTCTTGTCATACCTCCAAGGAATTTTTTCATTTTCACCACGATGGTATACTGGGACGTTAGGGTGAGGGCCCGTATATAGGTCTCTTTTGTTATACTTTCCTATGTATGTGAGGTTACAAGTAACGTCGTGACAAATATTATCGGTTCTGTACCTCCGTTGGATTTACAGGTAGTTGTCCTGACCTATTTCTTCTTTACCATGTATGTATGTTACCTTATAATGAGTCGGTAATTTTTCTTACTTTATTACGACGAACGTCATTGTACCTACTTGGATCTCTCACAGTATGACTCACTTCATTCAACCTGTCTCTTCCTCTTTATAACATAACGTAGAGAATATGCACCTTAGAGTTTTCTTAACTATGTTTACTTGAATGAATGTTTTCTCTTTCTGTAAGTGTCTGAATCTTTCACTTAAATACCAACAGTCCCCCTTCCCTATCATTCCCTCAAACCCTTTCAGTACTTGTGTGACGGTATAAGGTTTACCTATTGGTTGTTCCTGAATCACACATCGCGTACCTTGAGACGAGTTACAATACACGGTCGGACCTACCCTACCACCAAACCTTCTTACCTATGTACATATACATTCCGACTCAAGGAAACGACAAGTGGACTTTGTTGGTGTTGTAACAATTAACTGATATAGGGTTTTATTTTATTTTTTCAAATTTGAAACGTTTTTTTTTTAAATTCAAAGTCCACATCAGTGTATGACTCAGTGTTAAAAATGTCTAATATCAAGTAAATGACAATCGTATCTTATAACCGATATAGGGAACACAAGATGTCATATAGAAACACCGAATAGAATACGTACCATCAAACATGGAGAATTAGGGAACGGGGACAGAACGGGGAGAGGGAAGGAAGAAGGGTGACAACCGGTGACCAAACAAGGGATACAGAAACTCAGGTCTGAAGGGACCACTAGGTCACCAATTCTGAGGAGTGAAAGTCACCTTTCCCGTACCCAAGTTAGGCACCAGTCCCTTCAAGATGTACGACTCGTTACATCAGTTTTTTTCTTTTTTTTAAGATACAGACACTCAGACAAAGAAAAGAAAAAATAATATAAGTGATCGAACAAAATAAAAAATATAAAGTGAATATTTTCTATACATGTGGATACCGTCTAAGTACAGTTACAAACTGTCTTTTTTTTTTAAGACATTTCGTTAATAGGAAGTTAATTTTTTATTAAAATTTTTTTTCTCTTTCTATATATCTTTTGTTTCAGTGAGGGAACACTTAATAAATTCTGACGGGTAAGAGAGACCTGATTTCACAACTCCCGGTAGGTTACTTGAACTGGGACTTCAGTTCAAAACTGGGACTTTTCGGTGTATAAGGGAACCTCACACGGACTTGTCGGTCGGTTAGGGGAAGAGTGTGATAAAGAGGATAACATAAGCACCTTGGAAGAGGTCTTACGTGAAAGTTGTTATTCTCGTCTTCAACCCCGTTTCAGTAACCGGACCAAAACAACTATCAGTCCACGCTGGGTATAGGAACTAGTATTAAGTTTCAATTCTACAAACTGTAAGTGTACCAGAACTTTTTTGTACGATAGTACGGAAACTATCTGTTTCTTTAAGGTGGAGTTTACAACTTCTTTACGAACACCCTTTTCTATTGCCTCTAGTCTAGGACCTCTCTTCTCGTAACACTGATTTCACGTACCCCTCTCAATTCGTAGAGAATGTAGGTTCTACAAGGGTTCCCTTGTTTTGATCGTCTTCGAGGAAAGATCAAACCGACGGAGTGATCACCCTTGGTTTAACGAGTCTCTTGTCTCATTGTCACCTTGTTAATTGAATTACTCGTGAACACTCTTAAGTTGGAACCTTCGGTATCTTTGTCATTTTTACGGGGAATTAGGAGAGTGATGTCAAGTTGACAGGGTCTTTCTTCCTTCAAGTCGCCACGGGAAAGTCTCTTACCTACGGACTGCGGTGGAGGAACGTGAAGTAACCTCGACTCAACTCGTAGGTAATGGGTCCTTACTTTCCTAGGTCCCTTGATCTCCGAGTAACTCCTGTAATGGAGGTTTGTCCATACCTCCGTCCGTCTTGAGAGTCTCATAATTGAACCTACCGTGTTTACTCCTATTGTGTCAACCATTCTCAGGTAAATGAATTTTGTGAGACGTGTAAAGTTCAGAGAATTTTAGAGAGAAGGTGAGTCTAAGGAAGGAGAGAGAAGACTCTGGGTAAAAACTCTGAGAGAGTGGAAGGACTACCTTTGGCTGGAACAAAGTCGGGGGTTATAGAGAGGTCCAAAGAATACGTTGGTAGAATCAACAAAAAATCCTCAGTTCACGAAGATAAGAGGTAGTCTAAGAGGACAAAGGAAATTAGATAGTATAGAATGACTAAATAAGTGAGTGAGTTTGTTCTCCACAAGAGACCCCAAGAGGGATCAATCGTGCATGGATGCACGTACGTACGAATCAACCCAGGTTGAGAAACTCTGGTGTACCTAACATTTGGTAGCCCGAGGAGACAGGTACCTTAAAAGGTCCGTTTTTATGACCTCGTTCAACGGTAAAGAATGAGGTCCTCTAGAAGGGTTGACGGTCCCTAACTTGGGTCCAGAGAACGTAGACGACGTGACCGTCCGTCTGAGAAATGGTGACATGGAATGTTCGGGTAAGTTTGTCGAAACACTAAGTTTTTCGAATGACTGATAAAGAGACGGAGTCAAAGGGGTAGACACTTTTCTCCTATTATTATCATAGGTGAAACATTCCAATTATACTTTTAATTTGATTTCCTCTATTACATGTTCTTCAAAAAGTTAATGGGGGTAGTCAAACACTCGTAGATATGCACAATTAGTAATAATAACATAATGACAAGTGTATATAAGTAAACAATTTAGTTTCGTCGTTACTAGTACTATTTTACTTGATTCCGTATATTTTGAATCGTGTTTATGAACTGTGCACCTCCATGAGTTCAGTAAACTGAATAAATCATTTACATAGTGAAAGTAAATAACACATAAACGTTCAAAGGTCGGGGACAAGATTCTCCGAATGTAAAAACAAGTATACACTTTACTAACACTAGATAAAAGACTCTCCGAATTGACGCGTATACTTTTGACGACCCGAAAAAAAAGGAGAACGTGGGTGAAAAATACAATTAAAAATAAAAACTTATCAAAATCTCTTTAAAATTTCTTTTCGATGTTTCTATCATGTCTCTCGAGGGTATCACCACTTTTACAAAACTTTGATCTATCTTCGTTACCAACGTTTTGTAAACTTACGGTGACTTACAATCAAATTCCACTGAGAACCAAAAATGAAAGAAAAAAACCATAGTCAACGGAATGATTTTAGTAAAAGTCAGGTTTCTCCAAAGGAGGAGGTTATTTTTTATGTAAATTTTTCTTCAAAAGGTAACGTTAAAAAAATAGAAGTCGGTTAGATAGTAGAAATTTGTTATTAACGAAAAAACTATGAATTATATAAAACATAGAAAAAGAGAAACATAACGTAATCGATCTTGAAGGACCCTTAAGTATTATTACTACTATTTGAAAGAAAAGAAGAAATTATAAATTTTCCCTTAAGAAGATAACAAGGACGGAAATCCAGGCTGCTTCCGAAAAAAACCTTCATTCGGAACAACAAACGATTTAAGGAAGGAATTAATAACTAGATAATAGGAGGTAGGACTTAGTTGAAACCTGTGTATAAAAGAGTCTTTATTAAAGAATCTCTAAAAGATTAAAATCGTACTTCAAAATTAATTATACATGAACGTTTCAACTCGTAGAGGAATGTAGATACAAATAAAAAGAGTAAAGAGTAAAATCCGAGTAGACAAGAGAAAGAAAGAAAATAAAGTAAGTAGTTTGATTAAAACGAACATACAAACGAAAACGGTCTCTTAATCGAGACCTTACAGAGTCAAGATCTTTAAAAGACGAAAAATTAAGTAATTGAGACGAAGATAGAATTGAAAGACGAGATGAATTCAAACAGTACACATTGAAAGTAATTATTGTAGAAGGTTTAGAAGTGCCCAAATAAAGAACTCCTATCTGATGTGTACACCAGTAGACATCCAAAAACTTTATACATTATCTTCTTTTACTTACATTTTTAGTTCTGAGTAAAATAGTGAGATTCCACTAAGAACAGGTGTAAAACTATAAAGAACATCTAGTAAAAGGAACCTATTTACGTTCCTTTGTATTTTCTAGACATACGCCTAAATTCAAGAGGTCAGGTCTTTTTGTCTGGTTAATAGTAGAGTCTCTTCATCTACTTCACGATAAAGAGAAAGGTGAATTACTTTAAAACGTAAGACTCAGAAATAAAAAGGGTTACCGAAGAATTAATGGAGTCACTTTTCACATAGAATAAAATGAAAGTGTGAGTACCTAATTATGATATTTTTTTAAAGAGTTTGGAAATAATGGGAAAAATGTGAGGAATATTTATAAATTATAGAATACGGAAAAAGGGTCGATTCTGTAATTACAAAGATACTAAATATTAATTCCAAAATATCCAATTTCTATGATTAAAAATAATCAGTTTATGTAATAGAAAACGTAAGGTTGGAAGACGTACGGTGTAAAAGAGTAATTATTATAAAGTTAAATACCATGTTAATAACTAGAAAAGAGGGGAATAAAGATAGTTTCTGAAAAATAAGTCTCTCTTGTAGATGAAAATTTTTAATGTATATAAGTATATATTTAATATAATAGATACTTAAAATAAATAAAAGGAGACTACCAGATATACCAGGGAACGAGGTGTGAATTGTAAAGTTTAAGTAATCCTTTATACCTCTATCGCTAATCTGGACTTCTGTTTGTCTACAACATTTTATTATAATAATCCCCTTTCATATATTTATTATTTCTTTTAGGACTTCAATTATTCCTTTAGATCTTTTATGGGCAAGTCAAGTCAAGTCAAGTCAGCGAGTCAACACAGGCTGAGAAACGTTGGGGTACTTAGTGTCGTGCGGTCCGGAGGGACAGGTACGACGACGATTCAGCGAAGTCAGCACAGGCTGTGAGACACGTTGGGGTCTCTGCCGTCGGGTGGTCCGAGGGGGTAGGGACCCTAAGAGGTCCGTTCTTGTGACCTCACCCAACGGTAAAGGAAGAGGTTAAGTACTTTCACTTTTCACTTTCACTTCAGTGAGTCAGCACAGGCTGAGAATCGCTGGGGTACCTGACATATCGGGTGTTCCGAGGGGACAAGGACCCTAAGATATTTATATTATTATTATTTTTTTTTAGATTTCGAAAGGATTATACTTCCGTTACAGTCTCTATATTACCGTTTCTGATTTACAGTAATAATTGCTGTAATTTGGATTTTGTGTAATTTTATGGTACATCTTTAGGACGACGAACGTCGTGAAACCTAATTGGACCTCCTGTTTACTTTATTCGATATGTCTTTTCTTGTCTATGACATATCATACTACATACTAAGGTGAGTGTACTCCGTAGATCTTAGTAGTAAAGTGTGTTCGTCCCTGATATTACAACTAACAGTCGTCGATCTTCCGTTCCCTTTGTCCCTTAAGAGTGAGTCACATATTTCAAAAGTAATACGTTTTATTTATTTGAGATCTCTAGACCGTATATTCCATCACCACCACCACCAAATCAGCGATTCAGCACAGGTTGAGAACGTTGGGGTACCTGACATCGGACGGTCCAAGGAGACAGGTACCTTAAAGGTCCGTCCTTATGACATCACCTAACGGTAAAGGAAGAGGTCCCTATATTGTATCATTTATTTCAACTATTATACCATACTCTATCAGTCTCCATTAGTGTTAAACTCTTGACGACTTGAGTTTCTGTTAAAAACATCCATAGTTGTCATTGGTGTTAAACAGCAGTTTACTTCAGTTAGGAATCGGTTTTACTTACTGAATTAATAGAGGGACCTAGACCTCATTCCTGTAAAGACAGACAGACCCCTGATAAATAAACCCCAATTTAAAACACAAGGAAAAAGGGAGGAACAACCGATCGGGCCGTATGAGTACCTTTCTCCTTTGGTTTGTCCTCAGTCTTTGAAAGAGGAGGATCCTAAGTGTCTCCTGGGTCTGGACGTCGGAGAGGAGAAGCCCGACAAAGACAGGTACATGGACCAGTGTAAGTGACCCTTGGACGAGTAGTAGGACCGGCAGTAGAGTCTGAGGGTGGAGGTGTGGGGGTACATGAAGAAGGAGAGGTTGGACAGGAAACGTCTGTAGCCAAAGTGGAGGTGGTGGTAGGGTTTCTACGACACCTTGTAGGTCTTTGTCTCAGTTCAATAGTGGATACGTCCGACGGAGTCGGTTTATAAAAAAAAGTAACACAAACCTACGGACCTGTTAAATGAGGACCGGCACTACCGGATACTGGCCAAACACCGGTAGACAGTGGGGGACGTGATGTACCGGTAGTACTTGGGGGCCGAGACACCCGACGACCGAGACCCCAGGACCTCGGAGTCACAGTGTCCGAGGGACGGACTCTGGAACTGATAGAACTCCGACAGAAAGACGTCTTCGTCCTCCTAGGGTGTAAGAAAAACACTAGAAGGACTTCAGGACTTCGAACGGACAAGACTGTGGGAGTAGTTATTGTGTCACCACATAAAACACTGATAATATGATCGACAAAAAGGAGAAAGACCCTAGGAGAAAAGAATGAGATTCTAAAAGAGGAGGTAGGACTCTTAAAGTAGTCGGTCCTCGTTTATGTTTCGAAAAAGGTGGACACCCAGAGTGGAGAGTCACCAGAGGAACAAGATATCGTGTCCGGATCCCCAGATGGAGTCAAGACGTCAGTGAAGTAGGAGATCCTGTTCAGACCACCGGAGCCACTACATATGGTACCAGTGGGGGTACGACTTAGGGAAATAGATGTCAGACTCCTTGTCCCTGTACTTCCCCCGGGAACACGCCGAGTAATCGTCCCGTGGTAGAGAGTAAGTGTCCCGGAAGTCTCCTGAGAGTATTCATTGACCCGCTAAGTACAACTACATACCGTTTTGGTTATGTTATAATATTTCATTAACCGGAGGTTAATTTTATTTATTTAAATATATTTTTTTAAAATTACCTTAAATTTCGTACGAAGGTTTTTTTTTCATTGACCCGTATATTATAACTCATGGTCTGTAGGACCGAAGGAAGTAAATTACAAAAATAGAAAGGATTATGAGTACAAAATTTCTTTTTGAAAGGAACCCAGAAGTGTCGGGAGAGATAAAAGGAAGTACGATATAGAAACCAAGGGAAAAAGTCAAACATTGGTATACTTAAAATTGAAGTATACTTAACTTGGACTATAAAAGACAATGTGAATCACTACTAAATTTAAAGAATTTTTTATTTAACTCAGAGTACAAAAATTATATATAGGAGTTTCACTACCCTACATACGGATAATACCTTTACAACGGGACGTTTGAGTAAATGTCTCTACAAAAGACTCCAACATACTTAATTTACTTGACCTTCTTCACGGGAAAAAAAGACTTATTGAAAGTCAGTGTGGTTTGAATTACTATAAATAAAGTAAGGACTATGTACTTAAGACCTCGACTTATCAAGTCTCGATCGACAGTTCATGAGTCCTAGGAAGACGAAAAGACGAGATAGAGATCTAACTGACACCCAGAAGATGGGAATACTAGTGTTTTACCGAAGATGTGAAGGTCGTCAACGTTGACGTAGGTCCTTCCACCTTATCTCTTCATATTATATCTTCTATCGGGAATAGTAACTGGTGAAATCACATAAGACAGACCGAAGTTTGAAAGTATAGACGTAGGTAATGGATTCTTTAAAGAGATCAGACGAGACGGGTACAAATCTCTTAATTACAGAGTCCTTAGTGAGGAATTGGTTTCTGGTTGTTCTTAACCACATATTTAGTGAACGGGTAACTCACTTTATTCAGACTTCGTATGTATAAAATGACCGAGGGTAGAAGGGGTCGTCTTCAGGGTCAACTAGTACCACCATTAACCGACCTATTTGTGTGGAAAGTACCAACAAAGGAGAACGGACTGAGTACTAAGAAAAAGGACTCTGGTTATTTTAGAAACAGAATTGATCTGACTCGATGTAAAGGACTTTGTGTGTCACTGAACTGACCGTTGTGGTGTTTTCTATACGGATGAACCTTGGACACTTACACTGGAAAAACCTTTTTCGTAGAAACGGTTAAATAAATTCCAAAATTTTACTCTATTAATACCTAACGAACCCACACGGGATTTAGGTTACAGTCAACAGGAATCTTCTGTGTCCTCTCCCTCAAGGACGACCAGGTCATCAATTCTTAGGTGGAACGTTACGTCCCCTGAACCCAAACTAGGGACCGACCTCTTGATTCTAAGGTGTTCGGAACCTCGTTACTTCCGGACTCGGTGCTGATGACTCAGACACCCGGTGTCGATCTCTCTGAGGTACGGTGTTCTTTCTAGGATGTTCGGTGTTGATTCTGGACTGTGTCGATTTATTTATTTTTATTTGAAATTTTTACAAAATAGTTTTTTTTTTTCTATGTCCTCTCCTCTGTTTTGTTTGTTCTCTTTCAAGGTCTGTATTTCCGTCTTTAATCTCACTGCACCTGTGTTCCGTTCCTCGAGAACCTTGGTGGTCTTCGACAATCTCCGTTCTTACCTAAGAGAGGATTTCCTCCCCAGACGTTCGGGGTCTGGTACCTAGGCATGGTCGGGTACCGGACAATCCTTGACTCGGTGGGTCGTCCTCTACTCGACGTCCGGTCGTTCATTTCGAAGTAGACATAAATGTCGACGAGGGGTGACGAACGTAACGGTGGACTCAAGGTGGAGGACGAGTTGTTTGAGTTGTTTTTATTACACGAACTTCGTAGGACTTTAGGGTCCAGATCCTTTTCAACAGAAGGTGTTTTGGTCAGGGAACACGGTTTTTCCAACCACACGTACGATCCAACTAAGTCAGTGTAGATCGGGAGAAACGTTAGGATACCTGGTATCGGGTAGTCCGAGGAGACAAGGACGACTATAGAACTAAACCCCAAAAACCAGAGGTCTTGACATTCTTTTATTAAAGACAAGGATATTCCTTGGGCACACATACATAAGTCAACGAAATCAGTACAGGCTAAGAAACGTTGGGGTTCCTACAATCGGGTGGTCCGAGGAAACAGGTGCTTTAAGAGGTCCGTCCTTATGACCTCACCCAACGGTACGGGAGGAGGTCCCGTAGAAGGGTTGGGTCCTTGACTTGGTCTCAGAGGACGTACCGTCCGTCTAACAAGTGGTGATCCGGTGTCCCCTTCGGGATATTCCGTGGGTGTAACACCATTACACATTGTCGTCGGTATCCCTTGATTGTGTCTAACTTTCCTTCTAAGAATCACATGAGCCTCTTTAGTCGACAGTAAACACCTGTATGTGTGTGTGTGTATGTGTGTGTGTGTGACGACTACCGGACTACTAAACGAGTGATCGTACTTCGACGTCCCCGAAAGGTCACCATTTCTTGGACGAACGGTCACGTCCTCTGTCTTCTCTGTATCCAAACTAGGGACCCAGTCCTTCTAAGGGGGTCTTCTTCCCCGTCGTTGGGTGAGGTCACAAGAATGGACCCTTTGGGGTACCTGACTCCTTGGACCGTCCGATGTCAGGTACCCCAGTGTCTCAACATGTACCGACTTCGTTGAATCGTGTGTGAGTGTACTTCGGAGTCCACCTGGATGTTGACAAGATGTAGGGGTCTCTTGGAGAAACTCAGAGAGGCGGAGAACCCGGTTCATACAGGTAAATAGAGGAACTGATTCCCGAGACCCAAGACGTCCTAGGGAGTAATGACTCCAGTCTTCGTTGTGTCCACTTGTGTCCGAAATAAGGTAGGGGTACTCAAAGGGAGAGAACGAACACCGAAGGTCGGACGGAAACTATTGAGGGGTCAGGTAGAAGAGTAGAGTCCTATTTGGGTCTTTCGTCCAACGTATAAAATGTCATGTATTGAAGTCTCCAGTATCTATTTAAACAGAGTAAGACCGACCGTACTTCCTGACTTTCTTACTTTTCTAATAGATTAGGTTAGGTTTTAAGGGGTGTGTGTGTGTTTTTTACTAAATATAAAGGTTACACCCCCTCCCCATCTCTCAAACCTTACCTGTACATGTGTGACGATATAAATTTTACCTATTGGTTGTTTCTGGATGACCCAACCCTTCTAGGGGACCTCTTCTCTTACCGTTGGGTGACTTTATAAGAACGGACCTCTTAAGGTACCCCTCTCCTCGGACCGCCCGACGTGTGGTCCCCCAGTGTTTCTCAGTCTGTACTGACTCGTTGATCGTAATATATACATACTCATATATATATATATACAGACACACACACACACACACGTACAAGTCAGTGAGTCGGTATATATTTAAGTTTATGGACATGGACTTAAATTGTATTTAAGTTCAAGGACATGGACTTCATTTGTGTCTTGGTCACAAAACAATGACTTTCACACTGGGAGTGTGAGTCTGGACGTAGTTGTGTGTCGGGTCATTGAACGATCTTTACGTCCCAAGGTCCCGGGTGACTCCTGGATAATTAGTCTTAAACGTGAACTTAATCTTAAGGACGACTGAACAACCGTGTTCCTCCTTTCTCTTCACGGGAACATTTCCCAAATAGAGGCCATGATGTCGTTGAGTGAGACCATAAGAACGGACCTCTTACGGTGCCTGTCTCCTCGGACCGTCCAATGTCAGGCACCCCAGCGTTTCTCAGTCTTTACTAACGTACTGACTTGTGTCTCCTCCGTATTTCACTTTCATCTTGAATACAGGTACATAGAATAATTATCAAACTCATCTCTTAATCACATAATCACTACATCCTTATATCTTATATCAGTCCCGTAAAAAAGATTACAAAGCCACCTTGTATAAACTGGTGTAAAGTATAACTAATTTTTGTATGTATGACCCGAAGGGACCCTCGAGTCTCCATTTCTGAGACGGAAGGTCACGTCCTCTGTTCCCAACCTAGGGACCAGGTCCTTCTAGAGTGAACGGAACCGTGTTGACTCGAACACGTGGTGTTGATGACTCGGACACGAGATCTCGGGTCTTGCTGTTTATACCTCCAGGAGTGTGGGATCTAGTACAAGACGTTATTCTCTCCGGTGGAGTTTCTCTTCGGGTACGTGGCGTTTGTTCTCATTTGGGAGGAGTGACGTTGATTTCTTTTTGAGTGACTCGTTGTTGTTGGATCTAGGTGGTTTTTCTATTTATTTATACGTGTGGTTTCTTACGAACATTTATGTAGTAACGTTATCATAAACAACCTCTATATGTGAAGTGTCATAGAAGACACTTTTTTTAAGTGTACATTTCTCCCCACACGATTACTCGAACAACAAATCAACGATCCAACACAGGATGAGAAACACTGACATCGGGCAGTCAGGTACCCTAAAGGGTCCATTCTTATGATCTCACCCAACGGTAAAAGAGGAGGTCCCCTAGAATGCCTGTACCCCTAACTTGGTTCCAGAGGGACGTAACCGTCCGTCGAAGACATGGTGACTCGAAGGCCCCTTCACGATTACTCGAATGGAACGTTAACGAAGTAATAGAGACTCCGACTTACACACACATCTACACAATCGGTAAATAAAAGAGATAGAATTTAATACACACACTCAGGAAACGAAAAGATGTATTCCAGTCTTATCCTAAGGATGGAAACTCACGTTATAAAGTTTGTTTCTTGGTCTCTACAAAAAATCGACAATTCTACAACAAAGTAACAATTTAGTATAGGTTGAGAACCGTTGGGGTGCCTGACATCTTGTGGTCCGACGAGACAGGTACTCTAAAGGGTTCGTTCTTATGAACTCACTCAACGGTAAAGGAGGAGGTCCCCTAGAAAGGTCTGGTCCCTAATCTGGGTACAAAGGACATAACCGTCCACCTAAGAAATGTTGACGTGGTGGTCCCGTCAGAAACAAGGATGGAAAACAAGGTAAAAGGAAAAAGGGGGCAAAAGGAAGAATGAGTTATTAAAGAGTGTCTGGACGGAGTTTAGTGTTCAGATTACTACTTAAGTAATCAAAATACCGACATGTTGTCCAGTACCACACGGACATGATGACTGTGGAACTACCAGAAAGTATAGGAAATAGTAATTCAACGACAATATGGTTTCGATACGTTATGTATTCTATCACTTCAAGTTTGAGACTAAAATTGGTACCCACCAAAGTATGGGGTCTCTAAGAACAGACAGTGTGTGTGTTCCGAGACATCCAGTCCCTACGAGATATATAGTAAGTTACGTGTCCTTTCTGCGGTGGTGTTTTTAATAGACCGAGTCTTACAGTTACCACGGTTGTGTCCTCCTGAGACTCAATTTCAGATAGACATAAAACTTCCAAATATCGACAGAAGTAGGCTCCAGTCCCCACCGCCGGCTCTCCTCGATGCGGTACGTACTCCGGTCCCCGACGTCGACTCTCCTCGTTGGGGTGTAGGTTCCTCGTCACCGGCACACCCACGTCCTCCCGACTCTCCTCGATGAGGTGCAAGTTCCAGTCCTCCCCGTCGCCACTCCTCTATGGGGAGCAGGTTCCATTCCTCGTCGTAGACACGAAAGGACCTCGTCGACACTTCTCTATGAGGTACAGGTTCCATTCTCTTTGGGTTCATTCTACCATCCACAACGTTCCCCGGTAGTCTCCCGTCTGTGTGACTTTGATATTAGTGTCTTTTGATCAGTTAGATTAGTGTACCTGGTGTCGGAACAGATTGAGTTACTTTGATCCGGTACGGTACACCCCGGTGATTTCTACCCGTCCAGTACCACCTCTCCAGACTGTCTTACACCAGGTGACCTCTTCTCTTACCGTTTGGTGAAGTCATAAGAACGGAACTCTTGGGGTACTTGTCATACTTTTCCGTTTTACTATCCTATGACTTTCTCCTTGAGGGGTCCACTCATCCACGGGTTATACGATGACCTCTAGTCACCTCTCTATTGAGGTCTTTTTTACTACTCTACCTCGGTTTCGTTTTTGTTATGGGTCAACACCTAAACTGACCACTATCTTCGTTGCAGGCTACGACATTTCTCGTTATAACGTGTCCTTGCACCTTACAGTCCAGGTACTTAGTTCCGTTTAGCCCTCACCGGTTTGTCCTCTACCGTTCTCACTTGCAGTTTCCTGACTAAGATTTCGACTTCGAGGTCATGAAACCGGTGGAGTACGCTTCTCAACTGAGTAACCTTTTCTGGGACTCCGACCCTCCCTAATCCCCGTCCTCCTCTTCCCCTGCTTCCTCCTACTCTGCCGACCTACCTTAGTGGTTGAGCTACCTGTACTCAGACTAACTTGAGCCCCTCTACCACTACCTGTCCCTCCGGACCGCACGACGCTAAGTACCCCAACGTTTCTCATCCTGTGCTGACTCACTGACTAGACTAGTATACTAAGTCGATCAGTTGAGGACTCATAAATAAGGGTTTGTACTTTCGTGATTAAAAATTTTCTACGTACGTGGGAATTTAACTAGTGTTGTCATAAATTTTATCGGTTCTATCTCCCCCTTTTATATACATTCACACACACACACAGATATATATATGTATGCGTATGTGTGTTACTTTATGATAAGTCTTACTTTTTCTACTTTGGAAAGTAAACGTTGTTGTACCTATTTTAATGTCCCACAAAACGATTCATTTTATTTTGTTTATCTCCTTCTGTTTATGGGAAACTAAAGTGAGTATACACCTTGTCTTACTTGTTTGTTTCGATCATTTACTCATGAGGTTTCGTTCGTTCTAGATTGTCCATCCCACTTAACGAATTTCCCCTATCTGAAGTAGTGCTTCTTATCTTTGATTTCAAAACGAACACTCACGAGACAGGGTATATGTCTTCATTTTTTTTTTTTACAAACATATGTACTTCGAATATACTATAATAGAGTTGTTTACTATATAGTTATTTTTATTTACTTTTTTTTGTTTCTGTGTATATATAACCACAAGAGATTCTAGTAAGTAGGAAACTTTTACCTTCTTTTTATTTTGTATTGACTTAATTTTAATGTGGACACAACCTGTCCAAACAACTCTACCGGGATCCACTTCGAAAGAGACATGGGTACAGAAAACTTTATACTGTGGTATCGTGGAACGTAATCCTCCTCCACAGAGAAAGAGGTGGAAACATAGACCCGATCTGAATCCTAAAAATAAACGAACTCAGGTATCTTAAACCACTTTTATTACCACACGGAACTCTCTTGAATCACGTAAAGACCACTTAAGAGTTTATTGAGACGGAGTCTTTGTATTTATTTAGGTCGACCCGATTGGGTTCAAGTTCTTCTCGATACCTTGTCTCGAAGTACCAGGCTCGGTGCTTGTACTATTTAGTCGGATATCGATCGACCCCCGAAGGGGGTATCGAGTCAGTCATTTCTTAGAAGGACGTTAAGTCTTCTGGACCCATCCAGAACTTTTCCTTTACCGTTGGGTGAGGTCATAAGAGTGAACCTTTTAGGGACTCCTCGGACCGTCCGATATCACGTACCCTAGTGTTCTCAGCCTGTACTGAAACCCTGATTTGGTGGTGGTATCGATCGACTAAGGGGTCACATAATCTTACGAGTCGGTTCTAGTTGTCTCGGAGGAGCCGACTGAAAGTCCATTTATTTATGTGTCCTCCTAGGGTCGTCTCTAGTCGTGTTAAGGTTTGGTAGGTAAAATTATTTGGTTACGGTGTAGTGAACGAAAATTCTATCTCACAATACATAGTTACCGTATGACTATGTTGTTAGTTTTCTTTGTCTTTAATTCCGTTAATATTATTAAAGGGTCCCGAAGGGTCCACCGAGTCACCATTTCTTAGACGGACATTTTCGTCCTCCGTGTCCTCTGCGTCCAAGTTAGGGATCCAGTCCTTCTAGGGAACCTCCTCCTTTACTGTTAGGTGAGGTCATAAGAAAGGACCTCTCAGTGTATCTGTCTCCTCGTACCAAACAATGTCAGGTTTCCCAGTGTTCCTCAACCTGTATTGAATCGCTGACTCGAAGAACGGAAAAGAATTTAAATTCTCTCACCTTTTAGCTCTTTTTGATTACCTATACTATCTTTAGTGATTCGGATTAGTACACTCAATGTATTTAACGTTACTTCCTCCGTTTCAGTTTTATACTCTTAAGGTTCTTTATCTCCTCGTTTAAGAGAAGGTGTTAGACTAGTTTCAAAGACTAGTCTCTAAATATTAAAGACTGAGACTCCGAAACTTTGAAATTTAATACAAGGGAAGAAATCGGGTGTCGGTAACCGGAAAAATTTCGACGAAAGACTTCTTACAAACGTCTCGGGAGAAATACAGAAACAAGGAGTCTGACATCTACTTCCCCAAGTCGTACCCACACTGGTGTCACATGTAGTGACTCCGCTAACATGAACTTACACGTGACACTCATCGTTGTCTCGATTCCATGTGAAGATCCGTACTCGGAATTTTGTTCCTCTGTTGTCTCCGCTCTGTGTGTACATCTTTTACGAAATATAAATGGGACTCGACTACTCTAAGGTGCATACCTCCTTCGTTAGAATGTCATTCTCATTTTGTATGGACCCTTCCCTGGTGGTGGGTCATCGGGTCGACGTTTTATGTTTTGTTAACGTAATTCCTGCAACAGTCTTGACCGTTCAACCTGGTTGACAAACTCAAGTGTCTTTATCACTACTAATTGTGTAGAGATGTTTTTCTCTCGGAACTATGGTACTTCCAGACATAGTTCCTTACGTCCTGTGATTACTGGGTCGATTGATCTTGGTCTTAATGTGTCTCGACCCCCAAGCACTACTGACACATCACGTCCCCCACCGTGTACCGGTGTTTGGTTAGTATCCGGTAGTGTCAGTCCTCCTTCAGTAGGTTGGGACTTTTGTCATACTTTTTTACGTAGACCCACTACGTAGGAAGTACCCACTACCGAAACGAGAGAAAGGTATACAAGACGTCGTAGAAGCCCCACCACCACCTCCACTCCGTCTACAGATGTTTCCTGTCCAACCTCTCGTTCTTCATGTACCCCCACACCTCCACCCTCAGGCTCGACTGCCGGTCCTACTACTCGTCCAAAGGTTTGTGTCACTGGTGCATGCACCTTTCCTTTTCTGGTTTATACTCCCCGACGTCACGACTAAGGAGACTTTTGGGGTCTTCTTCTTTAAGACTTTGGAAACAATCCAACGAACCACGGTAAACAACTACAACTGCCATTTCTTTGTACTGTTATACTAAGTAAAAATGTTTTTCCGGGTAATGTCACAACTTTTTTATGACAGACATAAAACGAATTAACAAAAGAATTAATTAAAGTTATAAAACGTTCTTGAACTAGGAGAAATCCTTCAAGGGAGACAGTAAAGATTGAACGTTTACACAAGGTCAAAGTCATAAAAGGGGTTCTACAGTACATTAGGTGCATAAATTACTCTTTAAAGAAGTAAGAAAACCCGTGATATATAACTCACGTTGATATAGAGTCCACGACAGATCCGTTGCACGTATCCCACGACTTTATACTTTTGAAAATTTTAGACAGGTACCTCTTTTATGTATTACTCTACACACACACACGCCGTCCCTCCACCGTCAACCCCCCCACCCGGAGCCAGTCAAGACTGAGAAACCTCGGAGTACATGACATCGAACGGTCCGAGGAGATAGGTATATAGGTACCCTAAAGAGTCCGGTCTTATGACCTCGCACAACGGTAAAGGGGGAGATCCTATATATACTGAACCCTCTACCACTTTATAATATACATCTTTAAACTTTCGTGTATATTCCCTTTCTGAATACTTCCCGAGGATAATAAATTCCTTTCCGTACGGTTTTTATCAATAGTAAACTTGTCTCTGGAGTTCCTTCTCGCTCGTCCTCGGTACTTGTACGGTCCGTGTTCCTCTTACAACATGGACCTTCTCTCATCGGTCACGTTTCCGGAACCCCTTCCGTGGACAGATTCTACAAGATCAAAAATTTTTTCTGTGGCTACACCCTCTCCTCATTACTCCCTATCCCCCATTCTCATTCTCCCTCTCACTCCTCTCTACCACGGTCTCCTCCGACTCCTTATTTCACCCGAGGGACGACGACGACTTTGAAGTTTGGGGGTGATACAAGAAGATCGTGAAATACTTTAACAACGTCTTTACAAATTTACCAAGGGAGGCCAACTAGCTTAAGACCGGAGACACATACTCTCAGTGGAACTTATACACTCGAACCATGGTGAAGAGACTTCTGAGGAGTGTGAGGTGTTCCGTTCTTTTGTTTCTAGATGTCACTCTGGGACCAAAGGGTCCGATACAATAAAGGTACAACAAAAGTGGGAACTGATGGGACTACTTCAATTCCAACTACCACGAGTTCCACCAATCTAGTCTAATACATCTTTACCGTAGGTCTTTGAGGTCAAACATGTAAAGGGTCCACCGAAGGGTCACTATTTCTTAGACGGAGGTTACGTCCACTACGTTCTCTGTACCCAAGTTATGGACCCAACCTTTCCAGGGGATCTCATCCTTTACCGTTGGGTGAAGGCGAAAGAACGGACCCTTTAGGTTACTTAGTCTGTTCTGACTCGTGTCGTCGTCTAAAGAGTCCATGGTTGCTTGAACCACGAGTCAAAACCATCAGTGAAATAAGAACATCATTTCCGTGTATTTCTATGCAAGTCACTTGTATATACAGAGACATAATAAATGGATCTATAGACATAGAAAAGAGTTTTAAAGTTTTGGACCTAAAAAATATATATACCTAAGGGTCTACCGATCGTCATTTCTTAGATGGACGGTTACCTTCTCAGTGACCTCTGTGTCAAAGGTAGGGACTCAACCCTTCTAGGGGACCTCCTCCCGTACGGGTGGGTGAAAGCATAAGAACGGACTTTTTAGGGTACCTGTCTCCTCGGACCACCCAATGTCAGGTACGCCAACGTTCCTTAACCTATACTGACTCGTGCTCGGTCGTCCTTAAATATATATCAGGGATATATATACCCCTCTCCCCCTCTACCATGTATTTGAGTGGGCTCTGAAACCACTCCTTTTCGGAGAAACCAACACCACTGCAAAGTACACAACAATATAAAGTAGGTACCGGTACCTTTTATTACTTTTTCGTTTATATTAAGTAAGATTTCTTTTCTAGTGATATAGAAATTCCACACTCTGTCAATCTCTACAATGTCGGGTACTCTATTTTACGGTTTTGGTTAGTTAGTTATGAAATGTGTTCCTATAAATATCTCATTTTACTTCCATTGACTTATAACTCGTAAATTGTATAGTCGATCGTTTTAACAAAAAGGACACGGGCAAAGGATAAATAAACTGATCGGTCTAAATGTAACGTATGCACCGTTCAGAGATACAGGTAAAAATATACACCGTAGAAACGAAAAGAAAAGAACACAAAACTAACGAAAAAACTAATCAAGAATTCTGTAGGAAACAGGATTCAGACTAGAAACAAGGTCGTAGTTGTTTCAGGTGGCAGGTGTGTATATTTGGACGTCTGCGACACTGTTAAGGTTAGAACAGTGACTTAATGAAAGAAGTATATCAATAGACTCCTGTAACGTAATACGTATGTACAGAAAGTAACATAAGACAGAAGAGTCAGTACTAAGATTTACGGGGTCCGTCTCTGAAGTGGACAAACAATTGGTTCATAGACTTATATACGCTACGGAGTCTGTCATTTGTTAGACGGACGTCACGTCCACTGGGTCCAAGTTAGAGACCCAACCCTCCTAGGGGACCTCCTTCTTTACCGTCGGGTGAGATCATAGAAGGAACCTCTTAAGGCACCTGTCTCCTCCGACCACCCCATGTCAAGTATCCCAGTGTTTCTCAGTCTGTGTTGACTTACTGATTGTGAAAGTGTTTTTATTTGACCCTTTTTATTTTTCATTCCTTTATTATTTTGGTTCAATTTATCATATTAATGTTTTGTTCAGACGACGACGACGATTCAACGAAGTCAGTACGGACTGAGACACGCTGGGATCTCTGTCGTCGGGTGGTCAGAGGAGACAGGGACCCTAAGAGATCCGTTCTCCTGATTCACCCAACGGTAAAGGAAGAGGTTATATATGTACGTACGACAGCGAAGTCAACACAGACTGAGACGCGCCGGAGTATCTGCCGTCGGGTGTTCCGAGGAGGTAGGTGTCCTGAGAGATCCGTTCTTATGACCTCACCCAACGGTAAAGGAAAAGGTGTTTTTTTTTAGATCATTTAATTTAATTTACTTCATAACTTTTGATTTACTCGTTCTTTATTAAATACTATAGTCATTCTTAATTAATTTGACTTTTACTGGATATCCATTTTATTATATGATACATTAGAAATATCTTACAAACAGTTCACCGTTTACGAGTAAATAAAAACAACTTACTTAGTCCTGAATAAAGAGTAAAATATAGTTGTAAATTATATGTACTTGTAAATAAATTTAAACAAACCTTCCTATCTTAACAACCATTATCGACCGTATCGATAGATCGTTTTTTACTTCAAAACCGGGGGGGTTGTAGATTATAATTATTTTATAATTTCGTTAATATAGGGGACACATTTTCATTGGTTTTGTAAAATCTAATTATAGATTTTTAGATGTATATTTTAGATACCCACATATTTTCGTAGTATTTATTCCGTTTTACGAGTCTTCACTCTGTTATTTCTAAATGTTGATTTATTTTTATTTTCAATACCGGTTTTTATACGGAGTCTTCAGTGTGTGTGTGTATTTTGACCTCTTTAAAATGATAGACTTTATAGATTCTACACTCTCGTAGACGTCTACCATGGTTACAGTTAAGGACCAAAACTATAACACCATAAATTCTATAACCCTCTTTGACTCACTTCTCGAGTACCCTGTAAAGACTTAAAAAGACATTACAGGACACATAGGTGACAATAAATTTCGTTTCGATTAATATTTTACAGTAAACTTTTTTATTAAACATTTTTAATGAACTCTCAGAGAAATCACATCCTTTTACCCGTATATTATACTCATATATTGTCATTATCCGTTTAGTTTATATATGTAAACCAGTGGTAAAACTAATATATATAATATATTATAATTTATACAAAACATATTATATAAATATATATAATTTATATATTTAAACGAGATTGAGTCATATATCAAATTCTTCTGTTGTTTCTTCGAGAATGTATGGTAGTAGAACCCTTTTTGAACTCGTTTCTTGAAAGCTTATCATCGTTTCCTCACGAGAGACTGAGAAGACCGTTTTTACTGTCATAAAATCCCCTTTTATACTTCTGTAGAGATTGGTAAGTTTTATGCCTATACGAAATTGAGCCCCAAGAGGTCGAGACCACGTTAACTGTGAGACTAGGTCTAGCAACACCTCCCTAGACAGGACACGTAACATCCCACGAAACGTTATAAAGATTGGAGAAGACTCGGGAGGTACACACTGTTGGTGTCAATGTCGATCTCAAACTGAAAGTGATAGAATATAAAGACATAGTAACTATATGATCGTCAAATTAAAATTTCCTATACTTCCTGGTAGTTTTCCTCTCATCATGTGCGTGTGCTACTGTCCAATACGTATACACACACGTGCGAAAAACACAGGCTGAGAAACGCTGGGACACCTGACATTGGGGGGTCCAAGGAGGCGGGTACCCTAAGAGGTCCGTTCTTACGACCTCACCTAAGATACGGGAGTAGGTCCTCTAGACGGGTTGGGTCCCTGGCTTGAGTGTAAAGGACACAGAGGACACCGAGTACGTAATGTCCTTCTAAGAAACGGGTGACTTGGTGGACCCTTCGGGTACTATGTCAGTATATTTATTATTTAGTAATCTCGTCATTACCCTCAATTCAGATACTCTTTAATAATTCTTCCTTTTTTCTATCCCTTTTACTAACGTGATTTTGTACTCCTCGTTAAAACTACACCTTTTCTAGGATAAGTACGTAGACATCTTTTCACATAACCGTACATATACATCTATCATATGTTTCTCTTCAAAATGTTATTTAATTCTTAAATACACTATTTACAGTCACTCTTACTTTAATCAGATTCAGTTCACCAAAGTTTTGTTGACATACATTACTTTAACCCACTTTTAGATTTCTTTTAATATATCTTTATACTTTATCATTACTAAATTGTTGTGGTTGTACCCAGTGGTTATGTTTTAATTTAACGGTTCTGAACCCTCTTTTTCTTTTATTGTCTTACTTAAAATAAAAATAAAAATAAAAATGAAATAAAATGAGATGTTATGACATAACCAAAACGGTATGTAACTGTACTTAGGTGGTGCCCACATGTACTCAAGGGTTTGTACTTGGGGGGAGGGTGGAGGGTGGGGTATAGTAGAGAGACCTAGTCGGGGCACATGGTCGGGGTTCGTAGGACATAGGACGTAGCTTGTATCTGACCGCTAAGCAAAAAATGTACTATCATATGTACAAAGTTACGGTACGGTAAGAGGGTTTAGTAGGGTGGGAGAGGGAGAGGGAGACTCAGGTTTTCAGACGAGATGTGTAGTCACAGAGAAAACGACAGAGTGTATGTCCCAGTAGTAACGGTAGAAAGATTTAAGGTATATATACACAATCATATGACATAACCACAAAAAGAAAGATCGAATGAAGTGAGATATATTAGCCGAGGTCAAAGTAGGTAGAGTAATCTTGACTAAGTTTACATAAGAAAAATTACCGACTCATTATCAGGTAAAACATATACATGGTGTCGAAAGAATAGGTAAGTAGACGACTACCTGTAGATCCAACAAAAGTACAGGACCGATAATATTTGTCACGAGGCTACTTAAAATTTTACGTCACTCTTACGTAATGGACTCAATAAAGGAGAATATACTTATACACACCTAAAGATAAACAAAATCTTTCTGTGTTCACTAGAAATCAATTTACCATTACTTCGTACGAAAGGTGAACTTCCGGTCCAAACTACGTTGAAAGTCTTTGTCTAGATTAGTGTGTGTGTGTGTGTGTGTGTGTGTGTGTGTGTGTGTTACCTTTCGTTTTGTTTTCTTTCGTTTCCTTTTGTCGTTATATTTCTGAACCTCTTTAATTTATCCTACTAAATAATCGTGATTTCTATATCGATGAAGTGACGGTAAAAACAATTTTGTTCTTAAATGTTCACTTCTTAAGATTGGACTCTTGAGTTAAGAAAGTCTTTTTAAAATTTTTACCTTTTCGTTACCTCCCTCAAGTATGCGAGCTAACTATATAACCGGTGTACTTTTGATCCATGTGAGTGTTAAAGAGAGTTTATATGTCCGCACGTGCACACGATTCAGCGAACTCAACACAGGCTGAGAAACACTGGGGTACCCTGTCATCGGACGGTCCGAGGAGACAAGTTCCCTAAGAGGTCCGTTCTCATGACCTCACCTAACGGTACGGGAGGAGGTCCCCTAGAAGGGTTGGGTCCCTAGCTTGGTCGTAGAGAATACAGAGGACGTTACCGTCCGTACAAGAAATGGTAATCGTGGTGGACCCTTCGGGGGAAGTCAAGTCAAGGCAAGTCAGCGGGTCAGTACAGACTGAGAAACACTGGGGTACCTGACGTCGTGCGGTCTGAAGGGACAGGTCGAGGATATGTGTGTATTTTCTCGATTTATCGTTTATCGGTCAGATACCGCCATTTTTTATTTATTTATTTATTGTCTTTTTTTTTGTTAGGTAACAAACTTTTGAACCTTCATTGTTGTCTTTTAAAGAGGATAGACGGATATAATTTCGTTTTTTAAGTGTGTCTATTAAACTCTATCTTTTTCATTTACTGATTATTTAGGTGTATGTATAAGTAGGAGAGTCTATTACTCTATCAAAGTTCCATTCGTGTAGACATAGGGGGAAATGTGTAGAATTAAAAAAGAAAAAAAAAAGTGTCTTTTATTACACTTTTTTACAGTTTTTTACAGAGATCGTGGACGAAAACGTTTCTATATAAACGTTCGTGAAGAACTATACTTTACAAGAGTAGTAATGTCTTTGTAATACCTTTATACGAGGTAAAATTTTCAATTTTTCTTTACGAAAGTGAAGTAAAATATCAAGAGGTTGATTATGGCATAGAGAGACAAGGTCCATTAACTCTATAAACCTGCATACAAGATGAGAATGACCTTCCTTAAAGACAAAGAGGGGGTAAAAGATTACCCCGAAGGTAAGGATCGTAAATTAACTGTAGTGTCTCGTAGCAGAAGGACTCAAGATGTCAGTGATGACAAAAATCGTAGTAATTTTACGTAACTATAAAATTAGTTCGTTCTTTCGTTGGTGTTACTAGAGACCCTATGTGATTCCATTTGTAAAAGAGTCCATTTGTAAGAACCTAAAGTAAGATAAACAGCAAGAAGACGCCACAGAAAACCCTAAAACTTGAGTGGACGTACCCTCGCGACTCTCCTTCCTGGAGCACACCTTCAGACTTTGGGAAGGACCTACCAACCACTACCTCTGACTTCGAGACAGGGGTCTGTTCAGTCGTCCTTTCCCGGTATGTGACCAGGAAGTGGTCTGAATCCTGAGATTTTCGTTGTTGAACAGAGTAGGTACGGGTCCAACATGTTCAAGTCCCTATGTCGTCTCCTCTATAAGTGCCAAGAGTAATGCATATAAGAGGAGAACAATAATTATGTTACCGGACATTCGTGTACTTTAAGGACTACCTCAAACAGACCTGTCTTTCCTACAAAAAGGGATAACTAAGAGACAAGAGTCCTCTGGTCCATTATTTCGGTCTTCTTGATTTAAACATAATAAAGAGATAATTGAGAGAACGGGGGGTCGACGGATTAGAGGGTCGTGAAATAGGGTTAGGACTCACATTCAAAAGAGGTCGGATACTCTGAGTCCATTGAGAGAACTGATCCAGTGAACCAAGTTATTTCGTAACTGGACACCACTCCTATCGAGTACTTTAGGAATCTTTTCGAAAAAGGGGGAAAGACTCTCCCTGTTCACACAAGGAAATTCCATTTTGTAACCCGTCACGTGAGGTACCGAAGGACTGTGAAAACGATTTTGGAAATCCTTAAGGTATAATGTAGACTTCAATTCTCGATAGTTAATCGGGAACTAAATTTTTCCAAATATTCAACACTCTATATAAATCTATGACGGTTTGTGGTATTGGATGGAGTTTCCTAATGTCTTTAATAGTCTAAATTAAAAATCTCTTCGAAAAAGACACTCCATCATGATGATATTGAGGAGGAGGTAAAGTCCTTACTCCAAGTCTCCTTAAAGTGTAAGACGATTTTTAATGTTTGGACAAAACCCTACCTTAGAACTGACCTTAAAATAGTCCTACAAAGGTCAAGAGTTTGAGACCAAGCACCAAGGGTCAGTCTCTTGACCCAAAACTAGGCCCTCTATACACCGTTACAGTTTCTTCTACGACGATTTGTGGGTGTTATGGGTCCTGTCCTGAGTTGCGTCTATTAACAGGACGTTTTGACAATTGTCAATCTTCCACTATTTGTGTGAAATTTGGTCGTGACGAGGTTCAAAGATCGAGGGGTCCGTCGAGTTACCAATTCTTAGACAGATAGTTACGTCCCCTATACCTAAGCTAGGTTTAGTCCTTCTAGACGACCTCTTCCTTTACCATTGGGTGAGATCTTAAGAACGGACCCTTTAGACCTGTCTCCTCAGACCTCCCGATGTCAGGTACTTCAGAGTTTCTCAGCTTGTACTGACTCGCTGACTTGTGTGCATGTGTCGAGGTTCATATAATACGTATGTTCAGTGACTCCTAAGATTAAGTTGATATTTAAGGTCGATTCACAAGTCACCCGGGTTCCCGGGCCGTAAAGATTGTCGATGGTCCTCCACACTACGACGTCCAGGACCAGACACCCAGTGTGAAACTCATTGTTCCGATATTGACACTCATTCAGTATCCATTCGAATCCACAAGACATGGTTCTCTTTTAGGTGAAAACATACATTAAAACTTTCGTTTTCCAAAATGAGGGACGTCTCCAACATTATTTTAGACAAAAACTAAGTAGTATATTCCTAAGAACAACAATTAAGCCAGGGATTCAGTACAGGTTGAGAAACGGAGGGGTACTCGACGTCGTACGGTCCTAAGGGACAGGAAGTGATAGACGGTCTCAAACGAGAACTTAACATAGTTTAGTGTATGTAGTTCTTTTATAAAACATTATTATCCGTCTTATTTACAGAGTTTTTATACAGATGTAGAATTAGGATTCTTGAAAATTATATGTATGTATTTCCGTTTAACAACGTCTTCAATTATCTTCATCAGAACAAGTCCAAAGTCTTCGACATTATCCGGAGACTGACTTATCTCTGGGACTTCCCTCAATGTACGGTTTGACGACTGGTCGTCTTTCCACACACACGAGGTAGTACAGACTGAAACGGCGGGTTACCTACCATCGGGTGACCCGAGGAGACAGGTACCCTAAAAGGTCCGTTCTTATGACCTCACCTAACGGTAAAGGAGGTGGTCCCCTAGAAGGGCTGTACCCCTAACTTGGACGTTGAGGACGTAACCGTCCAACTAAGAAATGGTGACTCGGTGAACCCTTCGGGGTACTTAATGGGCCCAAACATATTTCAGTAATGTTACCTGAAGACTTACACCTCCTTTCTCCTTTTTTTTTTTGACCTCAGTCTAAACTCCTACGAGGTGACGACCGAAACTTCTACTCCTTCCTGGTACTCTGTTCCTTACTTCCACGGGGATCTTTCATTAGATCCTTCCGTTCTGGAAGAAGGGACCCACAGGTGTACCTAGGGTCTAAAGGATCTGTAGAACATAAGTCGAGTTATTTACTCAAGACTGAAGATCATGAAGTGGACATTTACGTCCATGTTCAAATATTAATCTCTGTATCGAGTTGTTGTTCACCTCCTCGTGTATCTTTTTACGAAAATATTAATTCTGTCTTCGTTCCGTCTCTACGTGTCGACCTCTTTTTCCCCCACCTCCAGGGGGGTCACTCCTCCCCGTGTCATTTCACCGTCAATTCACTAAATATACCCAGTCAAGAAAGACCAGTAGCAAATGGAAGTCGGTTAATAAACCGAGGAAAAAGGTATGGACTGGATGGGACCCTGAGAGGGAACCCACATGGGTGTAGGGAGTCGGTTCTACCTAGAGTTTCACTTCCGAAGACCCTCCTCATTCTGAGAATTACCGGACGACAATAGGGGACTCAAAACTGGGGGTTTATTTGAAAGACTCGTACACGTCCCAGAGGGAAGAGGATTTTCGTCCCCACTCCTCTCCCCCGCCCCCCTCACCTCTAGGGAATTAGGAAACGAAACAGGAACGGTACAGATATGTAATTCCACAAATGTTCTCCACTTCTGACCGATAAATGGGATAAATGGAACAAAGACAACAATGAAGGTAAAGTCTCCAGTTTGTTCTCCGACTAACATTTACGGAATTTGACCTCGGGTGGATAGAGAACAGAGTCCTTTACGTTTGTCCGGTCAACATTTATAAATTGGATTTCGGGTAGATACGGGACGGAGTAAACTGAGATATACCAGATTGGTCATGACAGGTCCACGACAACTTTATTATATAATCGTTTTCTCACTACTGTATATGATTTTATACCAATAATTAAAGTTCAAAGTAATATTACAGAGGAAAGTGGAATAAAGAAAGGGAAAGGTGGATATGAGGACAGAACCGAATACGTCTTTACGAGGAGAATTTCCTGGTAATAGAAGAACTGAAAGACCTTGTTATACATCTAGGATTTGGGCAACAGAATAAGAAATTGATGTATACCTATAACAACGAACCAATAATTTTAGAAAAGAACTCACCAGTAATAGAATGTTATAAAGGTTTTGAGGGAATTTTAGGGGAGAGATAGAAATTGGGAGATCACTATAAAGATTTGATTAATTAATAGGGATTGTTCGCACGAACTCTCTTATTTATGTATTTATTGTATGTGTACATGTATGAAGTATTAAAACTTACACAAGAAAATTGATGTGTTCGTGAAAATGTCAACGTCTAAAAGAGTGTCGTAGGAAGAAGTGTTTAATACGACTTAAAAAAGTATAATGGAAACCTTCATTCCTTTCCCCCCGACCCCTTAACGCAAAGATTTTTTATGTATTGTTTTGTCATTTTAATAGTATGTGGAAGAGTTCAACATATTTTTACCTTCGTCCGTCATGTATGAGATTTGACAATTTACTGAAAGATTTAAGAAGTTGACCATGTGAAATTCACTCATGTCAAACGACGAACATATAAACGAAATTGTTTAAATAATCTTAAAATTTTTACATTACAGGTACGGTTCCATCTTAGACCTCGTTTATATCGACTCAGTGTCGACTGACCCTACCCTCTATAGAAAAGATTGTCCGTCTTTAATTCCAAAACATACACACATAATTCCATCATTTTAATTCCATTAAGTGTGAATTATTTAAATAAAGGGGAACGTCTAATCTTCGAATTGGAGGTGTATACTCAGTAAGTCACTGTTTAAGAAGTTCAGTCTTCTCGTCATGTTGACGTGTGTTGTAGCACCTACTCGGAAACTTTATGTTCCATCTCTAAGTACCGGTTGATGTCTGAGTACTCTTCGGGACGTCTCTAGTCTTGTTGAAGTGTGACAAGGTAGAGTAAACTTTTCTCTCTATGATGTAATTTGTTAAAATGAAATCCGTTCAAACATACGTCGTTATTGATTGATTACTTTATTAGTTTGACCTACTTTGACTCTCGTAATTATTATTTGACTAAGATCCATAAGTCCTGGAACAAGACTATCAACTTCTATTGTAAGTATTAGTGAGTCAACAAGTTCAAACAAAGTATATCGAGATACTTTTTCCCTGAGGTCACTCCAGGGAAACTACGGGGTACCTCTCCAACCTTCCTGTACCTATAAACATGTTAGTGTATGGACTTCTCTTAGACTCAAAAGATACACAGTAGGAAATTATTACTCCTATTATGAATTACCTGTAATAACTATGACAAGTAAGAGACGGGGGTATCTCCAGACTGTCTTAATACTTATCTACCTCTATCCAATAATTCTCTTTACCTTTCTTATTATTAATGACTTTCGTGATCTCTAAAGATTAGTCCTTATTTTTTATTAATTTTATATATATATATAGGGTGGTCAGGAAGTTGAATTTCTTACATGGAAAGTTTGTCTATGAGTATCAGGTATAAAATTACTTAGATACTTAATGGACTTTTTATAGATAAAACGTATCATTATTTACGTACTAAAGTATAAAACCAAACAGAATGTATTTCACTTCAGATTCCAGTATAATATAGTCAGATAAAAAAGTTTAAACAGAAAGTCACATCTAAAGTGAACCCTTGTACATTATATAATAGTCATAAACGGTCATTACTACCTTCTGTGTCACCTGTGGTCGAATATAGTCCCGTTCTAGGATTACTCATCGTTTTATAGGATACTGGTCACTATTGTTGGTCATTAAATTTCAAACATAATAGTTCTTCTCATTGATTCTTTCCCTATACGTGTCTTACTACAACTCTTTGTAACTTTGATGTAAGAGTCAAAAGGAGAAAATATTTGAATAATTATCAACACTTACGGTTTTCATCCCTAGAAGGGGGCATCCCCAACTTATTAAGTATTGAGAAGAGAATCAGTTCGTTTTGTTTTGTTACGAGTGAGATCGGAATAATAAAGTAGACTCCTCTTTAATAAGAATTCTCTAGTACATCAGGGAACTATATTTACCCTTAAAGGTTACAAAATATAGGTTTTGACCTTTATACCCTCTTATCCTTTGAATTGTCCCTCTTTATATCCTATAGTCTGTAGTGTTTCGTATTTTCACTCAATGTATTTAACATATTTCAACTTTAGTTTTATTTTAAAAGTGCTTTTTATCTCCTCCGTAGGAGATAAAGGTGTTAGACTGGTTTGTTACCATTGTGACCCGGGTTATAAACTCGAGACGATGATGGTCATGAAGAATTCTAGATACTGTTATCCTGGAAAATTTTAATGGAAAGGTTTCTCAAAAAAGTCTGGGAAGAAATTCAGAAATAAGGAGTCTGACATCTACTTCCCCAAGTCGTACCCACACTGGTGTCACATGTAGTGGCTCCGACACCGTGAACTCACACTCGACACTCATGGTCGGTTCGATTCCATTTGTGGATTCGGACATGTTATTTTATAGCTCTGTTGATTTTCCACACTACGTGTCGACCTTTTACGAAATATGAAGGGGACTCGTCTACTCTGTGATACATACCTCCTTTGATAGAATCTCATTCTCATTTGCTATGTATATTCCCTTGGTGGTCGGTCCTTGTGTCGAAATTTTATGTAGAGGTTTAATAACTCTTTCCACAGTCTTGTCCGTTCAACCTAGTAGACTAACTCAAGTGTCTTTTTTACCCCTTAAAGATTCTGCCATATCTTCCTGTCAGAGTTGTAGTAATTCGAAAGATTGTTCCTTAAGTCCTGTGACTACTAGGTCCTGTGGTCGTGGTAGTCAGGTGTCTAGGCCCCCAAGTACTACTGACACATCACGTCCCCCACCGTCTACCGGTGTTTCGCCAGTATCCGGTAGTGTCAGTCCTCCTTCTGCAGGTTAGGATATTTCTCACGTTTTTTGACGTAGACCTATTACGTCGGAAGTATCCAATATTGAAATGAGACACGGGTTTACAAGAAATCGTAGAAACCCTACCACCACCTCCACTTTGTCTACAGATGTTTCCTGTCCAACCTCTCCTTCTTCATGTACCCCCACACCTCTACCCCTAGACTCGACTGCCGGTCCTACTACTCGTCCAAAGGTTTGTATCACTAGTCCATGTACCTCTCTTTTTCGGGTTTATACTCCCCGACGTCAAGTCTACTGAGACTTTTAGGGTATTCTTCTTTAAGACTTGAAGAACAAACCAAGGAATGACAATGTGCCACCCATACTAATGGTCCTTTCACCATTTATGGTACTGACAAAAGTATGTTTGACCGTAATAAGGGTAAAAAATTTACTCTGGTATATAGAAATCGGTACTTCTTCAATTAAAGTCATAAAACAAGTGCCTAAACTTAGAAAAAATCCCTAAAGGGACACGGTAGAGATTAATCGTTCAAAAAGGAGTTCTGTAGTACATAAGTTCAAAAATTACTCTTTAAGAAAGTGTATAAACTCCTTAAACAGAACTTAACTCTGTTTATGGTCCGTGACATGTAGGTTATTTACGTCGCAAGACTTTTTGTTTTTAAGGTTTTAGATCAATACCTCTTCTCTTCGTTTATTTTTTGTTATACTTCACACAGGTTACCAATGACTACGATGCTTCTATTTCGTCTACATTATCTCAGTTTCTTTCTACGATAAAAATTTATGTATAAGTCCTTCTTTGAAGCTTGTTCCGCTACAAACTTGTCTAAAGTTCCTCCTCTCTCGGTCAGTGCACTCGTATTGACCCTTTCACACACGGAGTGTTCCCTTCTCGGTCACGTTCCCGGACCTTTCACGAGCACATTCTACCAGGTCAGGTCTTTTCCTTTGGTAAGATTACTCCCTGTACTCGTCCACCCACTCTCTCCTCTCTACCGCAGTCTTCTACATCTTTTTACTCTACCGGAAGGACGATGACGACTTTGAAGTTCTGTGTCTCAGGGGCATAGTTGCAATGCATGAAAGTCGTGAATACTTTAAGTTAAAATTTTCTGATATACTTTGTTTTGACTATCTGTAGGTTTTGGTTGGAGATATATAAATATGTATATACACACATATATATATGTGTATATATAAAATCAATATTAAATTATAGTCACACCCAGTACAACGTCACTTTACCCTTTTTTCTCCTCACTCAAAAAGGACAGGGAAAGGGCTCTTACTTCTTCTGTGTCTATTGTGACTCGTCCGGACTTGTAAGGATCAAAAGTGAAGTTGACAAGGATTAGACATCAGAAATTGACTCAAACGAAAAGACGGGGGTTTCAGACGTCCTCGAAGTAAAACGTGGATAATAGGAAAAAGCGATCACAACAACAAGTGAGCGATTCAGTACAGTATGAGTACGGTTGTGTACCTGTCGTCGTGGCGTCCGAAGGGACAGATTGGGATTGAGATTGGGACTAATAGGAAACTGAGATACGATTTATGTAGGAAATGGACCACGAATGGAAATGTCGTGAGAGGGGGAAAATCAAGAAAAATGTATAGTCTTTCTTCCAGTGTCTCAGGGGACTCACGGTCTGAACTAATGTTCTAATGACTACGGTCGGATACTGACAAAGACTTTGTTATGCTCTCCTTCTTCCGTTCTAGGAACGTGTAAACAAGGAGTAGTGGTTGGGGACTGACACTCTGAAGTAGAATGTATTCGGAGTTACTAGAGTCACTCCCTCGTCACTCGCCACCGTACTTCGTTCTAGATCTAAGGGACGGGTCCTTAACTTGGACCCATCGGACCTACTCTTGGTCCTTAGGATCGATGACAGGTGATTTTTTATATTAGTGTCGGACTTTCATCTCTCAATAAAGTAAACCACCCTTACAATTCCTGAGTCTCGGTCCTTCTGTCTTAGAGTCATCGAGACTCTTTTGACGAGGTTGCTCCGTCCTCCCCTACAGTCCGATATATGTTCAAACGTAGTTTCCCTCGTCCGTCAGATTTGTAGTTTCTAGTCCATAGTTCAGTTCCTTAAATGGTAAGACACATACCCTTCGACGTTCGGAGACCCGAGTGACTTAGGTAAGGAAAGTATACGTAGAGTCGATAGTCCCCGGTTGGGACAAAGGCACAAGGGGAACGAAGAACGTAAGGGGGTCGAGGAGTTGTTAGTTGAACGTCCACCGTCGTAGACGACCTAGTATCCAACCCCTCGAGTGTAAGTGTAAACCTCTGGTCTTTAGTGACTACCGACACTGTACAGAACAAATAACTACACCGTCCTCTGTAAAAGTAAAGAGTGGTTGTTTGGTCGTTCCCGATATCCAATCTTCAACGAAAGGATACCTAAAAACGAGGGTGACTTTTCACACAAATAGTGTCTCCGTCTTTGGTGTTTACGTCCATGTTTCAAATAATAATCTCTGTGTCTTGTTCACCCTTTCGTGTGTCTCATCACCAAACAAATCACCTCCATCTTTGTTCCGCCTCTACGTGTGGGTCTCTCTTTCTCACACCCGTAAGGGGGGACCACTCTCCCAATCAGTGGATATATCCGGTCAAGAGGACCTAGAAGTAAAAGGAAGTCTGGTTAACGGACGAAAGAAAAAGGTGTGGACTGGGCCCAGGGAGGGGACCCCACGTCCGAGTGTGTGGGGCGTCGGTTCTATCTAAAGCTTCAATTCCGAAGACCCTCCTCGTTCTGAGTAATACCAGACCGTAATAGGGAACTCAAAACTGGGTGTTCCTCGGGAAGACTCGTACACATCACAGAGGGAACAGGGGTTTTCTCCCTCCTTGTCTTTAGGGAATTAGGAAATGAGTCTCAAAACGGAAGGAAACAGGAACGGTACTAATAAAGGGACTCTACAAATGTTCTCTATTTCTGACAAGTAAATGCGACAAAGACAACAATGAAGGTAAAACCTTCCGTTTGTCCTCCGACTAACATTTAAGGAGTTAACCTCCAGTGGATAGACAACAGAGTCCTGTACATTTGTCCTCCGACCAACATTTGTAGATTGGACCCCGGTAAGATAAAGGATGTAGTGGATCTGAGGAGTATCTCTCTCCGTGTCAAGAACTCCGTAATCGGACGACACAAGGGGGGAGACGGTCGACTCTTAATTTCGGTGGAAAGATAAAGGAGTTTAAGGTAGAAGCATATAAAATAAGTCGAAACCACCCGTTTTTTCGACTCTAAAACCGGACGTTTTCGGTGATGAAGTGAACATCTAATGGTTTTAGAACCCTTATTTTAATTTACTCTCTTTTAGAAATTTTATAACTCTCCTTCATCATAGATTTATTTAATAGTAAGGGAGAATTGTTTCTGGACACACACACACACGTGCTCACGAATCAGAGAGTCGTCGAATCAAAGAGAGTTTCGGCTGAGAAACTCTGGGGTGTCTGACATTGAGTGGTACAAGGAGACAAGTACCTTAAGAGGTCCGTTCTTATGACCTCACCCAACGGTAAGGGGAGAGGTCTCCTAGAAGAGGTGGCTCCTTTGTTTGGGTCCAGAGGACGTAACGTCCGTCTAAAAAATGACCGACTCGGTGGACCCTTCGAGGTAATGTGTCTCTGTTTTCCTAAGTTTATGTGTATACCTTCTGTTTCCACTAAAAGCAGATTACATTTCTACTAACGGAATTGTTTATCAATAAAACCACGTTGAAAATCTTTATCTAGATTAGTGGTTTCTTCCTTCCTTGTCTCTCCTTGTCATCTATACTTTTCATCAACCTATATACGTTTCTCACTAAATTATTGTGGTTCATACGTTTTCTCCCCAAAGGATCTACAGAGTCACCATTTCTTAAACGAACGGTTACATCCTCTGAGTTCTCTGTACCCAAGTTAAAACGTGGATGAATATATGTATGTATAACCACGAAAACTTGACACCACAACCTCTTATTTGAACTCTCAGGGAACTGGACGTTTCTCTTGTTTGGTCAGGTAGGATTTCCTCTAGTCAGGACTTATAAGAAACCTTCCTGACTACGGCTTCGACTTCGAGGTTATGAAACCGGTGGACTACGTTTCTTGACTGGGTAACCTTTTCTGGGACTACCTCCCTTTCTAACTTCCGTCCTCCTCTTCCCCTACTGTCTGCTACTCTGCCAACTTACCGTAGTGGTTGAGCTACCTGTACTCAAACTCACTCGAGGCCCTCAACCACTATCTCTCCCTTCGGACTCCCGACGTCAGATGTCCCAGTGTTTCTCAGTCTGTCTTGACTCGCTGATTTGACTTAACTATGTGTGTGTGTGTGTGTGTGTGTGTGTGTGTGTGTGTTATTGATTTACCATTTCTTTTTTTAGCTAATTTTTAAGGTTAGGAAACTCCTATGTTTGTTTTTTTCTTTATCTTTTTTTAAACTTAAACGATATTTTCGTTTCCTGAATTCGTTCATCTTTTTGTCAGTTTATCTCTTACATTGATCGTTTCATAAGATGTTTATATAAGTCAGAATTTCCATCTCTTTACTAACGTTTGATTAGGTAATTGTAAGGGTAAAAGAGTGTTGTGAAAAAAAATAAAAAAAAGGAAATAAAATTAAATGTTATGACATAACCAAAACGGTATGTAACTGTACTTAGTTGGTGCCCACATGTACGCAAGGGTTTGTACTTAAGGGGTGGGTGGAGGGAGGGGTATTGTAGAGAGACCCAATGTAAACTTAGTGTTGTAAAAAAATAAACTTATAATTGATCTCTATAACACTTTACGAACACAGTGTTTTCGATAAAATTCCATTACAAACGGACGTAAGGAACCTATCCTAGAATTTTTATTTTGTTGTTGTGACATGAATGTAGTGACATGTACGGATGTGTTGTGGGACTAGAAGAGAAAGTTAATTAACGTTTGTAGGAACCTGAATTCAAGATGAAAAGGACCTTATCAAATGTGGAGGGTAAAGGAGAAGATTGACTTAAAGGTACAAGTGATAACCACGAATGGTCTACAGAGTCTATCATTTCTTAAACGGAGGGTTAAATCCTCTCTGTCCTCTGTTCTCAATACAGGGACCCAGTCCTTCTAGGGGACTTCTTCTTTTACCGTTGGGTGAAGAAAGTCATAAGAACGGATCTCTTAAGGTACCTGACTCCTCAGACCGCCCGATATCGGGCTTCTCAACGTTACTGGGAACGTAACATCTCAAATTACAAAGGAAAATGAAGACCGACGTAGTTAATTACATAATTCAACAATTCGTGTTTTTGTTGGGGTCACTAGAATCGAGACCTAATCTGACATGACGGAGAGTCCATTTGAGTCCATTTCCAAGAACGGAACGTAAGGGAAAGTGAAGGAGAACGTCATAAATGACCTGATAACTTGAGTGGACCCACCTCAGAGACTCTACTTCCAGAGTCATATCTACAGTTTTAGGAGAATACCAACTACTACCTCTTTCTTCCCCACAAAGATCTACAATGGCACCCTGCCTCAGTTCGTAACCAAACGGTCGTCTTCAATACTGAGGTTTTCGTTGTTGGTATAGGACCGATCAGGTTCCAACGGGTCCGACTTCCTACGTCGGCTCCTATATAAATGACGAGGGACATAGACGAGTAATCGTGTAAGGGGAACAATAGTGGTGGAGATTTACTAAGTAATGGGTATCCTCATCTGTCCTTCTAAAAGGACAAATAAGAGAAACAGATGCTCTGTTACATTGTTCGGTCTGTTTAGTCACAAATAGTGAGGAAGTCCTAGAGTAGACAGGAGGTTTCCTTATTTGGAATGTTAGGGTCGTGGTTTAGGGTAGGGAGTCAAGTGCAAAAGAGGTCTCAGATCCGAACTCCGAAGAAAGAACTCATCAGGTATTAGTTAACGTACACACGAACGAGTCAGTACAGACTGATAAAGGTGGGGTATCCGATATCCGAGGAGACAGGTACCCTAAGAGGTCCGTTCTTATGATCTTACCCATCGGAAAGGGAAGAGGTCGCCTAGATGGGTTGAGTCCTTAACTTGGCCCCAGAGGAGGTAAAGTCCGTCTAAGAACTGGTTGACTCGAGAGTCCCTTCGAGCGTGTAAGCAATCATCACGGTAAATAATAGGATACTGTGTAAGTCTTTATTACTATAAATCCGAACCCCTCTAATGTAAAAAGTGTTAATGTAAGTTTTGTTTCTTTCTGATAAAACGTGAAGGAACTATGCATGCTTATCTTAGTCCGTCTTACATGAACCAAACATATACCAATAAAGTGAACATGTTTGATGTAAAATCAAATAAAAAGGTCGACATAACTGTTCATCAAGTTGATAGTATAACACGTTCAAATTCCATATGTCATATTACTAGACAATATAACTATATAAGGGTTTGTTAATGAGTTATTTCAATTAATTATGGAAATAACGGAGTCCTTCAATAAAAAAGAACCCACTCTTGTCAATTTTAAATGAGAGAATCGTGTCAAGTTCCTATATGAACTTACCGTTAATTGATGACGGTGGTCCGACTGAGAATCTAGAAGTTTTAAATAAGTAGAATATTGACCTTGAAACCTGAGAAACTGGTTGTAGAGGGTTTGAAGGGGTGAGGGGTCCAAGACCTTTGGTCGTAACATAAGAAATAAAGATATTACGACCTGAACAATTTAAGGTGTATATACATTTTGTTGTGTCATAAACAAAAAGCGACTGATTCAATAAAGTGTGTCGTATTACAGGAGTTTCAAGTTGGTATAATAGTGATCTCCGTCCTAAAGTAAGAATTAATGACGGTTTCTATAATATTATATGTATGTCATTTGTAAAAAATTTTTTAGGTGAGTGTCTGGTCACCTGTGAAACCAACATAAGAACAGAACGTCTATCACTCGTTACAACGTTACTTATACAACATGTATAGAGAAGTTTTCTTACTTAAATTAAGAAACCTATATACGGGTCCGCACCTTCACGATCTATGATAGGGTCAAAATCCCGAAAGGACCACTGAGTATACCTTTTCTTGGACGGACGTTACGTCCTCTCCAGCCAAGCTAGGGACCCAACCTTTCTAGGGGACCTCTTCACTTACCGTTGGATGAGATCATAAGAATGGACCTCTTAAGGTACCTGTCTCCTCGGACCGTCTGATATCAGGAACCACAGTGTTTCTCAGTCTGTCCTGATCTGCTGATTGTGAAAGTTAAAAAAAAGTAAAAATTCACTGAAAAGATGAAAAAAAAAAAACGTATCACCGACATGGTATTTAATGTAATCGTGGTTATCACTCGTTCTCAAGTGAAAAGACGTGTAGGTGTGCTTGTAAGAGTAAAAAAAGTTAAGTCAAGTCAGAGAGTCAGTACAAACTGAGAAACGTCGGGGTACCTGATGTCGTGCGACCCGTAGGGACACGTAATCCTTGAGGGTTCCGAATGAGTTTGAGTACGGGTAGCTCAGCCACTATGGTAGGTTGATAAAAAAATAAGAAAAAAATATATTTAAATAGATAAAATTAACCTCCAATCAATGAAATGTTATAAAATAACCCACTTAGACGGTGTCCATATGTGCACAAGGGTAGGACTTGAGGGAGGGAGTAGGGAGGGGCATCATAAAGTTATAAAGTAAAATAATACCACTATAATAGAATATCATAATATTGACAAATTATAACGATGTAATCTAAAACTTAAGAGACATGTATCACCATACGAGTCGTGGTTGTTAAAAAAAACAAAAGTAGACAATTATAATAAACGGAAGAAATAAGTAAAACAGGAGGTAGATAGTGTGAAAGGGAGTTCATTGGTGATGAGACAAGGAAAATAGTTATGCATTTAAAAACAAAACAAACACTTAACAAAACAAACACTACAAAAATATAAGGTGTACATACCCTTTAATATATCATAAACAGAAGACGACAGTAAAGAAAGTGAATCGTATTATGAGAGTTCTAGAAAGGTATAACAACGTTTACGATTTCAAAGTGAGAAAAAATGGATTTCATCATAACGTGACGTACAGCCCCAAATATATACGTGTGTATACATAGGAAATAGGACATAGGTAATATATTATAGGAAATGGGCGTAACGGAAATAGGTAAGAAGACAACTACTCATGAATCCGATACAGAAAGAGAACTGATAGTATTTATACGTGGGTACTAGTATCACTACGTATAATTAATCATAAAAGTAAATGAACCTCTTCTCGGAAGGGACCACCGAGTCACCATTTATCAGACGGACCGTTACGTCCTCTGTGTCCTCTACCCCCGAGCTAGGGACCTAGTCCTTAGAGGGGATCTCTTCCTTTACCGTCAATAAGAACGGACCTTTTAATAAGAACGGACCTTTTAGGGTACCTATCCCCTCGGACCGCCCGATGTCAGACACTCCAACGTTTCTCAACCTGTGTTGACTCGTGTGGACGTGGAAAATGGACCTATTTATGAGTCCTTACTTTAAGGACCTAGTATACAATCAAGATTTTAAAAACTCCTTGGAGGTATGACAAGAGGTATCACCAATGTGGTTAAATTTGAGGGTGATTGTCACATTCTCCCAAGACAAAAGAGGTACAAAAGTGGTCGCAACAACCAAGAATACATAACTATTATCTGTTAGACTGTCTACATTCCATCTTAGAGTAACACCAAAAATAAAAAATCAAAGAGACAAGTAAAAAACTAACAACAAGAAAAATGTGTCCTGAAGAAAGGGTAGTTAGGGTTACTAAAAAAAAATTAAAATAAAAATAAACATTCTATTAATGAAATGTTATAACACTACCGAAAACAGTATGTTGTTGCACTTTATTGGTATCCATATATATACAGGGGAGGGAGAATATGGGAGGAAGGGGGGAAGGAGGGAGAGAATGGTAAGATCCAACAGTGTCTCGTGGTCGAAACTCAAGGGACTCAGTAGGTCGTTTGAGGGTGACCGATGGACAAAATGTATACCATTGTATACATAAAGTTACGAGAAGAGAAGACTAAACGTAAAGGGATTTTTAATTATTACAACTAGACGGTACTCAGAAGAAAACTTTTTTATAACAAGTCAACAAGACGAGTACCAAGTAACAAGAAAAAAAAAGAAAAAGTAAATATACTCTAACTCAACATAGTTGACTAATACATAAAACCTATAATTGAGGAACAGTCAACAAAAACATTGATACATGAGGATAAGACATCGAATAGAAAAACGAACCATCTACCAAAGTAAAAGATACATTGACAAAAACTTAAATTCATCCAGGGTAAACAAATATAAAATGTAGATAAAGAAATCCGAAGAGAGTATCGAGTCAACCATTTGTTAGATGTCCTCAGGGGTCAAGCTAAGAACCCAGCCCTTCTAGGCGACCACTTCCCTATCCGATGGGTGAGGTCATAAGAACCCGAAGGGAATACCGAGTCGACCATTTCTTAGGTGAACGTTACACCCTCTGGACTCAAGTTAGGAACCCAACCCTTCTAGGGGACCTCTTCCCTTTCCGATAGGTGAGGTCATAGGACCGAACCTCTTAAGGTACCTGATATATCAGGCACCCCAACGTTTCTCAGCCTGTGTTGACTCGTTGAAAGTAGTAGTAGTACAAAAGGAAATGTCGTCTCAAGATTTTTTATAATGGTACAAATACAGTTTCCCATAAGACGGATGTAAGAGAAGATTCTCAAAATACCAAAGTCATGAATGTTGCCCCAAAATTTTGGAGTAAAAATATGTATTACACTCCTTGGATATTCCACGATTCTAGATTTGTATTGAAAAGATTAATTTTTCGTAAAAGTCTACTCCCTGCCTATCGATAATCGATCATTATCAACTTTAAAGATCAACAAAACCATCTTAACAGTACTTAGGTTCGGTACATGTTGGGTTCTTAAATCTAATTTTTGGGTCGTTTCAATTGTAAAGAACTTCTGTTCTTAATCAAAAATGATCTCTATAGTACCTGACACTAGGTGGTTTCCGTTACAAAACTAATCCCTGGATTAGTTTTCCCATAGGAGTTAGAATCTGGGACCCCTTTTGAACTTGAGTCCACGAATCTAGAATTCCGAATATTGAAACTTTCCGTCATCTCTAGTATCTTTTACTGATTATTTGTGACTTAGATAGTCCGAGTGTTGTAACACAGGATCTATCCCTCTTACTCGTCTTATAAAAAAAAGACAGGTCTGGTCACTGAGAGTCCCTTTAGTTAATAATTTCCACCACCATTGTTCTCCCTGTATTTACAAAGAAGACGACACGGGGAGTTATACATGTTGGAACCCGACTTGTCATACACCAATAAGTATTGAGTCACGTCCTGTTTACAAACTGTTGTAAGACGACGGAAAAGACACTCATCTCGAAGATAGAGATAGTAGTTGGTAGGTTCCGTTTAAACCTGTAGAAACACCTCCGGAGCGCGAGTCTCTGAAGTGGTTCTTGGGTCATTTATGACGTCCTCTTTCGATTTCCCTCACCGGTAGTGTTCGTAAATAGACTCAAGTGTACTGTCGGTTAGGTCTGATCGGACCTCGATTCTAGTGACGTAATCAAACAAGTGAACTCATAAATAATTTACTACTACCGTTTCTATATTCACTTATAACTCGAGTCATTACATTTCCTGTTTCAACTGGTAATTTACTACTTTTACCTTCAAACTAAATTTTTTCTCTTATCCCGGTCGGATCCAAACTATGTCCTATGTCCTACGAACCCCGACCACGTGACCCTACTGGGTCTCTCTACTATACCCCTCTCTCCACCTTCCCTCCAAGTCCTAACCCTTGAGTACATGTGGGCACCACCTAAGTACAGTTACACACCGTTTTGGTTATGTCATAACATTTCATTTTAATTTTTTATTTATTTATTTATTAAATTTTTTTCTCTTATCCTCCATTTTAACGAAGGTAATTTTTATCTTCGATTAAGGTGCCTGGATACACTAATTGACTTTATTTCTTCATCCCATAAATTTTACCTCCCTACATATCACTATATTCCTGTGAAAACTTTTATGTCTCGTATAAACTGACACTACTGTTTATAGGTCTGGTTCCTTACGACTATTAAAAAGTACTCTCGTCAAGTACTCTGTTTATCAAGTGTTGTAGAAAGGAGAAAATCATGAGTTTATTTTTATATAAATACGATACTTTTCCTCACACGATTACTCGAATGAAACGTTAATAAGGTAAAGGACATCCTGACTGATATAAACATCTAGTTAATCTGTCGATGAAAGAGATACCTTTTGACGGACAAGTTTAGGAAAAGAAAACATAAAGACCAAATGAAGAAAGTTCGTTTCTTAATCTAAAATGATATAGTATACGATAAACCTTAGTCAAAAGTTCATAAGTTAGGTTAGGGTTTCTTTCCGTTACAGTCTTACAAGTTTTATGGTGTGTTAACGTGAGTAAAGTGGACGATCGTTTCATAACGAGTTTCAAGAGGGTCGGTCCGAAGTTATCCTGCACTTGATACTTGAAGGCGTACACGTTGTACCTAAATCTTTTCCGTCTCCTTGGTCCCCAGTTTAACGGTTGTAGACAACCTAGTAACTTTTTCGTTCTCTTATGGTCTTTTTGTAGAGGAAGAAATAACTAATGGGGTTTCGGAAACTGACACATCTAGTGTTGTTTGACACTTTTTAAGAACTTCTCTGCCCTTATGGTCGGGTGGAATGGACGGAGGACTCTTTAGATATACGTCAAGTTCTTCGTTGTCAATCTTGGTCTGTACCTTTTTGTCTGACCAAGGTTTAACCCTTTCCTCATGTAGTTACGACATGTAACAGTGGGACAAATAAATTGAATATGTGTCTCAGACCAAGTCAAGTCAGTGAGTCAGTACATACTGAGAAACGTTGGGGTACTTGGTGTCGTGCGGTCCCTAAGGGCAGGTAGTGGTTGAGAACCTCAGGTGACTTTGGGTACATGTAACTCGGTCACCACGGTAGGTTGGTAGAGTAGGAAACATCAGGGGAAGAGAAGGACGGGAGTTAGAAAGGGTCGTAGTCCCAGAAAAGTTTACTCAGTCGAGAAGCGTAGTCCACCTGTTTCATAACCTCAAAGTCGAAGTTGTAGTCAGGAACGTTACTTGTGGGTTCTGACTAGAGGAAATCCTACCTGACCAACCTAGAGGAATGTTAGGTTCCCTGAGAATCCTCAGAAGAGGTCGTGGTGTCAAGTTTTCGGAGTTAAGAAGTCACGAGCCGAAAGAAATATCAGGTTAAGAGTGTGGGTATGTGTTGGTGACCTTTTTGGTATCGGAACTGATCTACCTGTAAACAACTGTTTCATACAGAGACGAAAAATTATTCGACAGATACAACCTGTATTGAAAGGAAGGTTTCTCATTCGTAGAAAATTAAAGTACCGACGTTAGTGGTAGACGTCACTAAAACCTCGGGTGTTTTTATTTCAGACTGTGACAAAGGTGACAAAGGGGTAGATAAAGGGTACTTCACTACCCTGGTCTACGGTACTAGAAGCAAAAGACTTACAACTCGAAATTTGATTGAAAAAGTGAGAGGAGAAAGTGAAAGTAGTTCTTCGAGAAATCAAGAAGAAGTGAAAGACAGTATTGCCATCACAGTAGACGTATAGACTCCAATGACTACAAAAAGGACCTTTAGAACTAAGGTCGGAGACGAAGGAGGTCGGGTCGCAAAGAGTACTACATGAGACGTATCTTCAATTTATTCGCCCCACTGTTATATGTTGGAACTGTATGAGGAAAAGGACAAACCTTACCCAGACAACAAGGTACAGGTCAAGATTTACAACGAAGGACTGGACATATGTCGAAAGAGTTCTCCGTCCAGTCCACCAGACCATAAGGGTAGAGAAAGTCTTAAAAGGTGTCAAATAATACTAGGTGTATCAGTTTCCGAAACCGTAGTAGTTATTTCGTCTTTACCTACAAAAAGACCTTGAAAGAAGGAAAAAACTACTAGGTCACCTACACCCGTTAAACTAAAGATCAAGGAGACGGAAAAGATTTTGGTCGAACTTGTAGACCTTCGAGTGTCAAGAGTATAACGACTTCGGACCGAACCTCTTAAAACTCGTAATGAAACGATCGTACACTCTACTCACGTTAACACGTCATCAAACTCGTAAGAAACCGTAATGGAAAGAAACCCTAACCTTACTTTTGCCTGTAAAAGGTCAGGAAACCGGTGACTACTCAAAAAGTGTAAACGACCGTATAACTCACGTTGTGAAAGTGTCGTAGTAGAAAGTCCTAAACTTTATCAAGTTGACCTTAAGGTAGTGGAGGTGATCGAAACAAGGATCACTACGAAGGATTCCGGGTACACTGAAGTGTGAGGTCCTACAGACCGAGATCTAATCACTAGTGTGGTAGCACCAATAGACCCAGTAATTCTAGAAAATTTTTATCAAGGAGACACATAAGAACGGTGGATAAGAATTATAGAAGACGAAGACAATCCAGAGATGGTAAAGACAGGAAATAACACGGGTAGAAACGTACTCTACAAGGGAACTATAGAGACTAAAAGAACTTCGATAGAGATCAGAAAGGGTAAGATAACAAAAGGAGATAAAGAAACGTGACTAGTGACTCCTTCCGAAAGAAGAGAGACGAACGATAAGAAACCTTGAGACGTAAGTTTACCCATATAGAAAGGAAAAGAGAAAACGAAAAGTGAAGAGAAGAAAAGTGTCGATAAACATTCCGGAGGGGTCTGTCGGTAAACCGTAAAAACGTAAAGAAAAGGTACCCCTACCGGAACTAGGGACAGAGGACAAGTTACAGTGCTTGGAGGTGGGTATCAAATAGTCCGTGAGACAGATAGTCTAGATCAAGGAATTTAGATAAAGAGTGAAGGTGACATATCAGTATTCCCTAAACTAAATACAGTATGGACTTACCAGATCACCAAAAGAGGTGAAAGAGTTAAATTTAGACTTAAACCGTTATTCCTCAAGTACTAGGTTCGGTGTCAGTCGAGGACGAGAACAAAAACGAATGACATATCTCGAAGAGGTAGAAACCGACGTTTCTTATAATAGTTAGACTAAAGCCACAGCTGGTAGACCACTACAGGTACACATCTCGGAAGAGAACACAACAACCTTCTCCCACAAAGGTTGTGGGATACTGGTCACACAAGGGAACCGTCTTGAGATAATCGGAAACGGGACGAAGTAAGGTATGAGGTTCCGGTTTAAACGGACAATGAGGTCCACAAAGAACTGAAGGATGAAAACGTAAGGTCAGTGGATATTACTTTTCCTGTAGAAAAACCCCACAATCGAGATCTTCGAGAACATCCAGAAGTATCTTGACAAGTTGAAGTTGAAGAAGTCACAATGAATGACCATCCTCGTATCTGTACTTAATGGTACTATAGCTTACCAAAGCGAACCTTACTTGTCTCTAGTAAGACAGCAAAAAGTCTAACGTAGGTTCATGACGTAAAGTCTGAGAAAGTAACTGGTACTACCGATAAGGTAAAAAAGATTCCCTAAGGACGGGTGTAACGTACATATACGTCTCATGTAGTACATTACTACATATACGTCTCATGTAGTACATTTTTCGGTCCGACCTACTTCATGTTCGACCTTAGTTCTAACGTCCTCTTTATAGTTATTGGAGTCTATGTGTCTACTGTGATGGGATTACCGTCTTTCACTTCTTATTAAATCTCGGAGAACTACTTTCACTTTATCCTTTTACTTTTTCAACCGAATTTCGAGTTGAAAGTCTTTTGATTCTAGTATCGTAGACCAGGGTAGTGAAGTACCGTTTATCTACCCCTTTGTCACCTTTGTCACCGTCTGACATAAAAAGACCCGAGGTTTTAGTGACGTCTACCACTAACGTCGGTACTTTAATTTTCTGTAAGCGAGGAACCTTCTTTTTGATACTGGTTGGATCAAGTCAAGTCAAGTCAAGTTTCTCGTCTTTGTAATTAAACGATTGTTTCCAGGTAGATCAGTTCCCTTACCAAAAAGGCAATCAGTACATACCTACACTCTCAACCAGACATTTCTTTCGATTCGTGACTTCTTAACTACGAAAACTTGACACCACAACCTCTTCTGAGAACTCTCAGGGAACCTGATGTTCCTCTAGGTTGGTTAGGTAGGATTTCCTTAGTCAGGACTTATAAGTAACCTTCCTGACTACGACTTCGACTTTGTGGTTATTAAACCGGTAGACTACACTTCTTGGTTGAGTGACCTTTTCTGGGACTACGTCCCTTTCTAACTTCAGTCCTTCTCTTCCCCTTCTGTCTTCTACTCTGTCAACTTACCGTAGTGACTGAGTTACCTGTATTAAACTCGTTCGAGAAAGAGGAAAAGGAAATCGAAGAGAAGAAAAGAGTCGATGTACTTTCCGGAGGAGTCTGTTGGTATGGGAGATCCAGATCGGTATAACAACGTTTATCACTCTAAAGTGACAAAATATGGATTCATCATAAGAAAACATATTTTGTGTCATAGAAACAGGTCAGAAGACGATTACTTGTGAATCCAACTTTGGTATACAACTAATAGAATTGATACACCGTCACCTAAATCATTATGTATAATAAATCACAAAACGTAGAAAACCTATTTATGAGTCTTCACCTTAACAAATTAGCGTCGTATCAAGATAAAGATCTAAAAATCCTTGAAGACATGATAACAGATATAACAGACATGGTTAAATGTGAGGATGGTTGTCACATGTCCCAAAGGAAAAGAACTCTAGGAAAAGTTTTAAGTAATTAACATCTCAGAAACTATTATCGATAGGGGTGTTCAAGTTCCACTGTAGAGTAAGAAAAAGTCAAACGTAAAGAGATCCTTTATCACTATGACTAGATGGAAGGTACACAGCCAATAGGTAGACATACAAAAGAAATCCTTTTTTTTTACAGATAAGTCCAGTAAACGGGTAAAAAATTAACTCAACAAACAAAAAATATAACTCAACATACTCGTGAAATACATAAACCCTAAAACTAAGGACGGTCACTATATTAAACGTTTATAAAATGGGGTAAGGTATCTACAGAAAAGTAAAAAATCTACCAAAGGAAACGACACTTTTTTGAAAATTTAAATTAATTCAAGGTAAACAAATAAAAACGAAAATAAAGGAATTGGCTTTCTGTCTCCAGGTTTTGTTATAACGATACTAAATACAGTTTTGTATAATACGGGCACAAGAGTGATGAGTCTTAAAATACTAAGTCCAGAATGTAAATCCAGGTATTAGGTAGAACTTAAAAAAAAAAAGTATACGCCACACTCTTTTACAAGATTAAAGTAACAAAGTGTACACCGGTAAATCAAAAGTGGTCGAAGGGTTCACCGAGTCACCATTTATTAGAACGGGTTGTCATATCCTCTGTGTCAAGGATAGGGACTCAGTCCTTCTATGGGACCTCTTCCTTTACTGTTAGGTGTGGTCATAAGAACGGACCCTTTAGGGTGGTCGTCCCTTCGGATCTCCTGAATAGGTGCTCCGACGTTTCTCGACCTGTACTGACTCGTACGTGTTTACGGGTGAGACAAAACCGTCACGTTGAACAACTTTTCTGACTAGAAAAGAGGTACCATGTAAGAACGAAGGAGGAAACGGTATCAAATTAACCAGTGTTGACAAACCTAAATAACGAACCTACTAGATAACTAAGTACGTAGTCAAAGACACGGTCATGGTACGTCAAGACTACTAGTATAGAACCATAACTGTCATATCAGACTTCAGACCCTAGGAATACTGAGGTTGAAACAACAACAACGACAACAAAGGGGTCCTAACGAAACTGTTAAGATCCAGAGAACATCGAAGCGCACTTAAAATCCTAAAACAAGATGAACTCACTTTTTATAGTACTCACAAAACTAAGTCAAGTCAAATCAAGTCAAGTCAACGAGTCAGCACAGGCTTAGAAACGCTGGGGTACTTAGCGTCGTGCGGTCCGAAGGGACAGGTAGTGGTTGAGGCCCTCAAGCGAGTCTTAGTGCAGGTAACTCAGACACTACGGTAGGTCGGTAGAGTAGGAGACAACAGGGGAAGAGGAGGACGGGGGTTAGGGAGGGTCGTAGTCTCAGAAAAGGTTACCCAGTTGAGAAGTGTACTCCACCGGTTTCATGACCTCAAAGTCGAAGTCGTAGTAAGGAAGGTTTTTTTAGGGTCCCGACTAGAGTCTCACGTAGCTTAGTCATCTGACGAAAACCAACATACAGTAAAATTCTCATAATGAAGAAGGTGAGGTTCTCGTGTCCTTACAGAAAAGTAAAGAAACATAGTAGAAACTAAATGAAGTAATTATAAAATATGTAAAACCTTATGTCTAGAAAGTGGAGTAACCCATTCCAATAAAGATCCGTAAAAAATTTAAACTAAAATTGATAGATAAAAAATGGAAAGAGGAAAATATCAACTAATAATCACATATCCCTCGATATCTAAAGACATATAATTTTAAAATAGAATGTTGAAAAGTCTAAAGTAAATTATCAAGATTATGTGAAAACCACCTCTGAAACCCAAAAAGATAAATTTAATAGAGCAGAAGATGTAGTACCCAATTACTTTCTGAGGAAAACAGAGAGGGGAAGTTAGTTGTCGGTTCTATTACAGGTGTTGTGTTGTTGTCACGGAGACGTGTTGTATGGTCCAATAGTCTCTTAAGGTGTTTGGACATGAAGATTCCACCCCTGTATATCCTACACGGTTCTCCCACTATCTCGGACACTGAGTCATAAAGAGTCCGGGAAATCTTTTCGGAAGTAGGGTCACCAGGACCGTCGTATGACCATTGTCACCGTCGTCGTTCGTTCCATGGTTGTCAGGGTCTCCATGTCCTTCGATATTAATCCTACTTTCTCTTGTAGAAACTGTCTCCAACCTTTCACTTATGAAAGTTTACTATTACTTCCCGACAAGTCCATCCTTCTAACTTTTTGGTTTTCTTTTTTCTTTTTCCATACGGCGGATCATCTAATTTTTTCGTTGTGTAAAAATTAAATCATCTTCCTTTCTCTTTTGACGAGGGAAAAATTTTCCGTGGTGGACTCTCCTTGTCGTGTAGTTTCTACTCTTTCTTGGTGTCCTTGTCGTGGTGGTTTTCTTTTGTCGTTGACAGGTCGTCTGTTTGAAGGTGTGACAGCACTTCGTTAAGTTATGTTCTTTTGACTCTTTCCGTCGGCTTACTTGGGTCCTTATTTTAACTACTGGTCTCCCTTACGAAAAGGTTTTCTAACTTTGAAATTCTATTTTGATTTGTCTTTAAGATCTCGACTTTTCGTTTGTTATTTGGTCTACTTCTTACGTAATCTTTAGTAACCTTCGTCCCGTCTCAATCACTCAAACTTCTACCTTTAATTACTATTTTCTTCCTCTTCTTTCTCTTTACTCTATAAGTTTTTTACTCCTTTAAGTTACTCTCCATTGACTGAGAAATTTCTTCCCGGTGAAATTCCATTACTCACAGACTTTTCCTCTTCCCTTTTTTCTTTTCACATCTCTCGAATAAGTCTATTTATGTTGACTCTTAAAGGTTTTGGACCCGTTTCTTAACCTTTAAGTTCAGGTATTTCAATTCTAGTAGATTAATGGAGTTACGTGTTTCTGGAAAAGGTCCTGTGTCGTATAATTTCAACAGTTTTTAGTACTCGTTTTTTATTAAATCTCCGACCCTGTCTCTTTTGTCCTACCATCGGAAGTGCTTTGTGAGTAATCCGATTTTCTTCTAAAGTGTCGTCTTTAAGATGTTCGGTCCTCCCTTACCTTACCGTAAGAGTCTTAAGACTTTCTCTTTTCGAAAGTGGGGTTTTATAAGATAGGTATTTTTAATAGTAATTCTATACTTCCTCTTTATGAAAAAGTATGTTTGTTTACGATTCCCTAAAATCGTTGTGATCTGGATTGGATGTTCTTTACATCTTTCTTCGAGAAGTTGTACTTTGTCTTTCCGTTTTTGTGTGTTTTGAAACTCATTCCACTGTTTATCTCAGTATTTTAATATTTTATGATGTTTTGTCTCAAAATTTATGGAATAATATTACATTACACGTTTCTCCTCTTTTTTGTCTTTTGTTAATACCGATGAAGTTAATCCATTGTTCGAGTGTTGTATTTTCCGTTGATTTTGTGTTTTGCCCTTCTTCCTTTGATTCCTTGGGTACACACGTCGTTTTTATTCTACGATAGTCACCCTTTTCCTGATAAAAATGGATACTCTACAAATGGTATTTCGGCACCACTGGTGTTTTGTATTTAGATCTGATTACTGAGTTTTGTAGTTTTTTTTTTCTTCGACAAATTTTGTTTAGTATCTTTTTACTGGTTTAAGTTTACCGTCTGTCTTTGAGTCCTTTTTCTTTTTTCCTCCCACCCCTTATCTTATTGGTCTTATATTTTCTATTTTATCGTCATGATTTAGGAGTGGACAGTTATTAGTAAGATTTACACAACTTACGTGGATAGTTTTTATGTCACAGACCTACCTAATTTTATGTTCTGGGTGTATGTATGATTTGGGTTCTCTGAGAAGTACAGATTTCTGTATCTAAATTTTAATTCACTGCCTCTTCCTATCGGGTTCGGTTACCGTTGTATTTTCCACATCGGTATTAGTATAGTCTTTTTTTTTACCTAGAGTTCTGTCTTTTCCTTTGTTTTCTGTTTTTACCTGTCTTATGTTACAATGTCCCCTGTCAAGCAGTTCTCGTGTATTAACAAAAAAATAAATGTTCGTGGATTGTATCCTCGTGGTTTGTATATTTTGTTATCAATTGTCTGGATTTCCCTCTTTAACTGTCATTGTGTTATTATCGGGTACTGAAATTGTTAGGACTATATACTTCTTTATAGTAGGTCGATCTTTCAGTTTTTTATTCATAGTCGATTTAATTTATATTCCGGTCTACGTAAACTATATAAATATATCTTGTAAGGTAGGATTACGTCTTCTTATATGTAAAAAAGAGTTCACATGTACTCTGTAAGAGTTCTTATTCGGTGCAAAACCCCTGTGTTTTGATCGGAGTTATTTAAATCCTTTAAAACTTAACGTAGTTCGAAGAGAAGGTTAGTGATTCTATATTTTGATCTTTAGTTTATTTTCTCCTTTCTACCTTTGTCTTTTGTCTTGATACACTTTTGACTTTGTGTACGATGACTTGTTGATACTCCAGTTATTTTTACCGTTTCCTCTTTATCTCTTAGTGGACTTCTGTTTACTTTTATTTTTATAGTGTATGAATTTAGATGCTCTATATGATTTGGACTTGATTCTATCTTGATAAACCGTTATGTCCAGATGGTGTCTGTATTCTTTTAAAGCTCCATTTGTTAAAAATAAACGTGGTCTTTTTTCTAGTGGTATGTTAAAGTACAATCGTTTTGTTCGAAAGTATTACCGAACAATACTTGTGTATACTATAGTGAATATACTTCTTAGATTTTGTACTGTGTTTACATGTGTTTACCGGAATAAAGACTTTGTCTTTGTCTGAGTGTCTGTATCTCTTGTCTGACCGTCAACGGTTCCCTCTCCCTCACATTCCCCCTACCTAACTTTCAAAACGTAATTGTCTATGTTCAATAGTATACATCGTACTCATTTGACGTTCTAGGATGTCATGTCGTGTCCTTGATATAAGTCATAGGACACTATTTCGTAGTACTTTTTCCTGTATTTTTATTTCGTATATATTGACTTAGAGAAGTGATATATCGTCTTTAACTGTGTTGTAACATTTAATTGATATGGAGTTATTTCATAAAAAATTTTTTTCTTATCGAACAATACGTTGTTCTCGAATGACTATGTTGTTAGGTTTACTCGTCTTCACTTCTGAAGACTGTAAACTAAACGATAGTTCTGTTGTAATTACTGGTAAAACAATAAATTCAAATTGAATCTAGTGTAATAATTTTACATTGAGGTAATTTCAAAGGAAAGTCCATTGGTCTCCTCAAACTTTCTTTTACTTACAAACACCTCTTTTTGTATACTGGGATTTTGTCTCCTGATCTGTCCTTAAGTTAACAAGAACACTCAGTGGGAAAATAATATTTCTGACTTCTCTAAGAAATGGTATCTCTCCTGTATTTTACCAAGAATAAACATTACATGTACGTAAAGAGGATTCAATTATAATACGGATTGAATCCTTTATCCTACTATAAAGAAATCCCGTCGTTGTCTTAAGTACATATCCGTCGTGAGATTCAAAAGTTGGTCTTTGGTCTTCTATTAGATTATTTTCGTGTATTTTGTTCGATAACTTAGGAAGTGAGGTTGTATAATTGGAGGAGAGTGAACTTATAACTAAAAGGTGTTAAATTCCTCAACTGCATATTGTTTCTAAAACGATACAGTATAAAGTATTATAACACTACCGGAGACGGTAGGTAGTGGTGCTTACCTGGTATCCGTATGTATACATACAGGAGAGGTCTTTCCTCTCCAGTGTAAGAAATACAGTTTATAAATAAGTTTAAACACAATGGATAATAGATTGACCAAATAAATTCACTGACTACAGTAGATTCTGTTGATAATGGAATAACTAAAAGACAAACCTGGTAGACAAGTAACTATATCAACCCTAACATTTAACTATGTCGGTGATTCCAAACTGGACCCAAACTAACGACCTAACCCTTCTAAGGTACCTCTTTCCTTTTCGATGGGTGAGGTCATAAGACCGGACCTCTTAAGGTAGTTGACATATCAGGGACTCCAACGTTTCTCAGTCTGTACTGACTCGCTGGAGGTGAGTGAGTGAGTGAGCAAGTGATACCTTAGTCATCCCTCCAAAGAGTTACTGGCTTTTTACCTTGATAATATACTGGGACCTTTGGTGAGAACCCTTATATATGTGGGTTTTATATTTTCGTGTTTAAATTTTTCTACGTACGTGGGTTTTAGTGACGTCTACCACTGACGTCGGTACTTTAAGTTTCTGCGAATGAGGAACTTTCCTTTCAATACCGGTTGGATCTGTCGTATAACTTTTCGTCTCTGTAATGAAACGGTTGTTTCCAGGCAGATCAGTTCCGATACCAAAAAGCTCACCAGTACATACCTACATTCTCAACCTGACACTTCTTTCGACTCGCGACTTCTTAACTACGAAAACTTGACACTACAACCTTTTCTGAGAACTCTCAGGGAACCTGACGTTCTTCTAGGTTGGTCAGGTAAGATTTTCTCTAGTCAGGACCCACAAGAAAACTTCCTTACTACGATTTCGCCTTTGAGGTCATGAAACCGGTGGAGTACACTTCTTAACTGAGTAACCTTTTCTGACTACGACCCTCCCTAACCTCCGTCCTCCTCTTCCCCTACTGTCTTTTACTCTACCGACCTACCGTAGTGGCTGAACTTCCAACATTCAGACTCACTTGAGACCCTCAACCACTACCTGTCCCTCCGGACCGCACGACGTGAAGTACCCCAGCGTTTCTCAGCCTGTGCTGACTCGCTGACTTGACTTGACTTGACTTACAAGTAACGTCGTGACAAATACTATCGGTTTTATACCTTCGTTGAGTTTACATGTAGTTATCTGTTTATATATTTCTTATACACGGTGTTTATTTATTTGTAATTATACATATTTATTACTTGTAATGAGTCTGTAATTTTTCTTACTTTAAGACGAAAAACTTCGGTATACCTACCTGGATCAATAATAATACAAATCACTTTATTTAGTCCCTTTTCTATCACATACTATATTGAATACTAAATACCATTTACTAGTATACTTTAGAATTTTTATTACGTTACTCTTATATACGTTTTGTCTCTGTATGAGTGTCTATGTCTTGTGTTTAATTTTCAATGGTCTAACATTTCTCTTATCCCATACTCGTTTAATCGTCATACCTTTTTTCTCTCGTATTGATGACATATCCGTTCATTGTTCCTATATAACACATCGTGTCCGTTAATAACTGTAATAGAAAATAATTGAAAACCACTTTCTATTAGACATTTTTATGACTTAGTCATACAATACGTGGTCTTTATTTATTCTGTAACACTTAGTTGAGATGAAGTCTAAATTTTTAGTCCTTTTTTTTCAAGTTTTTCACGGAACGGAACCCCTATAGTGTACCTATGTACGTAAACTAGTAGATAAAAACGGTAACTGATACCATCCATACCCCGAAGGGTCCACCAAGTCACCCATTTCTTAGACGAACGTTAAGGTCTCTGGGTCCTTTGTGTCCAAATTAAGAACCCAGTCCTTCTAGGGGACTTCCTTCCGTACCGTTGGGTGAGATCATAAGAACGGACCTTTTAAGGTACCTGTCTCCTCGTACCGTCTGATGTCAGGTATCTCAGTGTTTCTCAGCCTGTGTTTACTTCGTTGACTCGTAAGTACATGCGTGTATCATCCATACACTTGTTCTATCATCCTTGAATTACTCCTCTTTTTTTAATTTAACGTGTAATGTTTACTGTGATTTAAAAGTTTCAATCTTATAGTCCTTTTTCTCAATTCCATCAATATATGTTTCTTTACTATGTTTGTTTTTAGTTTAGACACCAGACTCTAAAATTAGAAATGTTTATGTACTTGTCTGTACTTACGAATCTCATCAAAAAGAAGAAAGTATCGTCTTGATGTTAAGTACTGATAAGAAATATGTTTGTTGTTTTTTTCAGTAACTACGATATACAAAATAAACTCTCTTTTATAAAAAAGAGAAAATTATTTAATTAAAATCAACCTCCTATTAATCAAATACTTTAATACTACCAAAACGGTATGTAGTTGTACTTAGTCGGTGTCCATGTTATACATGGGGGTAGGACTTCGGGAAGGGTGTAGGGAGGGGGTAACTTTGTACATATAAAGGTATACATTTTGTCTACTAGTCTCTTATTTAATAAAATTCTTCCTAAAGAGTCCACCGCGATCACCATTTCTTGGAGGACCATTCTGTATTCTCTACGTCCAATCTAGGGACCCAGTCCTTCTAGGGCACCTCCTTCCGTGTCGTTAGGTTAGATCACAAGAACGGACCTCTTAGGGTACCTGTCTCCTAGGACCGTCCGATATCAGGTATCCCAGCGTTTCTCAACCTGAACTGATTTCACTGAATCGTACGTACATCAAAATTCTTTAAGTATATCAATATACTTTTTTACTAATTAAGGGTTTAATAGGTCTAGGTTCCGATTCTTATTTAGACTCTTTCACCCTTTTGGTATTTTACTTTTTTTATAAACTTAATACTCTCTATAGTGTTCGGAACTGTCAATATATTTAGTATACCTCTTCGACTTCAGTTTTTTCCTTTTAAAGTCCTTTATTTAACTTTATCGTTCAAGATGAAGGTGTCGGACTAGTTTCAAATCGTTAAATACTAAGATTCCGGAAAGAAGTCGGGTCCACTTAATGGAAAAAAATATCGAGTGTAAACTTTCTTGCGAGAATCTCGAGAGAATTACAGAGACAAGGAGTCTGACATCTACTTCCCCAAGTCGTACCCACACTGGTGCCACATGTAGTGACTCCGACGACGTGAACTCACACCCAACACCCCTCGTCGTCTCGATTCTATGTGAGGGTTCGTACATGTCATTTTATTCCTCTGCTGTCTCTCCACTCTACGTGTCCACCTCTTACGAAATATGAAGGGGACTCGACTACTCTAAGATGTATAACTCCTTCGATAGAATGTCATTCACATTTCCTATGGTCGTTCCCCTTGTGGTGGGTCTTCGGGTCGACGTTTTAAGTAGTGGTCAAGTAATTCTTTTAACAACCTTGTGCGTTCAACTTAGTTGACGAATTCAAGTGTCTTTATCACTCCTTAAAAGTAGAGAGACGTCTTCCTGTCGTAGTTATGGTAATTTCAAAGATTGTTCCTTACATCCTGTGATTGCTAGGTCGATTGGTTTTGGTCTTAAGGTGTCGCAGCACCCAAGTATTACTGGCACATCACTTCTCCCACCGTCTACCGGTGTTTCGCCAGCATTCGGTAGTGTCAGTCCTCCTTCAGTAGGTTGGGACGTTTGTCGTACTTTTTTATGTAGACTTAGTACATCGGAAGTATCCAATATTACACCGAGACACAGACCTACAATGTGTCGTAGAAACCCCACTACCACCTCCACTATGTCTACAGATGTTACCTATCCAACCTCTCTTTCTTCATGTACCCTCATACCTCTACCCCTAGACTCGACTACCGGTCCTACTACTCGTCCAAAGGTTTGTGTCACTAGTCCATGTACCTCTCCTTTCCAGGTTTATACTCCCCGACGTCAAGACCAAGAAGACTTTTAGGGTCTTCTTCTTTAAGACTTTGTACACAATCCAAGGAACCATGGTACCCGACTTCCATTGATACTCCTTTACCCTTTTATTGTACTGACTAAAAATATGTTAGTCTATAATGAGTGTAACAATTTCCCGACGGTAAATATTAACGAATAGTTTTATAATTAAATTTTTTAAACAAATACTTAAGTCAGGGGAACCACCTTAAAGAATACAGTAGAAATTAATCGTTCGAACAAACTGAAAGTCGTAAAAGGGACCGTTCAGTTTATAAAGAGTATAAATTCCTCTTTAAGAAAGTAAAAAAGTCCCGTAAATTTAACACACGGTTGTTACAAGGACCACGACAGATCCGTTACTCATACCCCACGACTTTTTATTTTTGAGAATGATAGGTAGATATCTCTTTTTAGGTCTCTTAATTTTTTTATTTTCCATACATATCGAAGAGTCTGACACTGTCTAACATACTTCCTTTGCTTTCGTCCATATTCTCTTACTCGTTTCTTCTCCACGACAAAAAATACCTACAAGTACGATTCCGGACTTTTGAACTTTTTGTTCCACTGTAAAGGAACTTGTATAGTCTACTTTACACACGGTCCGTCCCTCTTGTCGTCACGTTTCTCTCCATGAAGAAATTCTACAAGTCATACCCTTTCCATTACCTGTCCTCCCTTTCACTCGTCTCTACTACGGTATCCTACGACTCTTCGTTTCACCGGAGGGACGACGACGACTTCGTAGTTTATAGTCCCTCAGAGAATATATGTAATACATAAAAATCTTGGAGTCCTTTAACAACGTTTCAACCGAACATTCATGATTACTTAGAGAAGACCGTCAACTCAAATCTTGAGACAATGTTCTAAGTGGAACCTTATATACACGAGTCATGAGGACGGACCTTCTAAAGTGTGTGAAGTGTTCCGTACTTTTGTGTGTGTGTGTGTCATCTTAGAAGGAAGGATATGACACATTGAAGGTACAGAAAAAGTGGGTATTGATGGGAATAATTCAACCTACAACTATATTGAGTTCTACTAGTACCGTTTAATAAATCTTTACCGTAGGTCTTTAAGGTCAAACATTTAAAGGGTTGTAAGGGTCTCTCGAGTTACCCATTTCTTAGACGGACGTTACGTCCCCTGTGTTTTCTGTGTTCAAACTAGGGACCCAACCCTTCTAGGAAACCTCTTCCCGTACCGTTGGGTGAGGTCATAAGAACGGACTCTTAGGGTACTTGTCTCTTCGGACCACCAGATGTCAGGTATCCGAACGTTGCTCAATCTGTACTGACTTTACTGTCTCGTGTCACGGTTATTGGAACCTCGAGACAAAACCATACCGGTAAAATACGAAACATAATTTGAATACAACTTTTAAACAATGTATTTCAGTACGACAACAAGTCAGCTATTCAGTACAGACTAAGAAAGGTACCTGACATCATGTAGTCTGAAGGGACAGGAAGTGATAGAGGACCTCAAACGAACGTAAGTACAGGTAACTCAGACATTACGATATACGAACACACGTATATATATATATATGTGTGTATATATATATATACACACACACACACACATATATATATATATATACACACACATATATATATTAAAAGAAAGAGTTTCGGACTTTTATGTATATATATGTATATATATATATATATATATATATATATATATATACCTGAAAAGACCACCAAGTCACCAATTCTTAGACCGACAGTTACGTCCCCAGTACTCAAGTTAGGGACCAGGTCCTTCTGAGGTATACGACGGTCTGTTGATTCAGGTACGTAGTATTGATGACTCGGTCTCACGGGATCTCGGACACGAGAGGGTTTGTCTTTGGTGGTGTTACTCTTCAGAAGTGTCACGTTGATCTTTCACCGGGGACGAGCGGGGTTGATCTCTTTGCGGGTGTGTAGTCACTTCTGGGTCGTGTCCGTTTTTAATTATTTTGACTTTTTACTACATACATACATAACTCCCTCTCTCTCTCCTTGACCTGTATTCTCTTTTCTTTCTAGATTATTCGAGTTACCAGGGACTCTCTGACACCATTTCTTTTGGAAGAAACCAAGACCACTGTAAAGTACACGAAGATATGAGGAAACTCATATATTTAAATTTTTTTCGTTTTATCGACAGACTCCTCCAGAATTTTATCGACACTTTTCTTCCCTTCGTTTTTCGTTTCTTTTTTTTCTTTCTATAAGGGTAAAGTTACGTCTCAAGGTTTCTTATCGTTCCTCTCTATTCTTTCGGAAGGAGTCACTAGTTACGTTTCATTATCTCCTTTTGTTATCTTACCCTTTCTGATCTCTAGAGAAGTTCTTTTAATCTCTATGGTTCCCTTATAAAGTACATTTCTACCCGAACTATTTCCTTTCTTTACCATACCTGGATTGTCTTCATCTTCTATAATTCTTCTCTACCGTTTTTATGTGTCTTCTTTACATGTTTTTTCTAGAAGTACTGGGTCTATTAGTGCTACCACACTAGTGAGTGGATCTCGGTTTGTAGGACCTTACACTTGAGTTCACCCGGAATCTTTCGTAGTGATGCTTATTACGATTACCTCCACTACCTTAAGGTCAACTCGATAACGTTTAGGACTTTCTACTACGACACTTTCACGACGTGAGTTATACTGTCGTTTAAACCTTTTGAGTCGTCACCGGTGTCCTGACCTTTTCCAGTCAAAAGTAAGGTTAGGGTTTCTTTCCGTTACGGTTTCTTACGAGTTTGATGGTGTGTTAACGTGAGTAGAGTGTAAGATCATTTCATTACGAGTTTTAAGAGGTCCGGTCCGAAGTCGTTATGTACTAGCCACTTAAAGGTCTACAAGTTCGACCAAAATCTTTTCCGTCTCCTTTGTCTCTAGTTTAACGGTTGTGGGCGACCTAGTACCTTTTTCGTTCTCTCAAGGTCCTTTTGTAGGTAAAGACGAAATAACTGCTACGGTTTCGGAAACTGACACACCTAGTGTTATTTGACACCTTTTAAGAAGTTCTCTACCCTTATGGTCTGGTGGACTGGACGGAGAACTCTTTGAACATACGTCCAGTCCTTCGTTGTCAATCTTGACCTGTACCTTGTCTGACCAAGGTTTATCCTTTTCCTCATGCAGTTCCATCATATAACAGTGGGTCGAATATACCAATTGAATATACGTCTCATGTAGTACTCTTTGCGACCCGACCTTTTTCGTGTTCGACCTTAGTTCTAAAGGTCGTCTTTATAGTTATTGAAGTCTGTACGTCTACTACGGTGGGAATACCGTCTTTCACCCCTTCTTGATTTCTCGGAGAACTACTTTCACTTTCACGTCTCGCTTTTCAACCAAATTTCGAGTTGTAAGTCTTTTGATTCAAGCACTGTAGACAAGGGTAGTGAAGTACCCTTTATCTACCCCTTTGTCACCTTTGTCACCGACTGATAAAAAGACCCGAGGTTTTAGTGACGTCTACCACTAACGTCGGTACTATAATTTTCTGCGAATGAGGAACTTTCCTTGAGGAATTCTGGTTGGAGCTGTCGTATAATTTTTCGTCTCTGAATGAAGCGGTTGTTTCCAGGCAGATCAGTTCCGATATCAAAAAGGTCACCAGTGTATACCTACACTCTCAACCTGACATTTCTTTCGACTCGTGGTTTCTTAACTACGAAAACTGGACACCACAACCTCTTCTGAGAACTCTCAGGGAACCTGACGTTCCGCTAGGTTGGTTGGGTAGGATTTCTAGTCAGGACCCACAAGTAACCTTCCTGACTACAACTTCGACTTTGAGGTTATGAAACAGGTGGACTACGCTTCTCGACTAAGTAAACTTTTCTGGGACTACGACCCTTTCTAACTCCCGACCTCCTCTTCCCCTGCTGTCTTCTACTCTACCGTAGTGGCTGAGCTACCTGTATCCAAACCCACCTGAGGCTCACAACTACTACCTGTCCCTCCGGACTACACGACGTCATGTAACCCAGAGTTTCTCAGTCTGTGCTGACTCGTTCACTTGACTTATGAGGGAACTACGGGTCCTTTTTACTATTTTATCTTATGTGAGTGGGTTTTCTATTTCATCACTACAGAAATACGAAATTTTGTAAACGTCTAATATGGTGAGTTCTATTTTCACTCATTTCCGTTTTGTTTTGTTTTGTTTTGTGAACATTTTCCTACATATATTTCATGTTATGTATTACATTTTACTTACAACTGAAAATTACACGATAGGACACGAATCAACGAAATCAGTACAGACTGAGAAACGTTTGGGTACCTGACATCGGGAGATCCGAGGAGACACGTATCCTAAGAGGTCTGTTATGACCTCACCGAACGGTAAAGGAGGAGGTCCCCTAGAAGGACCGGGTCCCTAGCTTGAGTGTTGAGAACAGAGGGCGTAACCAACGACGACGACGATTCAGTGAAGTCAGGACAAGTTGAGACACACTGAGGTATCTACCTTTGGGTGGTCTAAGGGGACAGGGACCCTAAGAGGTCCGTTCTTGTGACCTCACCCAACGATAAAGGAAGAGGTTAGGTACTTTCACTTTTCATTTTCCCTTCAGTGAGTCAGCACAGGCTGAGAAGTGCTGGGGTACCTGACGTCGGATGGTCCGAGGAGGTAGACACCTTAAGAGGTCCGTTCTCATGACCTCAGCCCACGGAAACGGGCGAAACCGTCCGTCCAAGAAATGGTGAGCACGGTGGACCTTTCGGGTAGAAATTCTACTCCGTCGTTTTGAACAAAAAGGACACGGACAAAATATAAAAAAACAAATTAACAAAAATACACCAGACTATCGTCTGCTCCGTCAGGAGAAAGAGAGAAAAGCATGCACCGGGGAAGAGAAACGATAAGAACCCCAAAGTAGTAAAAAGACAATTAAGAAAAAAATTATATTTAAATAAATAAATTTAACCTCCAGTTAATGTTATAACATAACCAAAACGGTATGAAGTTGTACTTAGACGGTGTCCATATGTGCAGAAGGGGTAGGACTTGGGGGGAGGGAGGAGGGAGGGTCATGGTAGGGAGACCCAGCAGAGTCACGTGGTCGGGGTTTGTAGGTCATAGTACGTAGTCTGGACCTGACCGTTATGCAAAGTATATACTATTATATGTACAAAGTTACGGTAAGAGGGTCTACATATCTTGTCAGAAAACATGAGACACTTTCTCCCTCTCCCACCCTACTAGACAATTAAGAACATACGTGTGAAACCAGGATCAAACGGGTTGGTAGTCACTGGAGGTGCCAGGTGTGTGCATTCTATATGTACGGTACCACTAAGGTCGGAAGACTAATTGTAAGAAGTATAATCGATAGACTCTGTAACACGATAAGTATGTAAAGAAAGTAACATGAGTAGAAGAGTTACTTTTGTCCCAGATTCGTCTGTCTCTGAAGTGGACAATACAAGTTCAAACATAAAATTGGCACACACTTATATTTACGTGAACATGTTTTTACTTAAATCTTTTTTACTTTTCAACCCCTTTCCTTTTCCTCTTACTTTGGTTCAATTTATCATACCAAAGTTCTGTTCAAATTGTTTGTTTTAACTTATCTCGTAACTTTTGATTTACGTATTCTTTATATTATTGTTATTGAATGTCCAAAAGGAACACCAAGTCGACTATTTCTTAGGTGGACGTTACGTCCTCTGGACCCAAACTAATGACTCAACCCTTCTAGGGAACCTCTTCCCTTGCCGATGGGTGAGGTCATAAGACCGGACCTCTTACGGTACCTGACATACGTATCAGGTGTCCAGTGTTTCTCAGTTGTGTTGACTCGCTGAAAGACTGAGTACTATATTTTTACCCAATTAATGTAACTGTTACTGGATCTACAGTTTATTATATTTTGTATTAGAAGGATCTTACTAGACCATATATCGTGCAAGAGTCAATAAACAACCTATGTAATCCTGAATCCAGAGATAAATACCTGTAAATTCCAACATAAAGTAAAACAAACCTTCTTCACTTAACAACTACTTTAATTTGTGTTTACGGATAAATAAAACGGTTCAGACATCCAAGGGTGGTATTTTGTAGAACGTTTTTAATCTTTCTAATACTGGAGTCACATTCACATTGTCTGTGTATCTATTTGTAGAACTTTAGATGTATATTTCAGAAACCCACCCGTTTTAGTACTATTTATTCAGTTCTATGAGTCTTCATTCTACTATCTGTAAAAATTGATCTCTTTTTTACAAAAAATTGAACACTGGTTTTCATACATGAATTTCAGTGAAGTTTTTGTTAGAAAGTATTTTTAAGAAACTTTATAACCATAGATATCTTTTGACCTGTATATTATACACCCATGTATTATTATTATGATCCGTTTAGTTTTAGTACTAGGTCGTATTTTTAGAAACGAACTTGAGTCATATATCAAATTCTCTTGTCGTTTTTTAGAAAAAGTATGGTAACAGGACCCCTTTTGAATTTCTGGAAAGTGTAAAACCCCATTCTTATTAATGAGGGTTTACACGATCGTCATCATTTCCTAGTCAGAGACTATTTGTCAGACTTCTATCGATAATTATCAGTTTGATGTCTATAAGAGAAAAGTGAAATTTAGTTAAAAATAAAATTATTACTCATTCTAAAAAAAAAAGGTAATCCTTAAATTTACGAAAGTCCGACTGTTTGTGGAACTTGTTAATGGTATCAGTTCTTATATAGGTCTCACGTATCATGTTTGTTCTACAATTAGAACCCCTTGATGGGATCGTCAGACAATCAATTTTGAAGTACGTGTTATGTCTTTCTCTCCAAAATTTTATTAGATTCTTAAATACCGTTTTTTTTTTATAATTGAACTTACTCTGATCCAGTTCATCTCATCAAAGTTTTGTTGACATACATTGTTTTACCTTACTTTTAGATACGATATATTTTTACACTTTATCATTGTTGAATTGTTTCAGTGGTAACTAGCAATTATATTTCAATTCAACGGTTCCTGAACCCTTTTTTTTACTTTGTCTTACTGAAAATTTTACATCCCTCTTTCGTCATAAATTCAATATTAAAGTGGAATATACTTATCAACACCTAAAGTCACATGGGACCACCGAGTCTACCATTTCTTAGACGGACGTTACGTCCTCTGGACCCAAGTCAAGGACCCAGTCCTTCTAGAGGACCTCTTCCCTTACCATTGGGTGGGGTCATAAGAACGGACCTCTTAAGGTACCTGTCTCCTCAGGTACCCCGGTGTTTCTCAGACCGTACTGACTCACTGAAAGTGAAAGTTAAAAGTGTCTTCCATATCACTAGTAATCAGTTTACTATTTGTTTGTCTACATATCTTACCTGAAAACCTGAGACTCCCTCTCCCTCTCCAACCCTACTATACCCTCTTACCTTAACTTTGTACATATGATAGTACATTCTTTACTTAGTGGTTAGATACAAGCTATGTCCTATGTCCTACGAACCCCGACCACGTACCCCTACTAGGTCTCTCTACTATACCCCACCCTACACCCTCCCCCCAAGTCCTAACCCTTGAGTACATGTCGGCACCGACTAAGTACAGTTACATACCGTTTTGGTTATGTCATAACATTTCGTTTTATTTCATTTTTAATTTTAATTTTTTTTACGGAAGGTTTACTACCAAACTACACTTCGTTGAAAATTTGTATCCAGATTAGTTTTCCTCGTTAATCCTTAAAGGGACGACCAGGTCACCAATTCTTAGTCGTGAAGGTAACGTCCCCCGTGTTCAAGGTAAGGACCAGTCTCTTGATTCTAGGGTGTACGGTACATCCCACCGTTTTTTATTTATTTATTTCCTTGTTAATCTTTATCGTCTCTACATTTACGTACAACCTTTTTGACATTAGCCACTAAATAATCGTACTTCCTATGTCTTGAAAGTTGAAGTAAAAACAGATTTTGTTGCTAGCCGTTTACCTTTGATAATTTGACTGTCGAGTTAAAGAAAGTCTTTTTGTTAAAAAATTTATTTTTGTTTATATATCACTACGTACATTCACCTTAGATCTTTTTACCATGACTCCTTGAATAAACAACCCACTATCTCTGTGTCTGCAGCCCTTTTTTGTATACCTGTGTCGACCTCCCCTCTTCCCCCTATTTAAACTTCTAACCCTGACTTCGTCCACGCGACGGGACACATTTTGTCTATCGATCACGTCTGGATGACACGGTGTGTCCCTTCAGTCGAACCACGAGGTACTACTGGATCTATCTACCCTACCCCCTACTCTCCCTCCCGGTTCTCCCTCCCCTACATACATACGTATGTCGACTAAGTGAAGTATCGTGATATCTTTCATTGTGTTACACCATTTCGTTGATATACGGTTATTTATTTATTTATCTTCCGTTACCTCTTATATGTTATACTAATTAACTCTTTAAACTGGTGTGGTTTAAGTACATATAAGTGTTAAGGGGAGTTCATGTAGATATGTATTTATTTCTTGTTTTACTGTTTATTGGTCATACTCCCCCATCACCATTGGAGGTTGACAAATAAACTTTCTAGTATCAACATTTGTACCTCTTCCGTTACCGTTGGGTGAGGTCATGAGAACGGACTTCTTAGGGTCCCTGCCCCCTCGGACCACCCGACGGTAGATACTCCAACGTGTCAGTCTGTGCTGACTTCGCTGAATCGTCGTCGTCGTTAATATTTGTTCTTATCTTTAAGAGGTCAAGATAAGATGGTTCCTTTCCTCAGTGTTTCTATTAAACTCTATGTCTTTCATTTATCAATAGTTTAGGTGAATATATAAGTTCGTAGTGTTCCTTACCTTATTAAGTTCAAGTAATCGTAAGGGGAAATACGTTTAATTAATAAAAGGAAGGAAAAAAAGGGGGTATCTTCTACGACACTTTATGTACAGAGAACGTTGACGACAACGTTCCTACACAAACGTCTAGAAGAAACCACACCGGGAAAGAGTAGTTATTCCTTTATATCAATGTATACGGGATATAACTTTCAATCTTTTTTTACGGAAGTGAAGTAAAATACAGGGAGGTCAATTGTGAAACGGAGAAAGAAGGTCACTTAATCATTCTATGAACCTATATGTAAGATAATATAAGACGGACCTTCGGGAAATATAGAGAGAAAATAGAAAACATTAACACGAAAGAAAGGACAGTAAATTAACAGTAGTGACTCAAGAGAAAAATCGTAGATTTTTTATTAAACTATAAAGTTAGTTTGTTCGTTTGGTGGTGTCACAAGAAACCTGAGAACCCATCTGACTTAATAAAAAGTGCACAGGAGTCCATTTATAAGAACTAAAAGTAAGAGACACTGGACAAGGACGTCACAGAAAACCCGAGAACCTGAGTGGTCGTACCCTTGAGACTCTCCATCAAGAGATCCGTCTTCAGACTTAGGGAAGGACCTACCAACAACTACCTCTGACTTCGAGACATACGTCTACTCTGTCGTCCTTCACAATTTGATACCTTTGATCTCGGTGTGAATCCTGAGGTTTTCGTTGTTGACACAGAGTAGGTGTAGGTCCAACACGTTCGAGTCCCTGGTGTCGTCTCCTCTATAAATGTCGAGAGAGACAGACGAGTAATACGTGTAAAGAGAGTAAAATGTTACCGGACATGCGCGTACTTAAGGGATACCTTGAACCAGACCTGTCTTTCTTTAAAAAGGAAGACTAAGAGACAAGAGTTCTCTAGCCCAATATTCGGTCCTCTTAAGTCTAGATAACCCGAAGGGACTACCGACTCGTTCATTTCTTAGGTGGACGTTAAGTCCTCTGTATTCTCTATACCCAAACTAAGGACCAAGTCCTTCTAGGGAACCTCTTCCCGCACCGTTGAGCGAGGTCATATGAACGGACCCTTTAGGATACCCGTCTCGGACCGCCAGATGTCAGATTTCCTAGTGTTTCTCAATCTGTACTGACTCACTGATTCGTGTAGAATTCTGGATACGGTTATCCTGGAAAATACTAATAGAAAGGGTTCTCAAAAAAGTCTGGGAAGAAATTCAGAAATAAAGAGTCTGATATCTACTTCCCCAAGTCGTACCCACACTGGTGTCACATGTAGTGGCTCCGACAACGTGAACTCACCTTCGACACCCATGATCGTCTCGACTCCATGTGAGGATTTGGACATGTTATTTTATTCCTCTGATAACTCTCCACTCTACGTGTCCACCTTTTACGAAATATGAAGGGGACTCAACTACTCTAAGACGGATACCTTCTTTGATAGGGTCTCATTCTCATTTCTTATGTGCACTCCCTTGGGGGCCGGTCGTTGTGTCGAGGTCTTATGTAGTGGTGTAATAACTCTTTCCACAGTCTTGACCGTTCAACCTAGTAGACTAACTCAAGTGTCTTTTTCACCCCCTAAAGATTCTTCCATCTGTTACTGTCAGAGTCGTTTGAATTCGAAAGATTGTTTCTTACGTCCTGTGACTACTGGGTCCTGTGGTCGTGGTCGTCAGGTGTCTAGACCCCCAAGTACCACTGGCACATCACGTCCCCCACCGTCTACCGGTACTTCACTAGTATCCGGTAGTGACAATCCTCGTTCTACAGTTCAGGACGTTTCTCACACTTTTTTATGTGGACCCACTACGTCGGAAGTATCCACTATTGAACCGAGACACAGACCTACAAGGTGTCGTAGAAACCCTACCACCACCTCCACTTCGTCTACAGATGTTTTCTGTCCAACCTCTCCTTCTTCATGTACCCCCACACCTCCACCCTCAGACTCGACTGCCGATCCTACTACTCGTTCAAAGGTTTGTGTCACTAGTCCATGTACCTCTCCTTTTCTGGTTTATACTTCACAACGTTAAAATTAAGGAGACTCTGAGGGTCTTCTTCTTTGACACTTTGAGGACAATCCAAAGGATAACGGTACACAACTACCACTGATACCTTTTTCTCCCTTTATCGTACTAAATAAAAGTGTGTTTTCGTAGTAATAAGTACACCATCTTTACGATGGTAAATATAAAACGGTAGTTATTAACGAAAGTTGTAAAACAAGTACCTAAAACACGTGAACTTCCTTGGAGGACACAGTGGGGATCAATCGTTTCAACAGAGTACCAGTCAAAAGGGGTTGTACAATATATATGATGTTAAAATTACTCTTTAAGAAAGTAAGTAAACTCCTTACATTTAACTTAACACTGTTATAAGGTGCATGATAGATACGTCCCTAAATCCTACAACCTTTTGTTTTCGAGTATTTGAGACCAACACGTCTCTTTTATATTCGTTTATTTTTCAATGTGTCTTTAAATTTACATATATATCGTACAGAATACGAATACCCAGAGAATTTTTCTCTGGATATTTTATTTTTCTTTTCTTTCGACCGTATTTTCGTTCTCACTTTTCCTTTATGATAAAATACGTACAAATCTGTTCTTGACATTTGTTCTGTAATAAACTTGTCTGAAGTTTCTTCCCACTGACAGTACTTGTCTGGACCCCTTCCCAGAGGAATGTTCCCTCGCCGGTCACGTGTCCGGGACTCCTTTCACGAACGAATTCTACCGGGTCGACTAGTTTCCTTCGGCTAGACCACTCCCTTTTACTCGTCTTCCTAATCACTCCTCTCTATAACAGTCTCTTCCAACTTTTTAATACATCGGAGGCACAATGACGCCTTTGAAGTTCAGTATTTCAGGCGTACACAGAAGTCGTGAAATTCTTTGAAGCATAAAATTTTTCGGATATAGTGAATAGAGTGAATAGTATTACCAAAGTTCAAGATTGGTACAACAACCGTTCTAAAGTAAGAAAAGAATTTTTGACCATATATCAACTAGATTTGACGAATAATCAAAGTCCACATGTTGTATCAATAAACTATAAAAATGTCTAATATGAGGTAAATTTTCATAATGTTTTATAACCAATATGAGGGACATGACGCGTAATGTCTAAATATAGAATAAACAAAAGAAAATAAAGAAATAATAAAAAATTAAATAAATAAATAAATAAAACCGACAGGACCCAGAATTAACGGTATGTCCGAAAATACTATTCACTTTATTCAGTCTGTCTCTGTTTGTTTGTGAACATTGTAGAACGAATATGCACCTTAGTTTTTTTCTGTTTTTGTTTTCGGTTCGAGTATCTCTCTTGTCTGACACCGACGGTCTCCGTCCTCGTCCCTCACCTCACCCATTTGACCTACTTTCTCCAGTTTCCATGAGTGAAGGTCAATATTCTATTTATTCAGTACCCCGATATTATTTGTCATAGTACTGTTATCAACCATTATGACGTAATGTATAAACTTTCAACGATTATCTCATTTAGAATTTTCAAAGATAGTTCTATTTTTAATATAGATGTGAACCACTACACATAATAGATCTGAATAAAACCATTGGTAAAGTGTAATATATATTTATAACTTAGTAATACAACATTCGGACTTTGATTATATTGTACAACTAATGTAGAGTTATTTTCTATGAAAAAATAAAGTAAAAAAATCGAAAAATAAAATAAAATAAAAAAGTTAAAAAATTTTAAATAAATAAAATTAACTTTTTTTACGGATATTCTTTGTTTTAAATTCCTTTTAGGTCTTTACTGAAGAGTTTCTTTACTATGTGTTATTAATGTTAAATTACTATAGTTCACACAGTGATTAAGTTAAAATCTAAACCTTTACTTTCTTATACTGTCTTGCAGAAAAAATTACACCCCTCCTTCGTCATGGATTCAATATTAAAGGAGAAGGTACCCCTGTATACCTGAGTTTAAGTCCATACCTTGTGTTTCAACAGAAACCAATTTACATTTCCTCTTACGGAAGGTTTATCATCACCGACTTATACACGTTGAAAGTATTTATCTAGACTAGTTTTATCTTATTTAATTTGTTATTCCCTATTCTCTATCATTTCCATCAACGTTTGCGTAATTTTCGTACTAAATAATCGTGGGTTATATGTCTTCTTGTAAAAGTAAAGATAAATTTCGTTCCTAATAGGTTCATTTATTATAAATTCACTGTTGAGATAGGGAAGTCAATTTGAGAAAAATTTTTCGTTATCTCTACTTAACGTTTTTTACTTCTCGTTATTCTACTTTATTGTGACTAAAATGGTGTGTTTTAAATATTTAAGAGTGTGTAATATATGTTTAACAAAATATATATGTCTTTTATTCATTTACCGTTCGTCGTTCGAACTACTTTTTTAAATTAACAAACCTTCTTATTTTATATTTTGTCCTTATTTTGTACGACCTAAGTGTATCTCCCTACCCCACCCCTCCCTCCACACTCCCCCAAAGTCGACCCTTCTGTGTACATACGGATACCGGTTACGTATAATTACGTACGTTTTCGGTAGTGTTATAATATTTCATTGATAGGAGGTTAATTTTATTCATTTATTTAAAATTTTTTATTATTTACCTTTTTTCTTTCCAGGATTAATCAGTACAGAGATATAAAAGTTGTCTCTTTCGCTAACCAATCGATTAGATGTTTACATAAGTGAGAATGTCCTTTATTGGTGTCTACTTCGAGTAATGATGTGGTAAAAAGTGTACTATTACACAAAATAAAAGGTGTAACTCTCCTCTTTATGACACTTTATATATATATATAAAAAAAAAAGAAAGTACTTGACGACAAAGTTCTTTTATACACCTCCATAAGGAATCAGACCTATGGAGAGTAGTATCAGTTTATTCGAGGTATAATTTTTTTTTTTTTCAGGAACTAAGAGACATGTAGGAAGGTGTCGATTATGGGAAACAGAGATGAGGTCAATTAAGGTTTTAGGAACTTGAATCTAAGATGAAAATGACCTTCGTGAAATATGGAGGATAAGGGAGAAGAGGAACCTGAAAGTACGCGTAGAAAGTTACCAGTTGGAACTGGAACGTGACAATCAAGTTAAAAGCGAGGATAAAAACCTTATTTTTTAATTATATAATAATTAGTTCGTGTGTTTGTTGAAGTCACTAGAACGGAGACCCAATCGGACCTGTCCGAGAGCCCACTTGAGACCACTTACGAGAACTAACAATAAGGGAAACTGTGAGACGTCATAAATAGACCAAGAACTGAGTGGACCCACTCAGAGACTCTCCTTCCAGAGTTATCTCTACAGGTTTAAGGAGAACTTACCAACTACTACCTTTATCCTCGAGACAAGGGTCTGTTTTGTCACTCTACGTCAGTTCGTAGTCAGGGGATTCAGTCAATACAGAGGTTTTTGTTGTTGGCTCAGGACAGGTCTGGTTCCTACGTGTCCGACTCCCAACGTCGTCTCCTCTATAAATGTCGAGGGACCCAGATGAGTAATGGTACAAAGAGAGAACAAAGGTGGTGGAGATTATTGACTAAAGGGACTCCCTGTGACCAGACCTGTCTATTTTTTTAAAGGACAAGTAAAAGATACAAATCCTCTGTTACAATGTTCAGTCTACGTAAGTTGTAAATATTGAGAAATGTACTTGACAGCACAGATGGGTCTCCTTATTTGGAATTCAAAGGGTTGTTAAATAAGGTTGGTACTTAGGTAGAAATTGATCTTAGGTTCTAACCATAAGATAGAACTAATCCCGGGATTAGTTCGTGATTGACATCACCCAGTGTCGGGGATTTTAGGATAACGGTAGAAATTCTTCACCCAATTTCACAGTGAAATTATATTTTGGAACCCGCCATGTGACGAACCTAAATACTGTTATGACGGTTTTGTTAATGTGTAAAGTATGAAGGTCGTGTTCTGACCAATAAAACAAGTAGTAATATTTCACAAACAATTAACATTCTCCATATAAATCTAGAATTGTAGAGGATCTCTAACATACTAAATAGAAACCTTTTGAAGTAAGACACTCCATCATGATAATACTTGAGCCAAAAGGTAACATCTTTACCCCAAGCATCCCTAATCACTAGAGGGTCAATATTAGACTCATCTTCATCACTGTCTAAAATAAAAGAACCCGAGGTTTTAGTGACGTCTACCACTGACTCCGGTACTTTAATTTTCTACGAACGAGGAACCTTCTTTTTGACACTGTTTAACTCTGTTCGTAAAATGAAAAAATTATATTTAAATAAATAAAATTAACCTCCAATTAATGAAATGTCATAAACATAACCAAAACGGTATGTAGTTGTACTTAGTTGGTGTCCATATGTACACAAGGGGTAGGACTTGGGAGGAGAGAGGAGGGAGGGGTATGGTAGGGAGACCCAGTAGAGTCACGTGGTCGGGGTTCGTAGGTCATAGTACGTAGCTTGGACCTGACCGCTAAGCAAAGTATATACTATAATATGTACAAAGTTACGGTAAGAGGGTTTAGTAGGGTGGGAGAGGGAGAGGGTGTCAGGTTCTCTGACAGATATGTATACACAGAGAAAACGACAGAACGTATGTCCCAATAACAATGGTAAAAAGATTTAAGGTATATATACGTAATCATATGACATAACCACAAAAAGAAAGACCGAATGAAGTGAGACATATTATTCGAGGTCAAAGTAGGTGGAGTAATCTTACCTAAGTTTACACAAGAAAAATTACCGACTCATTATGAGGTAACACATATACATGGTGTCGAAAGAATAGGTAAGTAGACGACTACCCGTAGATCCAACGAAGGTACAGGACCGATAATATTTGTCATGACGCTACTTGTAACCCCATGTGCACAGAGAAAGTTAAGACCAAAGGAGCCACACATACGGGTCGTCAGTTCGTAAAATTTTTCGTGTCTGTAGTGAACCAACTGTTTCCGGGTACAACAGTTTCGATGTCCAAAAGGTCATCAGTACATTACTACTCTCTCAACCTGGTATTTCTTTCGAAATACGAAAGTCTAACAGTACGATATCTTCTGAGAACTCTCAAGAGACCTGTTGTTCTTCTTGTTTGGTCAGTTAGAATATTCTTTAGTTAGGACTTATAAGTGACCTTCCTGACAACGACTTCGACTTCGAAGTCATGGAACCGGTGGACTACACTCCTCTACTAAGTGACCCTTTCTGGGACTACGACCCTTTCTAACTTTCGTTTTCTTCTTCCTCCACCGTCTCCTACTTTACAAATCCATCGTACTGGTCGAGTTATCTGTACTTAGACTCGTTTAAGACTCTATATCACCTCCTTTCTCTTTGGACCACACGATATATCAGGTACAGCAGTGTTTCAGTATGTACTGAATCGTTTACTTTTGTTGTTGTAGTACTACTTTCGATTGAACTAGATAACACCATTAAACAAACACTATATGTGTTAATAGTTTGGTAATACAACATGTGGACTTTGATTGCAATCTATTATAGTCAATACTAAGTAAATTTTGTTGTTGTATTCCCGACCAAATCAGTTTTGTAAACAAGTCTAGTTTTAGTGTTTATAATACCCGGACCCGTTACGCAGGGTCCGTAAGAATCCGTTGTGGTAGTATAGTCATCCATCTATGACTTTAACCCAAGTACTCTGTCAGGTGTAACGGTCCTTCTCGTCAATTTTATTACTACATTTCGTCTCACCGTTATGGTTTCACTTTGACACCAAAGTAGAAAGGGGGATGTTTCTGTAACGTATTTACTAGGATCTACGGTTCATATCAAAATAAGTATAGTTATATTATTGAGTACTAACGAGAAAGTACTTTTGATCCCCGTTAACATACCCTGTCATATTCAGAAAACTCTTCTTTTATAAAAATGCTTTAGATTCAGAGAAGTACTTTATATACAATTAAATGTTTATATAGACTACGTTTCATCTCTCTTGAAACCCTTATATACTTTTACCGGGGTTCCTTTTCGACAGATATATGGTCTGTCTTGTCTTTCTAATTATTTAACTTAACAATTTTAACATATGTTTCCAACTTAAGTTTCTTTATCTTTAGATCCTTTATTAACCTTTGTTTAATATAAGGTGTCACGAGTTTCTTAGTATTAAAACACAAGACTCCAAAACTTAGTACGTTAGTTCCTGTGAAGAAGTGGAGGTCTTACTAACCAGGAAAATATGGACGGTAGGGTATATTAGAGAAGTCTCGGGGTAATTACAGAAGTAAGGAGTCTGACACCTACTTCCCCAAGTCGTACCCTCACTGGTGTCACATGTAGTGACTCCGATAACGCGAACTCCCACTCGACATATCTTCGTCTCGATTCCACGTGAGGATCCTGTCTTCTCATTTCGTTCTTCTGTCGACTCTCCACTCTTCGTGGTCACCTTTTACGAAATAAGAAGGGGACTCGACTACTCTAAGATGTATATCTTCTTTGATAGACTCTTATTCTCATTTCTTATGGTCGTTCCCCTGGTGGTCGGTCGTGGGTCAACTTTTTATTTTGTGTCGTAGAAATTCTTTTCACAGTCTTGTCTGTTCAAACTCATAGACTAACTCTAGTGTCTTTTTCACCCCATAAAGGTATAGACATGTCTTCCTGTTAGTGTTGTAGTAATTCGAAACATTGTTCCTTAAATCCTGTGAGCTCTAGGTCCTGTGGTCGTAGTCGTCAGGTGTCTCGACCCCTAAGTCCTACTATAACATCACGTCCCCTACTGTCTACCGCTTCTTCACCTGTGTCCGGTAGTTTCGGTCCTCTTTCAACAGGTTTCTCATACCTTTTTACGTAGACCCACTACTTCGGAAGTATCCTCTATGGAAACGAGACACAGACCTACAAGGTGTCGTAGAAACCCTAACGCCACCTCCACTTTGTCTACAGATGTTTCCTGTCCAACCTCTTCTTCTTCGTGTACGCCTACACCTCCAACCTCAGACTCGGCTGTCGGTCCTACTATTCGTCCAAAGGTTCGTGTTACTAGTCCATGTACCCTCCTTTTCGGGTTTATACTACCCGACGTCTAGACCAAGGAAACTATTAGGGTCTTCTTCTTTAGGACTTTTAACCCATAGTAACGGACCAGAGTACACACCACCATTTCTGATTTTAAAATTTTATGATACTAATTAAAAATATATTTACCTGTACTCATTGTACAACTTTTACGACATTAATGTTGACATACAGTTCGTTTTCATTTGTATTCTCTCTCATCCACCAAAACAATAAAAGTAACCTTCAAGTCCTTCTGACTTTTTGTCCCCCTATAAACATGTATTTGGAATTCCTTTTTATCAACCGTCTATTTCTCAATCGACCCCTTCACACACGGGACGTCCCTTTTCTCAGTCACGTTCCCTAGACTCCTTCCAAGAGTAAAGTCTGTAAGGTCCGACTTATATAAAGGTCACACCACTCGTTTCTCGTATCCCTGTCACTACTGTCTATCGCAGTCTCTCGCCTGAGGAATGGTATTGACCCTGAAGTCCCGTGTTTCTCAGGGAAACAGTTTAAGACAAGAAAAGAGTAGTAATTAAAAATAAAGTTCCGTAGAACACTGATCCGTACCTAGGATCAGTGTGCCTAAGAGGAATAGAAGTACACAACCAATTGTAAGACCAAAGACAGAAAATTTCCAGTGAAATGACATACACCCAAGTTCATCAGTTGTGAATCTTGACACGTAGTCGGTGTTCTGTGTGTGTTGTGTGTTGTGTCTCGTATAAAACAGGACAATCCCCGTGTTATGTGGGTCCGATAAGAGTAGGGATTTTCTGTCACTTTGACAATCAGTGAGTCGACACAGGTTGAGAAACACTGGGTGGTCCGAGGAGACAGGTACCCTAAGAGGTCTTTCTTATAACCATATACGACGGTGACGGAAGAGGTCTCCTAGAAGGGTTGGGTCCCTTGTTTGGGTCCAGAGGACGTAACGTTCGTTTAAGAAATGACAGTTCGGTGGTCCCTTTGGAGAAGAGTAAGGATTAGTTTTAATCCTTCTTTTTTTTTTTTGAGATCTTTATTTCGACAGTTAGTTTAATAGAAATGGGATTTCTCATTTCTTTATTGTAAGTATCAGGTCAACCACTCGGACGGACCCTGTACACTTGAACCACGAAGTAATTTCACACTGGTAAAAGACAGAATATAAATTTATTCATATTTTTGGAGTCGATAAACATTCCGGAGGAGTCTGTTGGTAAAACAGAAAAACGTGAAGAAAAAGAACCCCTACCAAAACTAGTGGCGGAGGACATGTTACAATACTTGGAGTCAGGTATCAAGAATTCCGTGAGACAGATAGTCTAAATTAGGGAACTTGGAAACAGTGTAAGTGGTGTCATATTAACATTCCCTGAAATAAATCTAAAACGGACTTACCGGACCAACCAAAGGGATGAAAGAAGGTCAATTCAGACTTAAACCGTTATTCCTCAAGTACTAGATTCTGCGTCAGTCAAGGGTATCAACAAAACGACTAACATATCTCGAAGAGGTAGAAGTCAACGTTTCTTTCATTAGTTGGACTAAAGTCATAACTGGTAGACCACTACAGGTACACATCTCAATATAGGGCACAACAACCTTCTCCCACAACGACACTGATCACGTAAGAGAACCGTTTTGAGACAATAGTAAACGAAACGAAGTAAAACATGAGGTTCCAGTTTGAATTGACAATTAGGTCCATAGAGAACTAAAAGAAGAAAACGTGAGGTCAAGGGATACTACTCTTCCTGTAGAAAAGAATTACAATCAAGATCTTCCAGAACTCCCAGAAGTATCTTAGTAAGTTGAAGTCAAAGAAACCGTAATCACCAACCCTGTATCTGAACCCAATGAGACTCTGACTTACCAAACGGAACTTTTACTTGTCTCTAGTAACACAACAAAACTCTAACATGGGTTCATGACGTACGTCCGGTCCTTCGTTGTCAATGTTGACCTGTACCTTGTTGTCCGACCAAGGTTTATCCTTTTCCTCATGCAGTTCCGACATATAACAGTTGGACGAATAAATTGAATATACGTCTCATGTAGTACTCTTTGCGACCTGACTTTCTTTGTGTTCGACCTTAGTTCTAACGGTCCTCTTTATAGTTATTGGAGTCTATACGTCTACTGTGGTGGGAATACCGTCTTTCACTTCTCCTCGATTTTTCGGAGAACTACTTTCATTTTCTCCTCTCACTTTTTCAACCGAATTTCGAGTTGTAAGTCTTTTACTTCTAGTACCGTAGGTCAGAGTAGTGATGTACCCTTTATCTACCTTTTGTCACCTTTGTCACAGTCTGAAATAAAAACACCCGAGGTTTTAGTGTCGTCTAACACTAACGTCCGTACTTTAATTTTCTGTGCATGAGGAACCTTCTTTTCAATACTGGTTGGATCTGTCGTATAAGTTTTCGTCTCTGTAATGAAACGGCTGATTCCAGACAGATCAGTTGCGATACCAAAAAGGTCATCAGTACATACCTACACTCTCAACCTGACACTTCTTCCGACTCCACTCCACTCCACTTCAGCGAGTCAGCACAGGTTGAGAAACGCTGGGGCACCTGACATTGGATGATCCGAAAAGACAGGTACCCTAAGAGGTCCGTTCTTATGACTTCACCTAACGGTAAAGGAAGAGATCCCTTAGAAGGGTTGGGTTCCTAGATTGGGCCCAGAGGGCGTAACCTCCGTCTACGAAATTGGAGACTCGGTGGTCCCTTCGGGACTCGCGACTTCTTAACTACGAAAACTGGACACCACAACCTCTTCTGAGAACTCTCAGGGAACCTGACGTTCCTCTAGGTTGGTCAGGTAAGACTTCCTCTAGTTGGGACCCTAAAGAAACCTTCCTTTCTACGATTTCGACTTTGAGGTCATGAAACCGGTGGAGTACTCTTCTCAACTGAGTAACCTTTTCTGAAACTACGACCCTCCCTAACCCCCGTCCTCCTCTTCTCCTGTTGTCTCCTACTCTACCGACCTACCGTAGTAACTGAACTACCTGCACTCAGACNAGAAACCTTCCTTTCTACGATTTCGACTTTGAGGTCATGAAACCGGTGGAGTACTCTTCTCAACTGAGTAACCTTTTCTGAAACTACGACCCTCCCTAACCCCCGTCCTCCTCTTCTCCTGTTGTCTCCTACTCTACCGACCTACCGTAGTGACTGAACTACCTGCACTCAGACTCACTTGAGACCCTCAACCACTACCTGTCCATCCGAACCGCACGACGCTAAGTCACCCAGTGTTTCTCAGTCTGGGCTGACACGTTGACTTGACTTGATTTGACGTAAAGTCTGAGAAACAACTGATATTCCCGATGAGGTAAAGAAAATTCCCTAAGAACGGGTGACAGTCAAGTCAGCGAGTCAACACAGACTAAGAAACACTGACGTACCGGACGTCGTACGGTTCGAAGGGACAGGTAGTGGTTGAGGGTCTCGAATGAGTTTGAGTACAGGTAACTCAACCACTACGGTAGGTTGGTAGAGTAGGAGACAGCAGGGGAAGAGGAGACGGAAGTTAGAAAGGGTAGTAGTCCGAGAAAAGGTTATTCAGTCAAGAAGAGTAGTCCACCGGTTTCATAACCTCAAAGTCGAAGTCGTAGTCAGGAAGGTTACTTATAAGTCCTGACTAATGGAAATCCTACCTGACCAACCTAGAGTAACGTCAGGTTCCTGAGAGTTCTCAGATTGTAGTGTCAAGTTTTTATAGTCAAGAAGTCTCGAGTCGAAAGACACATCAGGTTGAGTGTAGGTATGTACTGATGACCTTTTTGGTATCGAAACTGATCTACCTGGAAACAACCGTTTCATTACAGAGACGAAAAATTATAGGACGGATCCTAACAGTATTGAAAAGAAGGTTCCTCGTTCACAGAAAATTAAAGTACCTACATCAGTGGTAAACGTCACTAAAACCTCGGGGGGTTTTATTTCAAAGACAAAGGTAACAAAGGGGTAGATAGACGGTGTCATCATCTATATTACCAGTATACTTAATTTAAGTGGGTAAGGGTAAGTAAAATCAAAGGATTTTACAACTACAAGTGAGAACGGTAGAGGACAAATTAGTGAAGGTTAAATGGAACTAAGTACCTGGATTGTAATGACCGAGGATACGTTATAACGTTATCCTTATTCGTACCCACCGACGCTACCACGTGTTCGTGTCGGTTCTTCTCGATGGGGTGCAGGTTCCAGTCCCCGTCTTCGGTCCTCCTGGGGTACGGGCTCCCCGCCACCGGTTCTCCTCGGTGGGGTGTAGGTTCCTCACCACCGACACACTCGTGTCCTCCCGGATCTCTTCGATGAAGTACAAGTTCCAGTCCTCCCCACCACCACTCCTCTATAGAGAGTAGGTTCCATTCCTCGTCACCGACATGAAACGACCTCGTCGGCACTTCTCTATGAGGTTCAGGTTCCATTCTCTTTGGGTTCATTCTACTATCCACAACGTTCTCCTGTAGTCTCCCGTCTGTGTGACTTTGGTATTAGTGTCTTTTGATCAGTTAGATTAGTGTGATCCTAGTGTCGGAACAGGTTGAGTTACTTTAATTCGGTACGGTACACCCCGGTGGGTTCTACCCGCCCAGTACCACCTCTCCAGACTGTATTACACCAGGTGACCTCTTCCCTTACCGTTTGGTGAAGTCATAAGAACGGAACTCTTGGGGTACTTGTCTTACTTTTCCGTTTTACTATCCTATGACTTTCTCCTTGAGGGGTGCAGTCATCCACGGGTTATACGATGACCTATAGTCACCTCTTTATTGAGGTCTCTCTTACTTCCTCACCTCGGTTTCATTTTTATTATGGGTCAACACCTATACTGACCACTATCTTCGTTCCAGGTTTCGACATTTCTCGTTATAACGTATCCTTGGACCTTACAATCCAGGTACTTAGTTCCGTTTAACCTTCACCAGTTTGTCTTCTATCCTTCTCACTTGCAGATGTAAAATCCTTAGTCACTTGATTTTACCTGACCTTACTCACTTAAATTGAGTCTACTAGTAATATAGATGATGACACCCGTCCTTAGGGAGTCTTCTTTACCTCATCGGTAGTACCAGTTATTTTCTCAGGCTTTACGTCATGAACCTACGTTAGAGTTTTTGCTGTCTTACTAGAGACAAACAAAGGTTGTGTTTTGTAAGTTATAGTACCATTAGGTTCAGATACGGGGTTGGTCATTACAACTTCCTCGACTTCAACTTGCCAAGAGACTTCTGGATGTTCTGAAAAATCTTGATTGTTGGTTTTTTCTACAGGAAAAGTAATATCCCCTGACCTTACGTTTTCATCCTTCAGTTCTTTGTGGACCTCATTGTTCCTTTAAACCGGAACCTTATACATTACTTCGTCCCGTTTCCGATTATCTCAAAACGGTTGTCTTACGTGACCAGTATCGTTTGTGGGAGAAGTTTGTTGTGAACTATTCTGAGATGTGCACCTGTAGTGGTCTACCAGTTATGGTTTTAGTCTAACTAATACAAGAAACGTCGGTTTTTACCTCTTCGAGATATGCCAATCTTCTTTGTTCTGTCCCTCGACCGACACCGAGTCTAGTACTTGAAGAATAACTGTTTAAGTCTCAATTTAACTTCTTTGATCCCTTTTGGTGATTTAGTAAGTCCATACTGGATTTAGTTTAAAGAATAATAATGTGTCATCTTCACTCTTTATCTAAATTCCCTGATCTAGACTATCAACCTCACGGACTACTTGATACCTGCCTCCAAACACTGTAACTTGTCCTCTGTCCCTAGTTCTGGTAGTCTTTACGTTTTTTCGTTTTACCGACAGACCCCTCCGGAATGTTTGTCGACACTTTTCTTCTCTTCGCTTTTAGTATCCTCTTTTCCTTTCTATATCCGTAGACTTACGTCTCAAGGTTTCTTATCGTTCCTCTCTATTCTTTCGGAAGGAGTCGTTAGTTACGTTTCTTTATCTCCGTTTGTTGTCTTACCCTTTCTACTCTGTAGAGAAGTTCTTTTAATCTCTATGGTTCCCTTGTAAAGTACGTTTCTACCCGAGTTATTTCCTGTCTTTACCATACCTGGATTGTCTTCGTCTTCTATAATTCTTCTCTACCGTTCTTATGTGTCCTCTTGTCATGTTTTTTCTCGAAGTACTGTGTCTATTAGTGCTACCACACTAGTGAGTAGATCTCGGTCTGTAGGACCTTACACTTGAGTTCACCCGGTTTCTTTCGTAGTGATGTTTGTTTCGATCACCTCCACTACCTTAAGGTCAACTCGATAACGTTTAGGACTTTCTACTACGACACTTTCACAACGTGAGTTATACGGTCGTTTAAACCTTTTGAGTCGTCACCGGTGTCCTGACCTTTTCCAGTGAAAAGTAAGGTTAGGGTTTCTTTCCATTACGGTTTCTTACGAGTTTGATGACGTGTTAACGTGAGTAGAGTGTACGATCATTTTATTACGAGTTTTAAGAGGTCCGGTCCGAAGTCCTTATACACTTGGTACTTGAAGGTCTACAAGTTCGACCAAAATCTGTTCCGTCTTCTTGGTCTCTAGTTTAACGGTTGTAGGCGACCTAGTACCTTTTTCGTTCTCTCAGGGTCTTTTTGTAGATAAAGACGAAATAACTGCTACGGTTTCGGAGACCGACCCACCTAGTGTTATTTGACACCTTTTAAGACTTTCTCTACCCTTATCTGGTGGACTGGACGGAGAACACTTTGGATATACGTCCAGTCCTTCGTTGTCCATCTTGACCTGTACCTTGTTGTCTGACAAAGGTTTATCCTATTCCTTATGTAGTTCCGACATATAACAGTGGGACGAATAGATTGAAGATACGTCTCATGTAGTACTCTTTGCGACCCGACCTTCTTCGTGTTCGACCTTAGTTCTAACGACCCTCTTTATAGTTATTGGAGTTTATACGTCTACTGTAGTGGGAGTACCGTCTTTCACTTCTCCTTGATTTCTCGGAGGACTACTTTCACTTTCTCCTCTCACTTTTGCAACCAAATTTCGAGTTGTAAGTGTTTTGCTTCTAGTACCGTAGACCAGGGTAGTGAAGTACCCTTCATCTACCCCTTTGTCACCTTTGTCACGGTCTGAAATAAAAATCCCCGAGGTTTTAGTGACGTCTACTACTAACGTGGGTACTTTAATTTTCTACGAATGAGGAACCCTCTTTTCAATACTGGTTGGACCTATCGTATAAGTTTTCGTCTCTGTAATGAGACGGTTGTTTCCAGGCAGATCAATTCCGATACCAAAAAGGACACCAATACATACCTACACTCTAAACCCGACACTTCTTCAGACTCACGGCTTCTTAACTACGTAAATTTGACACCACAACCTCTTCTGAGAACTCTCAGGGAACCTGACGTTCCTCTAGGTCAGTCAGTTAAGATTTCCTGTAGTCGGGACCCACAAGAACTTTCCTAACTACGATTTCGACTTTGAAGTTATGAAACCGGTGGAGTACACTTCTCAACTGAGTAACCTTTTATGAGACTACGACCCTCCCTGACCCCCGTCCTCCTCTTCCCGTGTTGTCTCCTACTCTACCGACCTACCGTAGTGACTGATCTACCTGCACTCAAATTCACTTGAGGTCCTAAACCACTACCTGTCCCTTCGGACCACACGACGCTAAGTCACACAACGTTTCTCAGCCTGTGCTGACTCGCTGATTTGACTTGACTACGTTGTAACAAGAAATGTCGTAGTCTGAAATGAAAGTCGTGGTTTGTGTATACGGTGACCCACGACAAAGACGAAACCGAGTCGAAGAAGTAAGGAAGAGCTCGATAAAGAGGGAAGAAGAGGTCATCGTATAACCCGTGGATGGTTGGACCCCTCAAATAGAAAGTCACAGTATAGAAAAACGGAAAAGTATCTCTTCGTTTTCCGTGTCTTTTTACCTTTCTATGTGGGTAAACTTAATTTCAAATTGTTCCTCTATATTCTTTCAGAAGGATTTACTTGTTACGTTTCTTTGTCTCCTTTTGTTGTCTTACCCTTTCTGATCTCTAGAGAAGTTTTTTTTAATCCCTAATGTTCCCTTGTAAAGTACGTTTCTACCCATGTTTTTCCCTTTCTTTACGATACCTGGATTGTTTTCGTCTTCTATAATTCTTCTCCGCTGTTCTTATGTGTTTTGCTGATATGTTTTTTTCTAGAATTACTAGACCTATTGGTGTCACTACAATGGTGATTGGATCTCGGTCTGTAGAACCTCATACTTCAGTTCACTTGGAATCCTTGGTAGTGACACTTGTTTCCATCACCTCCACTACCCTAAGGTCGACTCGATAAAGTTTAGGATTTTCTACTACGATGTTGTCCCGACGTGAGTTATACGGTCGTTTTAAACTTTTGAGTCGTCACCGGTGTCTTGATCTTTTCAAGTCAAAAGTAAAGTTATAATTTCTTTCCGTTACGGTTTCTTACAAGTTTGACGGTGTGTAAACATGAGTAAAGTGTACGGTCGTGTTATTACGAGTTTTAGGAGGTGCCATCCGAAATTGTCGCGTACTTGACTTTTTAAGGTCTGCGTGTTCGACCTAAATCTTTTTCATCTCTTTGATCTGCAGTTTAACGGTTGTAGGTAACCTAGTATCTCTTTCGTTCTCTCAAGGTCTTTTTGTAGATGAAAACGAGATAACTGATGTGATTTCGGAAACTCACACACTTACTGTTGTTTGACACCTTTTAAGAATTTTTATACCCTTATGGTCTGGTGAAATGATCGGAGGACTCTTTGGACATACGTACAGTTCTTCGTTGTCTTGGTCTGTACCTTGTTGCTTAACCAAGGTTTAACCCCTTCCTCATGTATTTCCGACATATAACAGTGGGACGAATAAATTGAATATACGCTATCTCTTCGGTATTAACATTCGTCGTCTCTTTAAAAAATCGGTTTTTTTCTTATTGTGTCCCTCGAGTTGAACTACGACATACTGTTGGATCTCCTCATCATACCACACCCTCCCTCCGAGTTCTACCTATGAGGTCATAAGAACGGACCTTTTAAGGTACCTGTCTCTTCAGGCCGTCCGATGTCAGATACCCTAACGTTTTCTCCGTTTGTGCTAAATCGTTGATTTGTCGTTGTCGTTGTTGTGCAGCATCTATAACCCCTGTGTCCGACTTATTAACATACTGTGGTTTTCTGGTCAATATTTTGAGTCACCGTACTTATTATAGCTATAATAGTCCTTCTTGTCAATTTGACCACTATGTCTTTTTAATGTCTCGGTTTTATTTTTGTAACCAAAGTCCGAAATGAGACGTCAACTTAAGATATTCAATGAAATCGACGGTTTCCGTCAAAAAGGAGTACTCATCTCTTAAAAAAATTTATGAACTCTTCTACTTACAACGAATTCTGTTTTCGGAATTCTTTAGGTCAAAAAGGATGGTTTATTTACCTTCAAAGGCTTACAAAGAGTGGGTACAAACCCTTTTTAAATCCCTTTCATCTTTTTATCCTTTTTTTTTTTTTCCCTTTTAACAGGTACGTAGTCGATAATTCTTTCGAATTAGTTCAATGAATTTAATATACGACTTAAAAAAATAAAATAAAATAAAATTAATAATAATAATAATAATGAAATGTTATAACATAACCAAAACTGTATGTAGTTGTACTTAGGTGGTGCCCACATGTGCACGAGGGTTAGGACTTGGGGGGAGTTGGAGGGAGGGGTGTCGTAGGGAGACCCAGTAGGGTCACGTGGTCGGGGTTCGTAGGACATAGGACGTAACTTTGATCTGACCGCTAAGTAAAGAATATACTATAATATGTACAAAGTCACGGTAAGAGGGTTTAGTAGGGTGGGAGAGGGAGAGGGTGTCTCAGGTTTTCTGACAAGGTATGTAGACACAGAGAAAACGACAGAGTGTATGTCCCAATAGTAATGGTAGAAAGATTTAAGGTATATATATATATATATATATATATATATATATATATATACTTAAATTTAGTTTCTCACGTTTTTGGTCCGTTATGTATTTTTCTTGTTCACGAGAAAGGTGTCAGACTAGTTCTTCGTGTTAAAGACTGAGATTACGAAACTCGTGTCGGTAATGGTCCTGATGGAGTCGGGGTCCTGTTTACCGGGAAAGTATCGACGGTGAGGTTTCTTAGAAGAGTCTCGGGAGAAATGCAGAAATAAAGAGTCTGACATCTACTTTCCCAAGTCGTACCCACACTGGTGTTACATATAGTGGCTCCGATAACGTGAACTTACACTCGACACCCATCGTCATCTCGATTCTATGTTAGGATTTGGTCATGTTATTTTATTCCTTCGTTGTCTCTCCACTCTACGTGTCCACCTTTTACGAAATATGAAGGGGAGTCGACTACTCTAAGATGTACACCTCCTTTGATAGGATCTCATACTCATTGTATATGGTCGGTCCCCCTGCCGTGGTTTCTCGGGTTGACGTTTTATGTAGTGTCGTAATAATTCTTGTCGTAGTCTTGTTCGTTCAGTCTCATGAAGAAAGTTCAGTGTCTTTTTCACCCCCTAAAGGTTCTGACATGTCTTTATGTCAGAGTCATGGTCATTCGAAACATGATTCCTTAAGCCCCGTGAGTAGTAGGTCCTATCCTCGTGGTAGACAGGTGTCTCTTATCCCGAGTACTACTGACACATCACGTCCCCCAGTGTCTACCGATACTTCGCCAGTATCCTGTACTGTCAATCTTAATTCAAAAGGTCGAGATGTTTGTCATACATTTTTACGTAGACCCACTACGTCGGAAGTATCCTTTACAGAAACGAGACACAGACATACAAGTAATCGTAGAAACCCTACCACCACCTCTACTTTGTCTATAGATGTTTCCTGTCCAACCTCTCCTTCTTCATGTACCCCCACACCTCCACCCTCAGACTCTACCACCGTTTTTACTACTCGTCTAAGGGTTTGTGTCACTAGTCCTTGTACTTCTCCTTTTCAGGTTTATACTCTCCGACGTCAAGATCAAGGAGACTATTAGGATCTTCTTATTTAACACGGTAAGGACATAGTAAAGGAACATGGTTCACCACTACTAGTGATGATCCCTTCTTTTTATATCGTACTAATTAAAGATGTACACACGTGTAATTGTATTATTCTACGATACTTAATGTTATAATTTAGTAGAAATTCATTAGATGACACAATAGACACTAATCTTTAAGGACAGATTGTGAGTTGGAAAAGGGGTTGTCCAGTACTAATATGTCAAAATTTCGTTTACAGAAAGTATATAAGATCTTTAAGTACAACTCATAGTCGGTAGAAGATCCCCTTTACACACTCTACGACTCTTGTTTTGAAGGTTTTTACGTTACTACTTCTTTCTTATACTCAATCGTTTACTTTTTATACATGTACACAGTAGAGTACACCACTGTCTACTATACCCCTTTTTTCCGTTCATATTTAATGGTACGTACCTATACAATATAAAATTACTCAAGTCCTTCTTTACGTTTTTATTTTTTTGTCTCTGTAAACTTGTCTCTGGGCTTCGTTCTGTTTCGTCTCTGTAGTCAAATGGACCCCCTTGTCACACGGGATAACCCTTTTCTCAGACGTTGTATGGACTCCCATCCCGAACAAAGTTTATAAGTTCTGAAATTTTCGTCGTTTTCACAGTTCCCCTTGTTTGTTCTCACTCACACTCATCTTTATCATAGTCTCTTACGATTCCATGTTCCAAAAGGACCGATGTCGACTTGGAAGTTCTGTGTTCTTCAGGAAATAGGTGTACAACAATGAAAGTGTAAAAATGTAAACAAAGTTAAGGACACTTAATTTTACTTACCTGAGGAAATAAACGTAGAAGACCAACTGTAACACAGACAAAATTCCCATTGTAAAACCTCACCTATTAAATTCTTAGTGAAAGGTCTCTTGACGAGGAAGGGGTGTTGTGTGTGTGTGTGTGTGTGTGTTATGTGTGAATATGTGTAGTACAGAATGACCCGAACAATGAGAGACCGAACAGAGTGAAAACCGATGTTATTAATACTTTCGTCACTATTTTCTTTCAGTAGTTGTGATACAATAACAAGGGATTCGTTTATATCTTTATCATGGGTTCAAGATCTACCATTCGAAGGGTACCTGACATAAGGTAAATTTACACTGAAGAAACAGGGGACATAACCCGAAGGGGACACCAAGTCGTCATTTATTAGGGGGACTTCGGGTCCTCTACGTTCTCTGTTTCCAAATTGGGGACGTAACCCTTCTAGGGGAACTCCTCTCGTACCGTTGGGTGAGGTTATAAAAACGGACCTCTTAGGGCACCTGACTCCTCGGACCACCCGATGTCAGGTACCTGAACGTTTCGTAACCTGTACTGACTTCGTTGACTCGTTCGTACGTACGTAATTTTGTTTTTTTTTTCATTAAGTTTTTGACTCTCTTACTTTTCAGGACACCTACTTTTATTCCAGATGGACACCCAGTGTAAGGAACCACCAATGTAACAGGATCCTAGGTCCGGAACCTCATACATATGGAGTCAATACGTCTGTAAAGTAGGAGATACTGTTCAGACTACCGTAGTCCCTAAACGTGGTACCAGAGGGGATATTTGGACATAACTTATGAAAGTAAAAGTTTCGTTTTAGATTATTTGAGTCGACCAGGGATTTTCTGGTACCTTTTCTCTTTCTAAGGAACTAAGACCATCGAAAGGTTACTGTCAATATAACGGAACTACGAGTTTTATAGAGTATTTTATAAGATCTCGATAAATAGTTTCGTCCTTCCTCACTAGTAAAATCCTGTTGTCCTCGTAAGGTCATCTTTCATTCGTTTCCCTTATTTCGAAGGAACCACCGAGTCTACCATTTCTTAGACGGACTTTATGTCCTCTAAACTAATCCAAACTAGGAACCTAGTACTTCTAAGGGACCTCATCCTTCACCGTTGGGTGAGGTCATAAGAATGAACCTCTTTCGGTACCTATCTCCTCGGGCCACCAGATGTCAGGTATCCCAGTGTTTCTCAACCTGTGTTGACTCGTTGATTGTGAAGGTTCCCTTATTTGGGTGTTCACTGTTGTCTTTTATCTGTTATGTGTTAATATCTACTCCTTAGATTTTCTATTTACGAGATCCGACCACGTGACCTTACTGGGTCTCCCTACCCCACCCCTTCCTCCACCCTCCTCCCAAGTCCTACCCCTTGTGTATATGTGGGTACCGTCTAAGTACAGTTACATACCGTTTTGGTTATGTTATAACATTTCTTTTATTTATTTATTTTGACTTTTTGAAATCTACCTCTTTATATGGTACAAGTACCTAGCCTTCTTAGTTATATCACTTTTACTCATATGATGGGTTTCGTTAAATGTTTAAGTTACGTTAGGGACAGTTCGATGGTCGGTGTAAAAAGTGTCTTGATCTTATTTATTAAAGTTCTAAACATACCTTTATGTCTTTTGGAGCTTATCGGTTTCGTTAGAACTCTTTCTTCTTACCTTGACCTCCTTAGTTGAACGGACTGAAGTCCGAGATGACGTTTCGGTCAGTAGTTCTGTCATACCATGACCGTGTTTCTGTCTGTATATCTAGTTACCTTGTTTTATCTTTCGGGTCTCTATTTAGGTGTGTGTATACCTGTGGAATAGAAACTGTTTCCTCCGTTCTTATATGTTACCTCATTTCTGTTAGAGAAATTGTTCACCACGACCCTTTTGACCAGTTGGTGAACATTTTCTTACTTTGATCTAGTGAAAGATTGTGGCGTGTGTTTTTATTTGAGTTTTACCTAATTTCTAGATTTACATTCTGGTCTTTGATATTTTGAGGATCTCCTCTTGTATCCGTTTTGTGAGAGTCTGTATTTAGTGTCGTCCTAGGAGATACTAGGTGGAGGGTCTTAAGACCTTTATTTTCGTTTTTATTTGTTTACCCTAGATTAATTTTAATTTTCGAAGACGTGTTGTTTCCTTTTATATTCGTTCCACTTTTCTGTCGGAAGACTTACCCTCTTTTATTATCGTTTACTTCGTTGACTGTTTGTTGATTAGAGTTTTTATATGTTCGTTGAATACGTCGAGTTAAGGTCTTTTTATTTGCTGGGTTAGTTTTTTACCCGGTTTCTTGATTTATCTGTAAAGAGGTTTCTTCTGTATGCCTACCGATTGTTTGTGTACTTTTCTACGAGTTGTAGTGAGTAATAATCTCTTTACGTTTAGTTTTGGTGTTACTCCATGGTGAAGTGTGGTCAGTCTTACCGACGCTAGGTTTTTAGACGTTCGTTATTTACGACCTCTCCCACACCTCTTTTCCCTTGGGAGGATGTGACAACCACCCTTACGTTTGATCATGTCGGTGATACCTCTTGTCACACCTCTAAGGAATTTTTTAACGTTTATCTTGATGGAATACTGGGTCGTTAGGGTGACGACCCGTATGTGTGGCTCCTTTGGTCTTAACTTTCTCTGTGTACATGGGGTTACAAGTAGCGTCGTGACAAATATTATCGGTCCTGTACCTTTGTTGGATCTACAGGTAGTCGTCTACTTACCTATTCTTTCGACACCATGTATATGTGTTACCTCATAATGAGTCGGCAATTTTTCTTAAGTAAACTTAGTCAAGACTACTCTACCTACTTTGACCTCGGTTAATATGTCTCACTTCATTCGGTCTTTCTTTTTGTGGTTATGTCATATGATTGTGTATATATACCTTAAATCCTTCTACCGTTACTGCTGGGACATACGTTCTGTCCTTTTTACTGTGTCTACACATATTGCCTGAAAACCTGAGTCTCCCTCTCCCTCTCTCACCCTACTAAACCCTCTTACCCTTAATATTGTACATATGACAGTACATTCTTAACTTAGCGGTCAGGTACAGACTGCATCCCACGTCGAACGAACCCCGACCACGTACCCCTACTGGGTCTCTCTACAACACCCCTTCCTCCACCCTCCCCCCAAGTACAAACCCTTACGTACATTCTTAATTTCTAAAATTTTAAATTTTTTATTTTTTTTAATTTTTTTTTAATTTTCTTTGTATTTTTAATTTTTTTTTACCATTGTCCGAAAACATTTACTAGAACTTATGTTTCGAAAAATAAGTCTTTTGACTGAAAACTTTGAGTCACAATAGTGTATAATCAGCAAACTTACATCACCTAGATGTCTGGGTAAGATTTGTAATTACTAGATTAAGTTTATCACCCCTATCACCATAGATAGGAGGATTCAACCTTCCGTTTAAATCAGTTATATACATTTTCAAATCGTATTAAGGAAAGAGTATGATTTAATCGTCCATAGTGTCTCTACACTTAAACGAACAAAAAAGAAAGATGGAAGGTTTACGGAGGGAACGAAGGGATGGAGAACCATAAATTCTTAAGGTTTCATTCTGAGGAAAAGTATGGGGAGAAAAGTAAGATTCGTGTTATAAAAGGACACTTATAGATCGTACTCCTTTCTATGACACTTTACAAACAGAGTTTTTGTGACAACGTTCCGTCAAAAATGAAGGTATCCATACCCAACAAGATTATTTTTACCTTCCATAAGTTTATGAAGGGTTTAAATTTTCAGAAAAACGTTTACATCTATAAAGTAAAGTGTACGGAGGTTTGGGTGAAAAGAATGAGAGGAATTTACATATTGAGGAGATTATACGAGACTAACATGACCTTGGTGAAATACGAGGAGTAACGAAGGAGTAAGAGTAGGTCAACCTAAAGGTAAGGGTAGTGAATTAACAGTTGTGACTAAGAACACGACGACTCAAGTAGTCTGTGAAGAGGTTTTTAAAATTGTATATTTTTTTACTTAATATTCAATTAATCAGTTGGATTACTTGTTGTTACCGATTATAGAGTCGGGACCACACCCGGCTAATCCGAGAGTTCACTGGTGTCTTTTTTCAAAAGACGAACATAAGAGAGAGTTTGAAGGAACTTCATGGATATCTTGAGAGTGTGAGTGGACCTACCCCTGCTGTCCTCCTTTCAGGGACACACCTATAGGTACAAAGAGGCACCTACCAACTACTACTTCCGACTTCGAGACAAGAGTCCGTCCAGTCTTCCTTTCTCCCTGCGTAACCAGGAATAAGTCTACATCCCGAGGTTTTGGTTGTTGGTACGGGACACGTCGAGTTCCAATATGTCTAGTTCCTTACGTTGGTTCCTCCAAAATGTCGAGAGGTATAGACAAGTAATCCGTGACAAAGGTAACAATGAGGGTGTAGACTCGTGTTGTGAAGGGACACCCTGTGACCAGATCTATCCTTTTAAAAGGACTTTTCAGACAAAAGGGTCTTCCGATTAATCTTCAGTCTACTTAGATCAAAAATAATGGAAGAAGGGTACTTGAACGGACGGAAGGTCTTCAGATTGGAGGAACGTGAAATAGGAACACATACGATTCAGCGAAGTCAACGCAGGTTAAGAAACGTTGGGATACCTATCATTGAACGGTCCCCGGAGACAGGTACCATAAGAGGTCCGTTCTTACGACTTTATCCAACGATACGGGAGGAGGTTCCCTAGTAGGGTCGAGTGTCTAGTTTGGGTGTAGAGTACAGAGGACGTAACCTTTCACCCAAGAAAAGGTGATCGTGTTGGTCCTTTCGGGTATAGTTGATATGAAGTCAACTTTTTTATTGAACAGTTATTTAATTCAGTTACCATAACTGAATTACTACACTGTATCTAATAATTATTTTAACCGTTTTCTCATCTGTACGTGAAGTCAAGTCAGTGAGTCAGTACAGACTGAGAAACGTTGGGGTACCTGACGTCGTTAGGTCCGAAGGGACAGGTAGTGGTCGAAGACCTCGAACGAGTTTGAGTTCAGGTAGCTCGGTCACTACGGTAGGTTGGTAGAGTATGAGACAGCAGGGGAAGAGGAGGACGGAAGTTAGAAAGGGTCGTAGTCCCAGAAGAGATTCCTCAGTCAAGAAACGTAGTCCACCGACATCATAACCTCGAAGTCGTAGTCAGGAAGGTTACTTATAGGTTCTGACTAAAAGAAATCCTACCTGACCAAAATAGAGGAACGTCAGGTTCCCTGAGAGTTCTCAGATGTGGTTGTGGTGTCAAGTTTTCGTAGTTAAGAAGTCACGAGTCGGAAGAAGTATCAGGGTGAGAGTGTAGGTATATACTGATGACATTTTTGATATCGAAACTAATCTACCTGAAAACAACCGTTTCATTACAGAGACGAAAAATTATACAACATATCTAACCAGTATCGAGAAGAAGGTTCCTCGTTCGCAGAAAAATAAAGTACCGACTTCAGTGGTAGACGTCACTAAAACCTCGGGGGGTTTTATTTCAGAAAGTGACAAGGTTGACAAAGAGGTAAATAAACGGTACTTCACTGTCCTGGCCTACGGTACTAGAATCAAAAAACTTACAACTCAAAATTTCGTCAAAAAAGTGAGAGGAGAAAGTGGAAGTAGTTCTTCGACAAATCAAGGAGAAGTGAAAGACGGTATCCCACCACAAGACACATAGACTCCAATAACTATAAAGAGGGTCGTTAGAACTAAGGTCGAACACGAAGTAGGTCGGACCGTAAAACGTATTACATGAGACTTATATTCAATTTATTCGTCTCACTGTTATGTGTCGGAACTGTATGAAGAAAGGGTTAAACCTTGGTGAGACAAGAAGGTTCAGGTCAAGATTGACAACGAAGAACTGGACGTATGTCTAAAGAGTCCTCTGTTCAGTCCACCAGACACCAGACCATAAGGGTAGAGAACTTCTTAAAATGTGACAAACAACACTAACTGTGTCAATTTCCGAAACTCCATTAGTTATTTCGTCTTCATCTACAAAAGACCTTGAGAGAACGAAAAAGATACTAGGTTACTCACTACCGTTAAACTAGAGAAAAAGGAGACGAAAAAGTTTTAGGTAGAACTTGAAGACCTTCAAGTGCCAAGTATATGATAACTTCGGACCGAAGCTCTTAAAAATAATAATGAAACGACCTCACATTCTACTCACTTTTAAGAAACCGTAACGGGAAAGAACCCTAACCTTTTGACTAGAAAAGGTCAGGATACCGGTGACTACTCAAAATTGACTTACATTATGAGTTACAAGGATTTTTGTCACCGTGTATCATCTACAAGTTAATAAACAACTTCTTAGTCCATGTCATCTCTACATGTAATCCGAAAGGTCGACCGAGTCAGTCATTTCTTAGGTGGACGTTATGTCCTCTGGGTCTAAGTTAAGGACCCAGTCCTTCTAGGGAACCTCTCCCTTACCGATGGGTGAGGTCATAAGAACAAACCTCTTAAGGTACCTGTCTTCTCGGACTACCTAATGTCAGGGACCTTAGGACTTTTCATTCTATGTTGATTCGTTGATTGTGAAAGTGAAAAGTATCACTAAAGTTCTATTGACTTACGTTGTTATAACTTATTTTTAGATGTTAATTGAATATATTCCTGTATTTTATAATTGTTAAATTACTATGGTTGTACTCGATGATAAAGTTGGATTTAAGCGTTTCTGAATCTTTATTTTATTGAATTTCCTAAAATTTTACACTCTTATTTCCTCATGAGTTCAATGTTAAACAAGAGTACAATTATATAAACCTAAGTTTATGTGTATACTTTCTACTTCCACTATAAAAAGTTTACCGTTTCTTCTTACGAAAGGTCCACGAGTGGTTTTCACTGTGTCGAAAATCTTTATTCAAATTATTTCTTTCCGACTATCTCGTTACTGCTCATTGTCTAAAGGTACATATATTTACATATTTTCCAATAAATAAGTGTGATACGTTCTCTTGTAAGTGAGAACAAAAACAAATATTGTTCCTAAACGTTCACTGTTTATAATTTCACTGTCAAGTTAATAACGTCATTTTTTTTTTTTTTCGGATTTTCATCTTTTCGTTACCTTTCTTGTGGTATACTGACTCACTATACCTTGATTTCTCGGAGAACTACTTTCACTTTCTCCCCTCACTGTTTCGACCGAATTTTGAGTTGTAAGTGTTTTACCGTAGGTCAGAGTAGTGAAGTAACGTTTATCTACTTCTTTGTTACCTTTGTCACTGTTTGAAATAAAAGAACCTGAGGTTTTAGTGACGTCTACCACTGACCTCGGTACTTTTACTTTCTACGAACGGGGAACCTTCTTTTCGATACTGGTTGGATCTGTCGTACAATTTTTCGTCTCTGTAACGAAACAACTGTTGCCAGGTGTATCAGTTTCGATACCAAAAAGGTCATCAGTCCATACCTACACTCTCGACTTAATATTTCTTCCGACTCGTGACTTCTTAACTACGAAAACTTGATATCACAACCTCATCTGAGAACTCTCAGGGAACCTGACGTTCCTATAGTTTAGTCAGTTAGGATTTCCTTTAGTCAGGACTTATAAGTAACCTTCCTCACTACGACTTCTACTTTAAGGTTATAAAACCGGTCAACTACGTTCCTTGACTCAGGAATCTTTTCTGGGACTACGACCCTTTCTAACTTCTGTCCTCCTCTTCCCCTACTGTCTTCTACTCCACCAACCTAACGTAGTGGTTGAGTTGCCTGTACTCAAACTCGTTCGAGGACCTCGACTACTAGCTGTCCCTTCGGACCCAACGACGTCAGGTACCCCAGTGTTTCTCAACCTGTACTGACTCACTGAATCGACTTGACTCATTATTTGTCTTGTTGTATACTGACTCATATACAATAGTTTGTAAGATTATATAGATGTATTCATTTTATTAATTTAATGTACGTTATTAAAACACTTATTTACTTTGTAGTTTAAAAACGATTTTTCATACTAGTTTGTATCCTTAGGTTGGTTAGGTTGGTCTCGTATGTTTTGTTTTCTGAGAGTGTCTGTTATAAAAAATAGTTCTTTCATTTACTGATTTTTTACCTTTATATATGTGTTGTAGTAACCATTATTTTATTAACGTTGACAATATTAATTATTATTAATTTCGAGAAATCACACGGGTAAAAGTGTATTTTGTAAAATACGTTTATAGGTCTCTATCTTTTCTATGACTCTATATATACAAGGTTCATTACGACGTCATCCGTACATAAACGTATTTATGGAACCAGTCCTAAATAAAAACGTTAAGAATAACATTTTAAGTCTGAATTTATCTTCTTACATCCCTTTTGATGATTTGGTAAGTCCATGTTGGATTTAGTTTAGGGAATTCTAATGTGTCACCTTCACTATTTATCTAAGTTTCCTAATCTAGACTATCTGTCCCACGGACTTCTTGATACCTACCTCAAAGTATTGTGACAAGTGGTCCACCACTAGTTTTGGTAGGGGTTTTCTGACTACGTACTATGACATACGAACCCCGACCACGTGACTCTGCTGGGTCTCTCTACCATGTCCCTCCCTCCTCCCTCCCCCCAAGTCCTACTCCTTGTGAACATATGGACACCACCTAAGTACAACTACATACCGTTTTCGTTATGTTATAACATTTCATTAATTGAAGGTTAATTTTAATTATTTAATTTTTTTTTTGGTAGGGGTTCTTTTCCTTTACATTCTTCCGCTTTACTAACAGACTTCTACGGAATGTTTATCGACTTTTTACTTCTCTGCGTTTTCCGTTTTCTCTTTTCCTTTCTATATAGGTAGACTTACGTCTAAAGGTTTCTTATCGTTCCTCTCTATTCTTTCGGAAGGAGTTACTAGTTACGTTTCTTTATCTCCTGTTGTTATCTTACCCTTTTTGATCACTAGAGAAGTTCTTTTCATCTCTATGACTCCCTGATAAAGTCCGTTTCTACCCGAGTTATTTCCTGTCTTTACCATACCTGGATTGTCTTCGTCTTCTATAATTCTGTCCCACCGTTCTTATGTATCTTTTTAATACGTTTTTTTTTTCTAGAATTACTGGGTCTACTGACGTTACCAACTAGTGAATGGATCTCACTTCAGTTCACCCGGAATCCTTCGTAGTGATACTTGTTTTGATCACCTCCACTACCTTAAGATCGACTCGATAAAGTTTAGGATTTTCTACTACGACACTTTCACACAGTGAGGTACACAGTCCTTTAAACCGGTATCACCGGTGTCCTGACCATGTCTAGTCAAAAGTAAGGTTAGGGTTTCTTCCCGTTACGGTTTCTTACAAATTTGATGGTGTGTTAAAGTGAGTAAGGTGTACACTCGTTCTAGTACGATTTTTAGGAGGTTCTATCCGAAGTTGTCATGTACTTGACTCTTGAAGGTCTACCTGTTCGACCGAAATCTTTTCCGTCTCCTTGGTCTTTAGTCTAACGGTTGTAGGTAACCTAGTATCTTTTTTTGTTCTGTTAAGGTCTTTTTGTAGACGAAGACGAAGTAACTGATGTGATTTCGGCAACTGACACACCTAGTGTTGTTTGACCTTTTAAGAAGTTCTCTACCCTTATGGTCTGGTGGAATGGACGGAGGACTCTTTAGACATACTCCCAGTTCTTCGTTGTCAATTTTGACCCGACCAATGTTTAACCCTTTACTTAGGTAGTTTCCGACATGTACCAGTGGGACGAATAAATTGAATGTAAGTCTCATGTAGTACACTTTACGACTCGACTTACTTAGTGTTCGACCTGAGTTCTGACGGTCCTCTTTATAGTTATCGGAGTCTATCCGCATACTGTGGTAAGAATACGATCTTTCACTTCTCCTTGATTTCTTGGAGAACTACTTCCACTTTCTCCTCTCTCTTTTTCGACCGATGTTGAGTCGTAAGTTTTTTGATTCTAGTTCCGTAAGCCAGAGTATCGGAGTACCGTTTATTTACCTCTTTGTTACCTTTGTCACTGTCTGAAATAAAAGAAGTCCCTTATTTCCGATACTGTTTGTATTTGTCATATAATTGTTCGTCTCTGTAATGAAACGACTGTTTCCAGGTGTGTCAGTTTCGATACCAAAAAGACCATCTCTCAACCTGGTATTTCTTCCGACTCGTGTCTTCTTATCTACGAAAATTTGACACCACAACCTCTTTTGAGAACTCTTAGGGAACCTTACGTTCCTATAGTTTGGCCAGTTAGGATTTCCTTTAGTTAGGACTTATAAGTAACCTTCCTGACTGACTATTACCTCGACTTCGAAGTAATGAAACCAGTGGACTACACTTCAGACTGAGTAATCTTTTCTGGGACTACAACCCTTTCTAACTTCTGTCCTCCTCTTCCCTTGTTGTCTTCTACTCTACCGACCTACCGTAGTGACTGAGTTACCTGTACTCAAACTCGTTCGAGATCCTCTACCACTTCCTGTCCCTTCGGACCCAACGACGTCAGGTGCCCCAGAGTTTCTCGGTCTGTGTCGACACCCTAACTTGTTGACCCAGTTCTAGAAAGATTAATTATATTTTTGGTTCGTGAACCGAATCGATCACTTGTTCTCATTGTTGTATGGTATTGGATGGAATCTTGTAATATCACTAACGTCTTAAAAAATAAATACTACATCAGTATTTATTTACATCAGGAGTATGACATAAATACTACATCAGGAGAATACGTGAAGTAAGGGGTAAAACAATCACTATGAGTCTTCATAAATTACAATACGAGTTATTTTCACTTTCACTTCAGCAAGTCAGTACGGCACTAGAAACCCTGGGGTACCTGACATCTGATGGTCCGAGGAGACAGGTACCCTAAAAGGTCCGTTCTCATGACCTCACCCAACGGTAAAGGAAGAGGTCCCCTAGAAGGGTTAGGTCCCTAGCTTAGGTCCACAGACCGTAACATCCGTCTGTGAAATGGTAGACTCGGTGGTCCCTTTACGAGTTATAAAATTTGATTTATTCTCTACCTCAGAACAACCTTAGAGAGTCCTCCGAGGGTCAAAAGTTTGTGACCTCGTCACTAAGAGTTGGTTCTCACTAAAGCGTTAATTTCTATAAACCGTTATAAACTTCCCCAGGATGACTAGAGAAGACTGCATGTCCTGTAGTAGGTTACGTTCATTAGTATGAAGGGTTCATAGTTGTGACTCTTCCACTACTTTGGATAAGATCTGGTTGTGAAGAGATTTAGGTGACGAAGATGTTTAATGGTTCCTAACATAAAGTTTACATTTAATAAAAAAATTTAAAAAAAATTGAAAAAAAAAATTGAAATGTTATGACATAACCAAAACGGTATGTAACTGTACTTAGGTGGTGCCCACATGTACTCAAGGGTCAGGACTTGGGGGGAGAGTGGAGAGAGGGGTATAGTAGAGAGACCCAGTAGGGTCACGTGGTCGGGGTTCGTAGGACATAGGACATAGGTTGGATCTGACCGCTAAGCAAAGAATGTACTATCTTGTGTACAAAGTTACGGTAAGAGGGTTTAGTAGGGTGGGAGAGTGAGAGGGTGTCTCAGGTTTTCAGACAAGATATGTAGACACAGGGAAATTGACAGAGTGTATGTCCCAATAGTTATGGTAGAAAGATTTAAGGTATATATACACAATCAAATGACATAACCACAAAAAGAAAGACCGAATGAAGTGAGACATATTAGCCGAGGTCAAAGTAGGTGGAGTAATCTTGACTAAGTTTACATAAGAAAAATTACCGACTCATTATGAGGTAACACATATACATGGTGTCGAAAGAATAGGTAAGTAGACGACTACCTGTAGATCCAATTAAAGTACAGGACCGATAATATTTGTCACGACGTTACTTGTAACCCCATGTGTACAGAGAAAGTTAAGACCAAAGGAACCACACATACGGGTCTTCACCCTAACGACCTAGTATTCCGTCAAGTTAAAGGTCAAAAAATTCCTTAGAGGTGTGACAAGAGGTATCACCGTCATGATCAAACGTAAGGGTGGTTGTCACATTCTCTCAAGGGATAAGAGGTGTGGGAGAGGTCGTAAATAACGAACATCTGAAAACCTATCGTCGGTAAGACTGACCCCACGTTACCATAGAGTACAGTTAATAATAAGTCATCCAGTCTAGTCCCTGGGTCCCGGGACCCAAAGATTGTTCTAAGATTCACAATAAACTATCATATCCAGGACCGGACACCTACTGTTAAACTGATCGTTCTTTCACCAAGACACAATCTAAGTCCACATTCATCAAAATCCGGAAGTGGGTCTTAGGAGGTTAGAAAGAATTAAAACTTTCTTTTCTAAAAACTAGTGGACAATCCATCACTATTTAAAACACAAACTAAAAAATACTTTCATAATTCACTGTAGTTTATTAAAGATGATCTTATTATAAAACGTCATTAGTGTTATTCTAGGAGGTTTTCTACAGATGTCCTTTTAGAGTTCTTGAAACCTTATCGGATCAAATGTATTGATCAAATTAATGTTATTCGTCTCCTTTATTCCAACGACTAGCAACTAGAACTATATTCTTATAATCGTGTCTATAGGTCCAGTCTGAATATGTTAATACTACTAAAAAGATTGGTACGTTCTCTCCCCTTATTAACCTTAATCTCTCTCTCTATTTTACGGTATGTGGACCTAAACTTATACCTCCTCCCTGGCACTTGATACCTTACCACCACCGGTGATCTTCATTTTGTCCTTTAACTTACGTTGGACAAGACCCCATAGGAATTCCTAGTGTCAGAACACCTATAGATTTAAAAACGAGTTACTCTGAAGTCCGGAGACTGGAATGTATTAAAATACTGTCCATGAAAAAATTGGGTGACTATACCATTAAACAATCCCCCCGTTATCCTTAGATTTTATATAAACAGGTTAGTAGATGACAAAGATCCTCGACTCGATTTCTAAAAGATAAGTGTGTTATTCGAAGAGAATTTGTCCCGTAAAACACAACTTGAGGATGGTATATGTCCTCCTTTAGTCTCAGTGAAATCTCTGTAAAAAGGGTAATCAACTATGTCTCTTAAAAAGAAATACATATACATTTACACCGAGACTAAAACTCCGGAAACTTTAAATTCCATCCTTTTCATGGAGTAATAACTTTAATTATAGGATGAAATTTAGAAACACAATTGTAAAGATGTAAGAAAAATCAAATATAATTAAGTTCGTAAGAAAAAAAAGAAGATAAGAAGGTTGAAAGAGAGTTCTAAAGAAAGTTGTGTTACCCACTCTAATGATTACTCTGACACACGTTATGTATATACACACTCACCCAAATAAAGTCTCTCACCACATATGTCTACTTCCGTGTATATTTGTATATACATGAGGATTTGAACTTGTACCAAACACCTGAGTCGTTTATAAAGATACGTACCGTAGGTATGGAGTGTTATAGGTTCACTTCGATCTTAAATAGTAGAATATAAAGGAATACTTTACTTTTGACTCCGAGTCCCGTTAATATAACAATTGTTGTAATGTTTCTTTAATTTTGAATAACACGTGGGAAAATTTAATAAGTGTTCACCTTGGTACATCATATGAGAATTAAACCCCCCCTAAAAAAACCAAAAAAAAAAATTAAAAAATTTAAATTTAAATAAATAAAATTAACCTCCGATTAATGAAATGTTACAGGTAGTCGTCTACTTACCTATCCTTTCGACACCATGTATATGTGTTACCTCATAATAAGTCGGTAATTTTTCTTATGTAAACTTAGTCAAGAGGAATATGTCTCACTTCATTCGGTCTTTCTTTTTGTGGTTATGTCATATGAGTTAAAAACTTTAAATCTTTTGACATATAAAAATTTTACACGTCAAATGACATACATTAATGTACAATTACTTAATCGATTTTTAATTTGTAAAGACTACGACGTACCAAATCCCATTATACGATTCGTGTCCATCAACTCAGTGTGGATTTTAACCAACTCTATCGAGAAAATCCTTCTTTCTTTTCACAGTTTCACAAAATAAAGATATAAAATGTAGTGTATATAGTAAATTTATACTATAAATATAATAGGTGACTGAAAATGACTAGTACTTTCTTTAATCTTACCCCGTTTATAAAGTAAATCTCTTAACCTTTCTTAGTATAAGAATCCGTCGTCGTTACCTTAAAGAAGTTCGTCTTCGTCTTTCTATATTAATGTGGTTTGTTAGGAAGCGAGGTCACTATTTGGAGAAATGTGTGTTACTTTAGTGTATGTGGTGATTCATTTACTGTGGTACTTTTTGTCAAATGTATCTTTATTGGACTGTACTTAAAAACGATGTAGTATGAGTTCAAGGGGAGACTGAGGTGTAGAATATTACGGTTTGAGAAATGACTTTAAAAACAAAGTGTATGTGTGGTTAATCTCAGTGAGACGGTCACTGAGTACATCCATTTCACCTGTAACTCGATGTTCCTTTTGTCATGTGACACTCCCGTATTTTCGTCTACTGCATGATACTTTGTGTGATAAACAATTACGGATGTAAAAGTCTTTCTCGTTAATGTCACCACTACAAGGTTCCATACTCCTGAGTTTTACACTACTTTACATCAAAGTATAAAACGAGGAGGTACTATAATACATTGTCCAAACCCATATGTAAAAAAAGGTATCTTCATCGTTTTAAGTACTAATAAGAAATTATTTTACTTTCTTTTAAATGAGTCATATTTAATCAAGTAAAGTCTTCTTAAATAAGAATTCTTTACCCACTTCAGAGTACTCTATTTAACCTTAAATATATATAAAGTGTGTTCTCAACCTTAGTTAAACTCTCTCATCTTTTTACTTTTTTCTTTTTTGAATCTATTGTCTCTTTTCAATTATTTCCTACAAAAATTTTAACATATTTCCCTTCACTTCAGCGACTCAGTACAGGCTGAGAAACGTTGGGGTACCTGACATCGGATGGTCCGAGGAGACAGGTACCCTAAAAGGTCCGTTATCAGGACCTCACCTAACGGTAAAGGAAGAGGTCCCCTAGAAGGGTTGGGTCCCTAGTTTGGACCCAGAGGGCGTAACATCTGTCTGCGAAATGACAGACTCGGTGGTCGCTTCAGGAATTTTAACATACCTCTTCAACTTTAGTTTCTTTACCTTTATAGTCCGATATTTAACTTCTTCGTTGATGACAGTAGTGTTAAACTTGTTTCTTAGTGTTATAGACGGATACTCCGAAACTCAGGACGATAGTACCCGTAAAAAAGTCAGGTTCTAGTTTACCGGGATAATTTTTCAAAGGTAGGGTTTCTTAGAAAAGTCTCGGAAGAAATACAGATAAAGAGTCTGACATCTACTTCCCTAAGCCGTACCCACACTGGTGTCACATATAGTGACTCAGATAATGTCAACGAAGACTCGACACCCATGGTTGTCTTGATTCCATATGAGGATTTGTACATGTTATTTTATTTCTCTGTTGAATCTCCACTCTACGTGTCCACCTTTCACGAAATATGAGATTCTCATTTCCTATGGTCGGTCCCCTTGTGGAGACTCTTAAGGTCTAGGTTGTATGTCGTAATGCAATACCTGCTTCCACAGTCTTGTCCGTTCAACCTAATCTACAAACTAAAGTGTTTTTTTCACCACCTAAAGGTTCAGACTCGTCTTCCTGTTAAAGTTATAGTAATTCGACACATTGTTCCTCAAGTCCTGTGATTACTAGGTCCTGAGGTCTTAGTCGGTAGGTGTCTCGACCCTCAAGTACCATTGACACATTACGTCCCCCACCGTTTACCGGTACTTCGTTAGTATCCGGTAGTGTCAGTCCTCTTTCAGTAGATTAGGACGTTTCTCTTACATTTTTACGTAGACCTGTTGCGTCGGAAGTATTCAATACTGAAACGAGACATAGATTTGTGAAACGTCGTAGAAACCCTACCACCACCTCTATTTCGTCTACAGATGTTTCCTGTCCGACCTCTCCTTCTTCATGTGCCCCCACACCTACACCCTCAGACTCGACTTCTGGTTCTACTACTCGTCCAAAGGTTTGTCACTAATCCATGTACCTCTCCTTTTCGGGTTTATACTACCCGACGTCAAGACCACGGAGACTTTCAGGGTACTCTTCTTTAAAACTTTACACACATAATAAAGGACCAAGGTATACCACTTCCACTGAGAACCCCCTTTTTTTTTTTTTTGTACTCGTTCCAAGGGACTTTAACCGTATTGAGTGTATCGACTTTATGATATTAAAGATAAAACGAACGTTCTTTGACTACGATTATATAACATGCATCTGTCTAGGAGGGACTCCTACATAGGGTAAAGTAGAGAGTGGTCTATAAAAATAGCGTAACAGTCGTATGAAGGTTTCTCAAGTGCATAAAAGTCAAAATTACTCTTTAAGAAAGTCTATAAAAGTCCTTATGAAATATAACTCCCGGTTGTACGAGGTTCTTGTATATGCCTTATTCATCTCCATGATTTTTTGTTTAAAGGGTGTTAGGTCCCTACCACTTTCTACTATAAGTTTATTTATATAAAATACAACCTTCCACTTACTATAAAACTTCTTTTGTTTTTGTCTATATTTCCTCGTTCATCCTCCCTTTGAATAATACGTGACTCACAGGTCCGTTCCGGTTGTTTGTTCTCCAATAAACTTCTCTACAATTCTTTCTCTGTCTTCCTATATCATACTGTGGTCCTCTTCACACACGGACCTTCTCCGTTGTCGGTGACGTTTCCAGGACTCGTTCTGTGAACAAGGTGTACAAACTTACGTTTGTTCCTTCGGTCTCCTTACTCGTCCACCCCTTCACTGATCTCTACCGCAGTCCATACGATTCCTAGGTCCACCGGAGAGACGATGTTGACTGTGGAGTCAGGTGTCTCTTAAGGAGGAAGGTACACAAGAAACGTGAAATAATCAAAAGAACGTCTTTACAGGATACTTAATATAATCTAGGGAAAGTATCAAAGTAGACAACTAACTCAATACCGGAGACACTTGAAGAGTACGGTTGAATTATATCCTCAGGTCAACAGAGACGAAATTCTTGGCGAGAGTGAAGTGTTCCGTGTCCGTGTGTGTGGGGGTGTCGGAGGACTTGATGTAATAACCGTACTTAAAGAGTAGGTCTTGGTTGGAGGAACCCGGTACCCACCAATGTTGAGTTCAACCAGTCTAGTCTAATTGAAAGAGAATTTGTTACAAAATTACCATGGGTCTTTAAGATCAAGTATTCGAAGACTCTCTCATTATTTCAATCCCAAGGAAAATTGATGTTGGTAAAAGACAGGACACAAATTTCTTTATATTTTTCATACCCTCTCCCTATTTTACTTCCCTTTTCTAGATTGTTCGAGTTTAGTAGGGACTCTGTTACCCTGTTTCTTTTGGGGGGAACCAAACCGTTATAAAGTTGAAATCGATGTGGAGGAACTACGGGTCCTTTTTAGTCTTTCTTTATATAGAGAAAAGGTTCCTCTCTTTCAATTTAGATTTACTACACTTTTTGGTTTTGGTATGTCTAAATTATAGGGTTCTCTTCTTATTCATTTCTATCATTTGAGTGTTAAGTTTTTAATTTTGTGTTTTATGCTGTTTAAAGTATACACAATGTACTTCATCATCTTCTACAGAAAGAACACGAAAAGGTATATTAGACTGGAAAAAGACACACCAGATTATGACTTACTCCGTTCGGAACAGAGAAAAAAAGAATGTTCAATATTAAACAAACGATGACAAGCAGAATTATAAAAGTGGAAAAATTAATTAGGTTACCCGTGTGAAGTTCAGATCAAGACCAGAAACTGGTTGTCCGTTTCCGGAAAGGTCTGGTATGAGATATTTCAATCTCATCCGGTACTTTTAAGGAAGAGAATAAGACCTATTTAAAGAAATGTACTAGATTCGGACTCCTGATATAAAATAAAGTCACATGATACTGTAACAGTGATATAACGTTCTACGATTAGTAGTCTCTGAATTTAACGAAACAAGTTAAGAATAAAAGGGTCCAGACACTTATATAAACGTAAATAAATTTTTTGTGTGACTTCTTTTTATGCTTAATATTTTACTGTTTTATACCGATTTTATACTTTGGTCAATTTTCTCACTAAAGTGTATTAACATAATTTCTTTTGACTTACCTTGTCGTTTTCGACTGACTTTGTACTATATATATTATCCTCATTAATTCGTGAATACTGTACTTAATTTTTAATGAAATCTTTTCTGGAACTGAAAAGACTGTTCATCGTTTACAAAACGATAATAAACAACTTACTAATTCTTAATCCAGGGAAATCTATACTTGTGATAGAATACCCTACCAACGTAGGTTAAACCAACCTTTTACGACCTAACAACTTATTTTCGACCTGATTTACCGGTGGATAGATCTTCCTTTAATTCATCAAGGAATATACTATATGGAAAAATTTTACCTGATTTCTGGGGTCACGTTTTCATTCGTCATGAGAAATCTACTTATATACTTTTTGATGTAACCTTGATGAAAAGGTAACTATAATCTTTGTGTCTATTGAAAATTGAGTCCTAAGGAGTCAGAGACGGGATAACCTATAAGAGACGGTCTAAGAAGAGACCCCACCCTAGACAGGATATTTAACGTTCTACAAATCTTCGTAGGAACGGGTGGTGAATGGGTAGTAGTCACACTGTCACTTATTACAGATTTTTATAACGAATTTCCAAGGACTCCCTGTGTTAATAGGAACCAACTCTTTTTATTATAATTTGATTCTTAAAGTTTCATGAAAACATCGTCACTGTAATATCAGTGAATAAATATTTACTATGTTATGTGGTGGTTTACAGACTCAGTGTGTCGGTGTGGTACGTCATAATATGTCTATTCCTTTATTACTTGGTCGTAATATGACCAACTAACCTTCGTTCAGGCACTCCATAGTAACTCTTTCTTTGTTTTCTCCCTGTTTAACATCTTTTGTAATTTGTATTACTGATAAACAGTGATTTGATATTTCTGGTAAATAGTACTTAAGTCCTAACATAACTAAGTAAACACATTTTCATACATTCATACATATTCTTGTGTAAAATCTTTCTCTAAAAAGTTTTTGATTCTTGAATATCTTGTTTTATATAACCACTCTCACGCGAATACAATTCATATAACAAAGGACTCGTTATACGGTACACGATTCATTGAAGTCAGTACAGTCTGAGGTACACTGGGATACCTGACATCAAACGGTCATCGGAGGTAGACAGGTTTCCTAAGAGGTCCGTTCTTCACACCTCGCTCAACGGTACGGGTGGAGGTCCCCTAGAAGTGTTGCGTCTCTAGCTTGGACGTAGAGAATTAAGAGAACGTAACCGTCTACCCAAGAAATGGTAATCATGTGGACCCTTCGGGGAAGGACTTGTTATCCTACATTATTTTAACTTACTTTTAGATGTTGAGTGACTATTTTTCTGTGTTTCTCATTTTTAAATTGTTATAATTGTACCTAGAGATTAAATTCTAGTTTAACGGTTTCTAAACCTTCACTTTGTTATATCAAGTTAAGTCAAGTCAAGTCAAGTCAACGAGTCAGCACAGGCTGAGAAACGCTGGGGTACTTAACGTCGTGTGGTCCGGAGGGACAGGTAGTGGTTGGGGGTCTCAAGTGAGTTCAGTGTAGGTAGCTCAGTCACTACGGTAGGTCGGTAGAGTAGGAGACAGCAAAGGTAGAGGAGGACGGGGGTTAGGGAGGTTCGTAGTTTCAGAAAAGGTTACTCAGTTGAGAAACGTACTCCACCGGTTTCATGACCTCAAAGTCGAAATCGTAGTAAGGAAGGTTTCTTTAGGGTCCCGACTAGAGGAAGTCTTACCTGACCAACCAAGAGGAATGTCAGGTTCCCTGAGAGTTCTCAGAAGAGGTTGTGGTGTCAAGTTTTCGTAGTTAAGAAGTCGTGAATCGGAAGAAGTGTCAGGTTGAGAATGTAGGTATGTACTGGTGTTCTTTTTGGTATCGGAATTGATCTACCTGGAATCAACCGTTTCATTACAGAGACGAAAACTTATACGATAGCTTCAACCAGTATTGAAAAGAAGGTTCCTCATTCGTAGAAAATTAAAGTACCGACGTTAGTGGTAGACGTCACTAAAACCTCGGGTTTTTTTATTTCAGACTGTGACAAAGGTAACAAAGGGGTAGATAAAGGGTACTTCACTACCCTGACCTACGGTACTAGAAGCAAAAGACTTACAACTCGAAATTCGGTTTAAAAGTGAGAGGTGAAAGTGAAAGTAGTTCTCCGAAAAATCAAGGAGAAGTGAAAGACGGTATTCCCACCACAGTAGACGTATAGACTCCACTGACTATAAAGAGGGTCGTTGGAACTAAGGTCGAACACAAAGAAGGTCGGGTCGCAAAGAGTACTACATGAGAAGTATCTTCAATTTATTCGTCCCACTGTTATTGTCTTGTAAATACTTCACTCCTTCCTCGTCATAGATTCAATATTAAACTAGAATATACATCTCTCTCCTTAAGTTTATACCGATATCTTACATTCAGTTTACCACTTCTTAATACTAGTCTCCTCTACGTTAAAAATCCTTTTCTAAATTAGTCTTCCGGCTTTCCTTATTATTCCTTATTGACTACTCTTTGAGAATTATCTTCATTTATACATATTCAACAGACAGTGGTGATTCTTACGATTTCTTGAGAGTGAAAGGAAAGAACGAATGTCGTTCCCAACTGTGTAAATCTTATAATTTCACTGTTTAATAATGTCATTCTTTGTATCGTTATTTCTCGTTACTCACCATACATGACACGTCGTACCACTGATGTCAAGTATTATGAGAAAAATCGTATTAACTTTCAACGATTCTCTGTCATATAGGATTTTCGAGGGGAGTGTTGTTTATTTAACATTGGTATACACCACTGTCTATAATTCCTCTAAATGACATCACTAGTAAATCGTCATATTTGTTCATAATTTAGTAATACGACACATGGACATTCAGTATATAACAGTATCCAGTTTATGGGTTTGAGAAAACCTTTTCGTTACTTCTCTTACAAACGTCCAAACTGGTTGTTTTAAATAGTCAAGAATATGTTAGAGTGTTTATATAGATACGTATATATTTTCTTGATTTAGTGTTTAAATTCCAAAAACAATTTTTTATTAGGAAGGATAGTTTCTTACGTTAAAATTTTTCCTTATTGTTGTGAGACTATGGTGATATATTTTGTTTTATCAATATCTCTGTAAAAAATTTATCTCTTTGTGGCGTACTGATTGTTTCAGTATCTAGATAAATCGGAGTGTCTATTATTTTATCAACCTTTCATTTACAGGAATCGTATGTAGAAAAAAAATGTATTGATTCAAAACAAACAAACAAACAAAGAATACACGTGTGTTCTCACTCTCTTCTATGACATTACACATACAAAGGATGTGTCGATAACTTTCACACATAATAGACGTTTGTCAGGAGTCAAATCTCGAAAGAGGAGACACATCTTCGTGTCAGATTATACGGGGTAGAATGTTATTTTACTTTACGGGAGTGGAGTGGCTGATTGGGAGATGTCAATTATGGGATAAACAGATGAGAACAATTAATTGTTCTTGAAATCTGAGGACAAGGTGAAAATGACCTACGTCAAATATGGAGGGTAAGTAAGAAGACAACCTGAAGGTGACTTTCACTTTCACTTTCAACGAGTTAACGTAGGTTGAGAAGCGTTGGGGTACCTGATATGTCAGGTACCTTAAAAGGTCCAGTCTTATGACCTCACCCATCGGAAACGGATCGTACTAAATTAAAAGTTGTAACTGTGAGAGGAAAAGTTCACGTCACAAGGAAAAAGTCATAGTATTTATTTATGTAAAAGTCCTTTGGGTCGTTTGTTGGTGCCACTGGAGGCGGAGACCCTATACGATATAACCAGGAGTCCACTGGAGTCCATGTAAGGACCGAAGGTAGGAGAGACTAGGAGAGGACGTCACAGACACCTCGAGAGTCTGAGTGGACAAACCCTTGACACACTCCCTCCAAAGGAACACTTTCAGTTTTAAGTGGGGATTCATCGACTACTACATCTAGGTACGAGACAAAGGGGTGTTCTGTCGTTACTCTCTAGTTCGTAACAAGAGAGTCGAGCTACATCCTAACGTTTTCGTTGTTGGTGTAGGATAGTTTAGTTTCTCTGTGTCCGACTCCCGAACGTCGTCTCCTCTATAAATGTAGAAGGCACAGTAGAGTAATCTGCAAAAAGGAAACAATCGGGTTGGAGATTCATGTACTAAAGGGAACCTCATGACCAGACTTGTCTCACATAAAAAAAGACGATTAGGAGACAAGAATTCTCTGAGGTAATATTCAGTCCATTTAAGTCAAAGGAGTGGGGAAGTAGAAATGAAGACGAAGGTTTCGAGATTCTGAGGGTCGTGGAGTAGTGTGGGGACTCAAGTTCAAAAGAGTTTTCATATGATAACTGTTAACCAGAACTGATCCAGGAAACGCAGAAGTTACGAAACTAGACAACACCCTTGTTCTTTAGAGACTTATACTGAAAACGGGAAAAGTTTTGTACTCCATTGAAACGAGAAAATTATATTTTGAACCAAAGTTCGTTCAAAACGTTTTGGATTTTTCTAAAGGAAGAATGTAGTCTTTCATTTGTTGGACAGACGGTTGTGTCCTGTATATTGTCTCTACCCGCCTATCCTAGGGACCCAACCCTTCTAGGGACCCAACCCTTCTAGGGGACCTCCTCCCGTACCATTAAGTACGGTCGCAAGAACGGACCTCTTAAGGCACCTGTCTCCTCGGGTCGTCCGATGTCAGGTGCCCCAGCGTGTCTCAGTCTGTACTGACTTCTCTGAATCGTGTCGTGTTGTGTGTATGACGAGGATCCTCGACTCTGATTGGGAATCCTCGGTTAGTCACTTGAAGGAAATGTATCCCAGTAAATACCATGTGAGACTAGAAAATCAGTGATACCTGTCTAAAACGGGGGAATCGACCATGCCTCTTAAAGTGAACCGGATTTACATTTACACCTAGACTGAGACTCCGGAAACCTTAAATTCTATACTTTTCATTCAGTAATAATTTTAATTCCAGTGTATTTTCTTACTTTGATCTTGTGAAAGATTGTGGTATGTGTTTTTATTTGAGTTTTACCTAATTTCTAGATTTACATTCCGGTCTTTTACATGTTGAGGATCTCTTCTTGTATCCGTTTTGTGAGAGACTGTATTTAGTGTCGTCCTAGGAGATACTGGGTGGAGTGTCTTATAACCTTTATTTTCGTTTTTATTTATTTACTCTGGATTAATTTTAATTTTCGAAGACGTGTTGTTTCCTTTGATATTCGTTCCACTTTTCTGTCGGAAGTCTTACCCTCTTTTATTATCGTTTACTTCGTTGACTGTTTGTTGATTAGAGTTTTTATATGTTCGTTGAGGACGTCGAGTTAAGGTCTTTTTATTTACTGGGTTAGTTTTTTACCCGGTTTCTTGATTTATCTGTAAAGAGGTTTCTTCTGTATGTCTACCGATTGTTTGTGTACTTTTCTACGAGTTGTAGTGAGTAATCTCTTTACGTTTAGTTTTGGTGTTACTCCATGGTAAAGTGTGGTCAGTCTTACCGACACTAGGTTTTCAGATGTTCGTTATTTACGACCTCTCCCACACCTCTTTTCCCTCGAGAGAATGTGACAACCACCCTTATGTTTGATCATGTCGGTGATACCTCTTGTCACACCTCTGAGGAATTTTTTGACCTTTATCTTGACGGTATACTGGGCCATTAGGGGGACGACCCGTATGTGTGACTCCTTTGTTCTTAACTTTCTCTGTGTACATGGGGTTACAAGTAGTGTCGTGACAAATATTATCGGTCCTGTACCTTCGTTGGATCTACAGGTAGTCGTCTACTTACCTATTCTTTCGACACCATGTATATGTGTTACCTCATAATGAGTCGGTAATTTTTCCTATGTAAACTTAGTCAAGATTACTCTACCTACTTTGACCTCGGATAATATGTCTCACCTCATTCAGTCTTTCTTTTTGGGGTTATGTCATATGATTGCGTATATATACCTTAAATCTTTCTACCATTGTTATTGGGACATTCACTCTGTCGTTTTCTCTGTGTCTACATATCTTGTCCGAAAACCTGAGACACCCTCTACCGCTCCCAGCCTACTAAACCGTCTTACCGTAACTTTGTACATATTATAGTATATTCTTTACTTAACGGTTGGGTCCAAGCTACGTCCTATGACCTACGAACCCCGACCACGAGACCCTACTGGGTCTCCCTACCATAGCCCTCCCTCCACCCTCCCCTTAAGTCCTACCCCTTGTGTACATGTGATCACCGTCTAAGTACAACTACACACCGTTTTGGCTATGTTATAACATTTCATTAATCGGAGGTTAATTTTATTTATTTAAATTCAAATTTTTTTCTTTCATACTCTTACTAAAGAGTAAGTTATATCTATTAGTCATCTCCTACCTATAATAATTTTTAATTCTTAATACTTCCACTATTCATATTGTCCACTTTATTTTTAGTGACTTGCACGAATTATCGTCTAAACTTGACCGTCTTCTTTCTTACTCACTGCAATCTCTCTAATAGGTTACCTCCCTGTCTTGTTGTTGTTGTTGTTGTTGTTTAATTCCAGTGTGTAAGATGAAATTTTTTTATTTATGCATTTATTTTATTTTATTTTTAAGATATAAAAAAGATTAAATACGAGTAAATTTACAAGCACCTAAAAAAAGAAAAGAAAAAATGAAGAGAGGAAGTTTGAACGAGAATACAAAAGAAAGTTCTGTTGTCTACCTTAATGTTTACTTTACCCATTCTTTCGACACCATGAATATGTGTTACCTCATAATGAGTCGGTAATTTTTCTTATGTAAACTTAGTCAAGAGTACTCCACCTACTTCGACCTCGACTAATTTGTCTCACTTCATTCGGTCTTTCTTTTTGTGGTTATGTCATATGATTGTGTATATATACCTTAAATCTTTCTACCATTACTATTGGGACATACGCTCCGTCGTTTTTTCTGTGCCTACATATCTTGTCAGAAAAAAGATTATTTAAATAAATAAAATTAACCTCCAATTAATGAAATGTTATAACATAACCAAAAGGGTATGTAGTGGTACATAGGTGGTGTCCATATGTGCACAAGGGGTGGGACTTGCGGGGAGGAAGGAGGGAGGGGTATGGTAGGGAGACCCGGAAGGGTCACGTGGTCCGGGTTCGTAGGTCATAGTACGTAACTTGGACCCAACCGCTGAGTAAAGTATATACTATAATACTTATACAAAGTTACGGTAAGAGGGTTTACTAGGGTGGGATATCTTGTCAGAAAACCTAAGACACCCTCTCCCTCCCCCCTACTAAACCGTTTTACCGCAACTTTGTACATATTATAGTATATTCTTTGCTTAGCGGTCAGGTCCAAGCTACGTATTATGACCTACGAACCCCGACCACGTGGTCCTACTGGGTCTCCCTACCATGTCCCTCTCTCCACCCTACCCGGAAGTCTTAACCCTTGTGCACATGTGGGCACCATCTAAGTACAACTACATACCGTTTTGGTTATGTTATAACATTTCATTAATCGGAGATTAATTTTATTTATTTAAATTAAAATTTTTTTTCTTTCATCGGAGATCTGAAGAGGTAGATATGTCGTGGCTACTATTTTGTAGATCCAATTTCTACTTTTCAAAGAGGTGTAACTCCCTGTGAGTCTCTCCAAGTGACTCAATATTCCTCTTCTCTTCTACCTCCCCCATCAATCTCCATTGACCTTACTCTACG